>CAMRHE010000618.1:600000-777598 GCA_947044405.1 Leptodactylus fallax
GGAATGTAGATTGTGAGCCCTATATGGGACAGTGACTGACAATATCTGTAAAAGTGCTGTGGAATATGATGGCGCTATACAAGTAAGCATAATAAATAAATAAGGTTACTTTCACCCACTGGCCCATACAGAAGGATGAGTAAGGACACAATCTGAAATGGGTAAATGAGTATGACATATTTCCTGTATGTGAATATTTATAGCTTTCAAATTCCAAAAACACCATTATAGTACTAAAATAAAATGATGATTAAATTGATAAACACATATCTTCTCTCTTGAGTTAAAAAGTTCAGGATGGGAAACTCAGTCCATGAATCAACTGGATTTACCTCCTTGAAAGTAGCTTAGCAGAACTAAACTCATCATGTCAGTTCAGTTTACCCGAGCTATATCAGAACCGTAAATCCAGCCACTACATGAACCAAGTTTCCCGACCCAAACTCAGCTGCTTGAAACTGGCATAAGGACTGTGCTTTGTGAAGACTTCCAGCATCGAGAGAAAGCAGCACTTCAAGGTATCTGATCATAAAGGAACGTAATGCTTCCTATTCAATCAATACGCTCCTTTCAGTGTATGTTTGGCTGTTGTAGCTGTACTGTACCTGCACCAAAACAACGTCATTCCTCAAAAACGTGTACTCTGCATATATAGAATTTTCTGGGCCAGTTGTACTGTACAGAACAAAGTCATACATATACTCAATTCTTGCACAGAATATAGATTTCTTCATGTACTTACTAACTGAATCATCCCAAAGAAGGTATCCTAATCTTATGAAACCTTGTTAGTGCAGCCAAAGGACATATGCAACAATTCTCTACATATAGGCAGAACCATCATGTTCAAGTTTCTACTCTGAACTATTGACCCCTTCGTTCAGCATTTATTCCATGCATTTACAGCTAGACTTTCATCACTTAAAGGAAGGTGTTCAATTTCTTCTGTAACTAATGTAATAACAGTAATTTCATTATCAGTGACGATGATGCCCTTTCAGGACTGAATTCACAGTAGGTGTAATTGTATGACCATCGTGCAATGTACATTACAACTGCAAAGTACTGTATTTCTAAACCTTTACATCATCAGCCAATCGATATGTCCATGTCCAAAGTGAACTGTAAGTGGTATTTATTTTATTTATTTTAGGATAGTCACAGCTATATTTAACAATATTGGAATTATCTTAGTACATAATTCTTTTCTCTTATACTGTGACCTTTCAGTATGCCCTTAATTTTTACGAGCAGTGTACTATATACTTTGCAAAGTATCGTTTCCACCATTATATATTTGTCACATGTATAGTACACTGCTCATAAAACTTGAGGAAATACTGAAACATCACACTATAACTCGGGTCAGTCAAACCTCCAGGAGATAAATCTGTGCAGTTAGGAAGCATAAGTGATGATATAAAAGTGACAATTGGTGCACTGCAGAGACAGCAAGAGAGCCCCAAAAAAGAGAACAGCGTTGCAGGTGGCAGCCACAAATTTATAATTCCTCCCAGGTTATTCTCTACTTTTGCATTTCTAGTGTCCTTGTTACTACTCATAGAATGAAGCAGCTCCTGAAGCTCATTCAGATAGTTTAGAACCTCCAGGATGGCATTTCAATCACAACAAAGTTTACTGTCTCCCAGCACAGTATAAGTCTCATGTGCTTGAAGCAGATAGTTGGCCAGAGGGCATCAAGCCAGCAGCAGGACTGATATCTGCTTCTTTATGCAAGGAGAAAAAGAAGGAGCACTGTCTAGAGTCCAACAAAATTACCTCCAGTAGGCTACTGGTATGCATGTTTGTGTCAGAAACAGACGCAATGAGGGCCTGACATCTTCTACTGGGATCTCTGTTCACAGTCCATCACCATGCAGCTTGATTGGTATTTGCCAGAGAACACCAGAATTGACAGGTTTGCCATTGTTGACCCCGTTCTTTTTAAAGATGAGAGCAGATTTGCACTGGCCACGTGTCAGACATGAAAGAATCTGAAGATGTGATGAATACTATGCTGTCTGTAACATCATCCTGCATGACTGGTTTATTAGTGGATAAGTGATGATCTTGGGGCATATTCTTGAAGAGTTGCACAAACCTCCAGGTTATCAATAGCCAATGGTATCATGACTACTGTTAGGCACCAGGATGAAATCTCAGAGCTATTTTCAGACCTTAGTTTGGTACAGTAGGCTTTCAGTTCTTCCTGGTGCAGGGCAATGACTCGAATGTGTAGGCAATTTATGGATGACAAAGGTATTGATTCTGTGGACTGGCCCTCGTGTCTCTCAGACCTGAATCCAATTGACAGTCCCTGGAAAATTATGAATCAATGCATCTAAAGTCACCAAGTAGTTGCACAGATTATTCAGTAGCTCACTGATGCCCTGAATCAGGCCTGAGAGGAGATACCCCAGGGCATCATCTGTCATGTCATCACATACATACCCAGATATTTTCAGAAGTGCATCCAGAAATGTGGGGGCTATATACACTTCTGAGTCACATTATGAGTTGCAGTGATGAAATTCACAGAAATTGAATCTGCCTATGATTTCAATTTTTTACTTTGCTTTTCATGTGACTTGGAATCCAGCCCTCAATCGGTGGGTATTTTTGGTTTCCATTGGATGTGTTCTCAATGAATGATACAATTTATATCAGTAAAGATTATCAACTTGAGTCTTTCATTCAAGATCTGATGCAAGATTTAAAGGGGTTATGCCCAAAACAATATTTATCCCCTATCCATAAGATAGATGATAAATTGTTGATTGTGGGGGGTCTGACTGCCAAGAATGATCCTGAGAATGGACGTCTTTTGCCACTGTAGTGAATGCAGCCACTGTACAAACTCTGGTGGACAAGATATGTCAGTGCTCCCATTCACTTCAGTGAGACCACTTAAGTGAAACCTTAGTGCTGTACTTCACCTATCTCCGGCATGCTATTGCAATGAATGGAGCAGGAGTGTGTCAACATCCACCAGGGGGGTTGGGTGCCTTCAACACTGCTGCATTCACAATGGGGGTAAAAGGATAAAGGATCATTAAAGGATCTGTGGAGGTCTCAGCTGTCAGACTTCACACTGATCAGCAATTTATCCTCTGCCTTATGGATAGAGCATACATATTGTTCATGGCATAATCCATTTATGTGTTCCCTTAAGGTATTAAAGTGTTAATGGTGAGTACATGAAAGCAACAGAAGCCTTGCCTATACTAGTTGAAATAAACCTTGTGATTGGTTGGTAATGCCTGGTAGTCGTGCTTTAAAGGAAACTTATCAGTTCCATTCCCCCCCCAAAAAACCCCCACTATTAATACCTAATTGGGGTTTGGGTGAGGAGTTCTCTCTGGTGTCTTCTTAACCCTGGTCCAGTGCTGTCATCTGCTGAAAAATTAACTTTTATTCAATATGAAAATTTCTTCTTTGGAGTCAAGGGGTGGAGAGCTACTGACAAGAAGTCACAGCCCTATTATGGCCTCTCCTATTTGACTGATGTTCTCCTACTTCTCTGAGACTGAGTGGAGGGGCGAGAAGAGCTTGACTTTTGCCTTCCAAACTCTACTCCTTGATGACAAAGAAGTAATTTGCATACTGAATAGAATATTGTTGTTGGCAAAAGCTAGCATCTGACTGGCATTATAAGGACACAAAGAGAGAACTTTTGAGATGACCTTTCAGGTGGCTTGGGTGGGGAAATTGGGCTGACAGGTTCCCTATCAATCAGATGCCATCATGTTTTACATCTTTTTTTTCATAGATCAGTACAAAGCTCTTTAGATTTGCACATTGTAATATATTTAATACAGATGAGTGATGGCAGATTTTGATGGCGCAGGTTGGTGGCATTGTTTGTGCCAATATTGAAGTCAACCTTCCAGATAATCAGTTTTGCAAAGAAAGGTGCTTGGGGTCCTGAATCCTGAATTTGCTGGCATTGCTGGTCCTGTATCTATGATGATCTGTGGTTATGTGTAGTTATACTATTTTGGTTAATACTTATTATTGGCTCATTTCTGTTAGTATCTGGGCATGTACCTTTGTCAGTGTCTATTTTTCCTAAATCAGTTGGGTAAGTTTACTCCTATGTACTCTATTTTTAGGCTCATGTAGATTGCTGTAACCTTATTACATTGATCCTTATGTTCCTATAAGCTTAGTTTTCACTTGTTTGGAAGTGCAGACATGAATGAAATATCTGTTGTAAGTCAGTATCCTCTTTCCATTGGTGTGCGGGTACTGGGTATGTTAAACAGAATTTATATAGATAAAAGGCTTTTTTAGCTCACTGAAAATGAGTTATTGTTACAATCAGGGAAGATGTCACCTGTAAGTCACTGGATGTAATTGCGCTGTATTCTGCATGTGACTGTGTATGAGTGGTTCTGTATTCTCCTGTATGTTCTGTATCACTGAACTTAATTTAAAAAAAAGTAATATCCATCCAGTGACAGTGTCCATTAGGATCCTATACAACACCTCTGATAATATAACACACCATTCCCTACATGGTCCGATACTCCTGTCACAAATCAATGCCAATAGATCTCAAGTCAATGCCCTCCAAAGTAGATCTTGAGCTCTAAATGTTACCTACACCTTTTTTAAAGCTATGTCTAAGCAGGTGATTTGGAACTCTGTATTGCAAAAATGGAGCACCTGCTGTTAACCACTTCTGTACCAGGCCAATTTCTGGTCCAGGGCCAGACACATTTTCATGCTATAAACATTTTTATCATTTGCGTTATTCAACTAATTTCTGCTTCTTTTTTCGGTGACACATAGGGCTTTATTTTTATTTTGTTTGTATTTTTGCATGTGTTTTTAATTTTTTTTATATCTGGGAAAATATAAACAAAAGAGGAGGGAACACGTGTCTGTTTTTCACTTTTCTTTTTTTTTAAATTTATTTATTTAATAGCACAAAGTGCTGCTAAAAAACTTCTTAAGGCTAAATCCCCACATTGCGGAAACGCATAAGTACTTCCTATATATTTCCCATTCCTTTTGTATCCACTCTTGGCTTTGGTTCAAAAAACCGCAACAAAATCTGCAACAAAAAAGCTGCGTTTCCTCAACGTGGGGCCTTAGCCTAAAATAGTTTTTCCTTTCCGTTGCGGTAATTTGTATTTTTTATGGTGTCATTGGGGGTGGGACTAGAACCTGTAATAAGGGTGTTTTATTGGCATATTATTTTATGTATTTTTTAAAATTTTATCTAAATTTTTTTTATTTATTTTTTTTACATTGTGTCCCCATAAGGTCATAATAGACCTTTGGGGACATCTGATAATTTTTTTTTGGGGGAGGGGGAATCTGATTTCCCCTGTAACTGGCTGGTACATTTAGCCTCAGTTACAGGAGGAATACAGCCTCCTGCACGTTACTATAGAGCTGATCTGGGTCCTGTAGGACCCAGCATCTCTTACAGACGCTAATCACCGATCACGTGGATCAAGTGACCGCCGGGTCAGAGGAGAGCTGCAACATGGCGGCGCCCATAGCTGTGTATTTAGAGCTCATTGAGCGCTGTGCACACAACGATCAGGGAAGGCAGGGTCGGTAATAAACCATCCCTGCCTTCTCTAGGGGAACTCCGGCTGTAGTTACAGCTGGCTCCCTGTTTTAGCAGCTTGTTCTCTTGCAGAACAAGAGAGGGACCGCCTGGACGTATATACTCTATGGGCGGTCCAGAAGAGGTTAAAGAAAGTCTATCATTTATATCATACAGTGAACACCCTAATAAAACCAATAAGAAAATAGCACAACTGAAGTTCTTTTTTCCAATGCCCTGCCCTTTAGAACTTTTTTATTGGCTTTCCAGTACATTTCATGGAATATTAAAATTCTGCAATGGTAGCTATGTTAATGAAAAAATATTAAATTTATGGATTTTCGAAGGCAGGGCATATTCACCATTGCAGTAAAGGGTTAAACTTTCGACATTCACTTCATTGGAGTCTTTTGGCTGATATAATTAATGGAAATAATATTTGCTCTCAGAATATGATTCATCATTCTTTTTTTTTTCTTTTAACACAGTTGGAGAAAATGCTAGAGAGAATATGTCAACTCTCTGTAGCAAAAGTAATTTAGGTTCCCTAGTAATGTAGGTTCCCTTTAGCTTACTATTTGTTTCAATTCTAGTTTATGTGCTGGGGATTATTTTTCCTGGCAGTCCTATGGTCCAATCTAAAACATTGCTTTGGAGCTCATCTTGTCTGTGGACAATGGGGAGTCCTGTCAATGTTGCTCAGATCAAGCTATGCTCAGCAATAAATCCTTGACAGTGTAATTGCCTTGACACAGTCGGAAAGAGATACAGAGATCTAAACCTAGAGAGATGGAGAAATAGAGCACATAATGCTGTAGTCACAATTTTCCAGGACCTAAAAAGCAATTGATTAGTTCACCAAAATAATTTTCTCAGGCACTTTATAGCACATAAAGAATACAGTAGAATATGATCTTATAATTCTATTACAACTTTTGGACCTTTTACTTTGAACAAAATGTTATGCAGGAAACTCAACAGTGTTCAACTAAATTACACTGTTCTAAAATCTTTAGATGATCCATGACAAAGAGGAATAAAACATCAAAGCTGCTATGTAATGGCCACATGCTATTGATACTTTTTTGCTTCCTGCTATCATGGATAGTTAAGAAAGTTAAAAGAGGTCTACACAAAACAGCGGGGCATTTGTAAAGCAACAAAGTAGAAAAAGATAGATGATAAATACTTGCCAAAAGTGAATGCTCTGTGTTAAAGGGGAAATAATACCAATTAAAAAAAATAATATTCTATAATCCACTTTTTTTTCCTGCAAATGTGACTTTTGCCTATTTTTCACACATTGGGGGATGTTTATGAAGACTGGCCTTTTCAACACAAGTCAACATATTCCCTGCATTGGCAAAGGGTAACTACATTTATAACAAGGCACATGTAAACTCATAAATGAGGACCACCTTGCGAGTAGAGTGAAATTTGCACTAGGTCATAGCTGTTGTATATCTTCAGCATCTGTTACGCCGAGGACCCACCACCAGCACACCCTCACAGTGGTGTGGGGGCACAAAAACGCCAGTTGTGCCAATTCTTGATGCATCTGGTATTTAAAAAGTTGCAAAACCAAGGTTTGTGTACTTTTTATGTCAAAAAATTTACATAGTATTGTAAAGAATATGCCACTTTGTCTTTGTTTGATGTTCAAGGTACCAAAATGTGTATTATGAGAGAACTTGAACTTGGAATACTGCTCCATTTAAAGTGGAGGGTCAACTTATTTTACTTTAAAAAATATAAACTAAATGGTGCTGATCCCACTCTCGGGTGTCACCTTACAAAAATCTGCAGGATGAATGCTACTATTAGTTCACATCATAAACATCAGCATCTGAAGTTTTTCATGCCATGCACCAATTGTATTGTTCACCTCCTCTAAATGCCTTTAATCTATCACTAGAAAAAAAACAAAAGGTGGCTCCAAATAGGGAAGAACAAATGGCACTACTTGTTCCACCAAAAAGTCATTACACTCACAACTGGTTAAATAAATCATCATGTAATAAATGAAACAGGGCTCACTCAGGGTTTCACTCAGCTCACGTTTCGCTTCATTCAGTGTCCAATGTAAACAAATGTTTAATGGTTAAAATGACTATTGCTAATACTTAAAGGGGTTGTCCAGTTTCAGACCAATATTGAAAGATCAATGCTAAGTTATAAAATTTTCCAATATAGTTTCTGTATCAATTCCTCATGATTTTCTAGATCTCTGCTTGCTGTCAGTCATTCTGCTTACTTCTAGTGGATAAAAATCAGCCCATGGTCATGTGATGAACACACAGGTGAGCTTGTTACAGTACAGTAATCAGACATCTGGCTGAAACTGGACAATCTCCTTAATAATTAATAATTAACAATAATTTATACATAAATTAATAATAATAATAATAATAATAATAATAATAATAATAATAATAATAATAATAATAAATGGGTGGAGTTGATTTGTTATTTTTAATTTGTTACTAATACTACTATTATTATTATTATTATTATTATTTTTATTTTTAATAATAAAAATAATGATGATAATAATAATAATAATAATAATAATAATAATAATAATAATAATAATAATACCATATTGCAGCTATAAAATATATAGAAACTATGCAAAAATGTTGAATATTTATTCATTAATTATAGCAGTAATGTGCATTTTTTTATTATTGTGAATAATTGTTTAATAATAAATTGACCATGTTTACATTGTGGAGTATATACCGTAGTCTAGTTATTACAGATTTGAGAAAGATCTCATAACAAGGTTATACTAGACAACTTGTCAACTATCATTCCACTAATTTTTTATGAAATGGAGAAGAACTTACCAAAGCTTCACTATCACAATGGCAGGTTTGATGGACACTAAAAATGATACATTTGTCCTTTCTGGAAGTCCCTTTGGAAAGTCATTGATACCTGACAGCTGTTTGGTGGCCCAAGCAAAATGAGTGGAGTCCCCAAGAGAAAACTAACCACATTAATAAAGTTTCTATCACGGTTGGCAATGTCATTATGAAGGATATTAGATGGATGTTTCATAGAAATACATCCCCAAAGGTAGTGTCATCACACAGAGACCAAACTAAAGGTGAGGAATCAAACAGCGCCTTAAACTGTACTTTCTACTGTGTTCAGTGTCTAAAAAGGTTCATTGATTTTCCTATACAGTTAGGCAGAATGGAAATCCTTAAATATAGACCGTGTCCTGAATCGTACTTTTGTTATCAAGAATATGTGCTCCAATAAGAAAGGCAAACTGCTTTTACAAAATACCATTTTAAATGCCTGCACATATTTTCCAAGTGTAAGATTCTTTCTACTAACTAAAATTAATGCTACATATCAGTATAGCAAGCTGGAATGTATTTAAATATCCATACTGTACATTTTTTAAAAGGGGGGTGGGGGGGTGGACACATCATAAAATAGTTCTTAAAGCGGTATTCCCATTTCCAGGATAATTTTCAAACTTATAGATAACACTAAGTGAAGTCTTGAGCAGCTCCTCTGTGTCCAAGCATAGAAAGAACTAGCCAACCATCTCTTTGCTCCCATACGCCTCTAAATTGCTGGAGCAACACGTCCACTCCGAACTATCCTCCAATCTCTCGTCCAATGTGCTTTTTGACAGACTACAGTCAGGCTTCAGACCCCATCACTCCACAGAAACTGCCCTAACCAAGGTCTCTAATGACCTTCTAACTTCCAAAGCCAAGAGTCACTACTCTGTCCTCCTCCTCGACCTCTCCTCTGCCTTTGACACAGTCGACCATTCCCTCCTGTTAGAAACACTCTCATCCCTTGGCATCTCAGACCTGGCCCTTTCCTGAATCTACTCATACCTCAACAACCGCACATTCAGCGTCTCCCACTCACACACCACCTCCCCGCCATGCCCTCTTTCTGTAGGTGTCCCCCAAGGCTCCATCCTAGGACTCCTCATATTCTCCATCTACACCCTCGGCCTTGGCCAACTCATAGAATCTCATGGTTTCCATTACCATTTCTATGCTTACGACACCCAAATATATCTCTCTGAACCAGACATTACCTCTCTGTTGTCCAGAGTCCCAGAATATCTAGCAGCCGTAGCCTCCTTTCTCTCCTCCCGTTTTTTCAAACTCAACATGGAGAAAACGGAGTTCATAACCTTCACCCATCCTTGCACGGCCCCCCTACCTGACCCATCTATCAAAGTTAATGAAACCACACTCACCCCAGACCCATGGGTCCGCTGCCTTGGGATAACCCTAGACTCTGACCTATCCTTTAAGCCGCAAACACCTCCTGACGCCTCCAACTCAAGAACATCCATTGAATCCGCTCCTTCTTCACCCCCTGAAACTACAAAGATGCTAGTCCACAACCTCATAATCTCCCACCTAGACTACTGTAACACCCTTCTCCATAGCCTTCCAGCTAACACTCTTGCTCTCCTCCAGTCCACCTTAAACTGTGCTGCTCGCTTAAAACACCTCTCCCCCTGTTCTTCATCGACCACTCCCCTCTGCCAATCCCTTCACTGGCTACCCGTTGCCCAGCGAATAGAGTTCCAATTACTAATGCTGACATACAAAGCCATCCACAACCTGTCCCCTCCATATATCTCCAACCTAATCTCCCGCTACCTGCCCACACGTAACCTCCAATCCTCCAAAGACCTCCTGCTCCGCTCTGCTCTTATCCGCTCTTCACACAAACGTCTCCAAGACTTCTCCCGTGCATCCCCCATACTCTGGAACTCACTACCAAGACACATAAGACTGACCCCCACAATTACAAGCTTCAAGAAGGCCCTGAAGACTCATCTATTCAGGAAGGCCTACAACCACCAATAACGCTACTGTCTCCATACCACAACCTGAACAGCCTCTACCCCCACCTTTTGTCTCTCTCCCTCTTCCCTCATAGACTGTAAGCCCTTGCGGGCAGGGCCCTCTATCCCATTGTGCCAGTTAGTCACTGTTAGTATTATCTGTTTTGTATATCTTGTGTACCGTATGTAAATCCTCAAATGTAAAGCACCATGGAATTAATGGTGCTATATAAATAAACAATAATAATAGCAATAATAATAATAATACCTACAGAATTTGGCATGATGAAACATGTCACATGTCCACATGTGCAAAAACATGCACTCTGGGCCATGCCCGGGGTGCACCTAATAGCTCAATTGCATACTGATTAAAAGTTGATTATCTTGGTAGCAAGATTATACTTTAACAAAAACAATGTATGTTGACTATGTCACTGTAATGAGAACCCACAGCAGCATCCCCTTGTCATGCCAGCTAACCCAATGATGTGGATTAGGGCAGCAAGTACCCTGCTTACCCTAAGTGTTTCCTGATTTAATGTGGCTAAATAAGCACTGATACACTTGCAGGGATTGGGGTCACTGGGTACTTTATTTAAGGTAATTGAAGTTAAAAATGGTTTTCAAAGAGTTCGCTGCAAAGTCACAGCAATTACAATGGATGACCCTCAATGATAGACTTGCAAAGCCCACAGAGAGATGAGCTGCATTCCTCTTCACACAAAGCATGGACGCCAACTTTACACAAATTCTGCTACTCAGAGCTATTGCTATGTGTCATGTGTAGGACCCCTAGTTTCAGGATGGAGGTTCTGACTTTTGCTAATTGGCTCTGCCTCTACTTCCAAGCTCCCAAAAGGTGCAGGAACACTCTTATTTATAGAAAATCTTCCCACCCAACGTGACAGAACATGTAATGTTGCAGCATGTGTAGGTTGTACATTGGAAAGTGTGTAGAACACAACCCATAGCACAACCTGTAGGAGCAACAATGTTCTACCTGTGGGAGAATCTCCGCACAGCCTCTCTTGCACAGAGTGCTGGAATAGGAAGTGCTGCAATAAATCAGCAGTGGCATTTAAAGTGACAGCAGCAAAATAAAATAATGCAGTATTATAATGCAAGTATATGAATAATCATTAACAGTGAATTAATAATACTTTATTAGTACAATGCAGAAATTAAACATATGCAACAAATGCCTGTGTACAGTAGAGTGGGGACTCTTAAAAGTCTCCCACTTTACAGTAGCTACACTTATGGAAGGGGGTGACTTCCATTACCTTACGTCACTACAACAGCATATAAGATGCTTAGTAGGGATTTTGGGTGTGATGGACTCTCTTTATCGTTGGCAGTATGAAATTAGAGGCCCATGGAAGCACTGTATGAACCTATAGAATTTTATAGCCACCATACTATGGAACTGTACTCAAAGACTGTTAGGTGCATTTGAATTACATTAAAGTACAGTACTTTCCATAAGCAATTGCTTATACAACAATTCCCTAATCACTACAAGTTCTTATATTACCTCCTATGAAACCATTGATGTTTTAGAGTTAATACTCCCCCCACTCCTGACTACACAATGCCAACTGCACTGTACTGCAGATTTCAATCAACCCCTAGGCTATTCTGGCTAGTGATATTGGTTTAGCTAATATTATTAAAACAAGAATTCACCTTGTGCTACTTTAGCTACTTTAGTGTAAAAACTTTTTTTACCTTGTTTTTTTTAAGTACACAGAAAATGATTTTGAATAAAATGTTTGACCTTGGTAGGTCAATTGTAAAAATAATGAAATTCTTTTTGAGTAGTCAGGGCATAGTTCTGAAACTTTTTTCAAGACAACAAGTAACTTGATCAGTGAATAATTTATTTCAATATCCACCTCAGCTAATGAACATTAAAAAACATGAAAAGAACTGCGCCCACATGATGCAAACTTAAGAATATTCAAGAGCTATTGAAATCTTGATGTGGAACCTCTGACCTAATTTAAATACCTACTTTTCTGCAGCACTACAAAGTATGTGAGGAATGCATTGCCTTGCAGGCTATTCAGCAGGAGAAAAAAAATTTAATAAGCACAGGAAGACTTTATGTTCACATTCGTCATATTTATATATTCACTATATATCTTGCATGCTCGGGTTGCATAAAATGTGCAGACAGCTTGTATGCAGATAGAGGATATTTATTACCTGAAAATACTTAGAGACATTTCTAAATCAAACACACTTTTATTGAAAAAAGACAAAAACTCTCGACTGGACTAGGACAATCTTTATGTCAAGGAGAAAAACTGCTTCGCCAGAAACATAAAATAACATATTATAAAATAGGGTATTTGTCCACATTACTTCTCTTATGCAAATTGCAGAAATGCACAACATGAAAAGACGTATGCTTAAAAACTCAGTTTTATGCTTAAAATTTGATTTTAAAATACACTTTCGATAGCTGTCGACCAAATCTATTCCTTTTGACTCCCCTATATACATGTACATTGAGCTCATGTATGTATTTGCAATGAGTACTAGAACCAATAGAAAAGCATATGACTTAGCAAGTCCATAGGTGGACAGACGAAATGTAGAGTTGGTCTACAAGAGCTCTAAAGAATTGGATGTTTTATTCATACTTTTCTAAACATTTCAACCTTATACCAAGCTCTTTATTAGGCCTGATGAAGACTTTGGTACAAGGTTAAAACGTGTAGCATCTTTTATCAGGGTGCACAAGGTTAAAACGCAGAGCATCACAAATCAGAATACACTTCCAGGTCGATGTTCACTGTCACCTTCGGGAACTTGCTGTTGTGATCAAATATTAACTATTGAATTGTGGTGGTATGCAAGCCAAATATGTGAGCATAGGTATTATTGATTGTGATCTGTGGAAAACTGTACATTCATTAAAGATGATATTACTTTAGAAGAGTATCAATTCTTTGTTTTCTTCTTGTTTTACTGGAAGAATGTTTTTGCATATTTGGCCAGTCGAGTTCTGATGAATTTACTTTAAAGTGTTTGGCCATATATAGAAGCAAGGAAGAAAATTGTGTACAGTTTCACATTGTAATGTATTATAAACCTCTACTGAATATAACTGCATACACTACAAAATATAGATGTATCCACAGTTAATTTAGCTTGAATTTGGTCAATGACTACAATTCAATGCAATATTGTGAAAGATTCCAATTAAAAAAACAAACAATGCATAGTCACACAGAGACACATATGGAATATCATTTTAAGATACAATATGAAAAAACTGTATTTTCCTGAAATGTTATACACATATGTGAACATGTCCAGTCATAAGGAAATCTAGCAATACAATGTTACATACTAGCTGTAACATACAGGCTGCCAACCTTAAAGCAACCACTGGATGGCCACAAACAGACACATATAGCATATCACTTTGTGGCACAATATCACAAAAAAAAAAATGTTTACTGGAGAAGCTAGTTAACTTGCGTCACTCAAGTCTGAACATGTACAGCGAGATGGAAATGTAAGGAGAGAATGGACTATTTATAGAACACACTTCACTTTTTAGTATAGTTTCTAGTAACTTAGTAGACGAATTGGTAGGATATTTGGCTATGTCCTAGTGAAAGAAGTTTATCAAGCCATAATTTTCAGTGACATTTCTTGTCAAAGTGGATGGACAAACCAAAGAAACAAATAGAATAAATCCAAGTATGATTATTATACAGTATATAAAGTGTGCTTTATGGAAAACAAAAGAACAAAACAAATCATATTTTAAAAAGAAAATGTGGATGAAAAGCTGTCATTTCTCTTGAATAATAAGACGGCAATCATAAAGCTTTCAGTGATGCTGATATCTATACAAAGAGATATAACAGGGTGTGTAATTACTAGAGAAAAGCTCTACCTCTTGAGCTTGTGCCCAGTGCTTTTAAACAGAAGAGAATGAAGTGCCATTATTCCGGGTAATTACACATCCCTAAAGTATCTAAATGTACTTATAACATTGGGCAAACCAATGAACCTACTGATTGCAAATTAACACAAGACGGTCTTTTAAAGTGGAGTCAAATAAGGCACTTTAACACAAATTTATAAAAACTATTGTCTTCAGACCTAGCAATATCAGCTCAGCTGAACCTTTCATTTTCTGCAAATGTTACGGTTTAATTATAAATATAATGTTTCCAGCATTAGAAAAATATATAGGGGGTCATCACATATTCACATGGCATTGTTTATGGACAAAGAAATACTACTATGATCAGTTCCAAACTGCAGTGCCTAGGTTCGACAAGTAAAATTTATTCTCGGAACCCACTATGTAGCTACATATGTGTCCACATTTACCCAATCTCCATTCTGGTTAAGGACTTCAAATTTTTTTTTTTACAACAAATTCAACACAATGCCACAACATGTTAACAAAAGTTATGATAGGCCCCAATCAAGGCCAGTTTCAACTTTAAGTGGGTCTTTGGACGACAGAGGCAGAGTGGGTAACTTTATAACTTAACCCTATCCACCTTGTATAAGGCTGGGTCTACACTGGGATTTTAACAATTTGTCACCCTCCAATATCAAAAGTAATGTAACTGAAAAGGACTGGTGGAGCCATTACTCTCAGTCACAAAATAGTTCAAGCAGGAATTGATTTTTTTTGTGACCACTGCAACCTTATTGCAAAATCACCATGTAGCCCCAGACTAATATGCACCAATAATAGCACAGACTGCATTTTTTTAACTGTTTTTTCTGCATAAGCTTTTTTTGTAAAAATTACATGAATATATAAATTTTTATTTACGTATTTTAACAACCACAGTGAATAACATGGTTTATTGTACTGTACAGATTGATCCGATTAAGAGGGTGCCAAAGTATGTTACTTATATGGTACTAAGCTTATTGCAATAATGTTTGAGCAGATCACTGTGAATGCTCTTACCTTTTATGCAGTAGGTCATGGGTTTGAGCCTTAGCAGGGTCCAAGTACATTAACAGTCTCAGCATTATTTCTGCATATCAAGGAAAAACCACCTGAGAAGTTCTCTTTAAATAATCTTCCTAATGTATTATATACAGAAGATGCATAGCCTGATTGAGATGCTGTACAATATCGATCTGTATGTAGTTCAATGTACGCACTATACTGTGCACCACTTGTGCAGGACTTGGGGTCCACCCTGGCTCAAGGCCCCAGTGGGGGATTTATTTGTGTATCTATTGTGCTAATTTAGAGTATATCTACCATGATAAGTAAGGATGGACGAACCTCTGAAGATTGGTTTTGTCCCATGTTTGGATGAAGCAATCCTCCGGTTTGTTTCAGTCCAAACATGATGCTCGTCGTGCCCAAGTCACTGCTGATGCCCAATCACAAGTCTTAGCGGTGACCCCAGGTGCATAAGTTCACAGGGGAGAGCCAGAGGAGGCAGTGACAGAGAGCCGGCCGCAAGGAGGCACAAAAGAAGTAATGGAAGGTGAGTATAAATGTTTTTTTACTTTTGTCACCTTCCCTGGTCCTTCACCTATTATGCTCTGGGGTCTGAAGAGAGCACAGAGTATAGCAATTTACCGCAATGCATATTGTGGCGGTCATTTTAATTAATCCGAGACAAATCCCAAATTGTTCAGTTTCATTAAAAACAGAATAATTTGGAATATTCAGGTCAAATCTGGTTCATTATGAACTTATTCACCTATCTCAAGTGATGTTTCTTTTACATATATTAAGTCAGTAGTATATGTGAATATACCATATGTCAGACACCCTGTTACTGCTAAGCTACATTCTATGTTACTAGTTTTTCTAATAGATTTGATGTACAGTATATTGGTCTGTATTTCAACATAGAAGTTAGCTATATTATACAACATAGATTTGAGTTGAAACAGAAATAGAAGGATTTATGGTTTATTGCTGCTGTATGCATTTTCATAATGTAACAGATATATGGCAATAAGCATCATAACTCAAAGATTATGCTATAAACCATTAATCAGTAGGTAAACATACAGTGTTTGGATCATAGCTAGCATAATTCCTAGATGTTTACTTTATGCAGCTGAATAGTTTGGAAAGCTTTAGTATGCAAATGCTTGGAAAATAAGTTTTAAAGGATAACTGACATTCGAAAACATTTCTCACATGTCATTATCTTTGCATCCATAGGATTCCAGGTACTGTGACAGAAATGAAGAAGCAAAAGTGGCATGGAGATGCAAGCAAAGAGGTATACATATCCATAGAAAGTATAGGACTCTGTACACCATCCTGTTAGTCTAAAAGTTGATCGCAGCTGAAGGTGTACAAAGCTTAGGGGATCTAAACTTAAAAGTCATAAGAATAAAAAACGCTCCCATAATAGATCACTTAAAAAATATGGTGAATGCAATAGTATGTTCATTAACCATTTTGCTTCCCCAAAAAAGTGTCAGAATATGGCGACTTTTCACAATTCTGTATTTTTGTAAAAGTATCAACACAAATTAGATAATATATAATATTATATATAAAATACTAGCAGAAGGACCCGGCTTCACATGGGTATATTTCATTTTTTGTTTGTGTAGTGGCCCCATAAGAATTGGCCAGTTTTGCACTTGACATCCAGTATGGCAGTCCAGTATAGGTACAGTCTATTTATGGCTGTGTTGTTATGGAAACCTGGTAAATGAAATGTGAACTTATATGGGCTGATTCACGTCATATGACTGAATATTTAAGGACCTGCAAACTGCTATTGACTCATACAGGACATAAATAGCTTGGTTGCTATGGAAACCTGGTGCAAAGCTGTGTTCATGTGGCGAATAAGCATCTGCGAGCTTCTATTGGCTGATAGACATGTGACCATGTGTTTGTCAGTTGAAATATGAGTGAAAGACTTGCAGTACTGAAAAAGGAGTGGTAGTTTTTTTTTTGGGGGGGGGGTTTCTATTGACTTGTGTGATAGTGATCAGAAGCACTGCTTATCGTTATTTTTTTCTTTTTGTTGGTTTTGAGCAACAGATGGTATGTACTTAACCTCAATGGAAGATATCTAGCCACCATTTTTTCTGTAATGATTTTTGGCAGTCCGTTTTAACAAGCAAAAATCCATAGAATCCATAAAGAAAATATCCATAGTGTATACCACAAAATTCTTACCTTTTCACTATGTTAAAAAACAACAACCCTGCGTGCTGTTTGAGACCTTTTATGAAATTGAAATTTTCCATAACCATATGTAGTTTTCCCTATAAAGCATTAGAGTTGCTGCAGACTTGCCTCTTATGAGGTCAGGGTAGACACACCCTGCTGCAGCTACTACTGTAGTAAATCAAAACACTTCTACATTAACCCATATTGTTGTGAGCTTTTCCTTAGTTTGGGTACATTGTTCCCAGATGGGGAGACCAGAAAGAGTAGAAAAAATAAAGTATTAGGTGGCCAGCCTAATGAGGAAAGAAAGGAATAAGAAGCAGTAACAGAACATTCACACAGAGGTTTTACCAGACCTGGAGATGTGGCATCCCAGAGCTGGCTATGGCTGGGCTGAGGGTGATCTCTGTGCATTGTATTATTTCCTGTTGCTTCATAGCCTGTGTGACATAGCAGGGGGTCCTGAGTCTCACACAACACAGCGCCACCTAGTGAGCCTCACACATGCATTACACCTCCCATAGGATTGAATAGTAACCAAATGTCCAATGGGAGGACATCGCCTGGGAAAAGGGGAGGAGTCAGCTGATCACTGGGTCCCCATGGTAACACCCCTGCAGGAAGGTCCTGCGTGTGAGGAGTTAGAAGTGTGGAGTGTTAGGAGGAGGAGGTGAGGAGATAAGTGTGATGTCCTGTGAAGAAAGCAGTGAGTTTAGTGCAGGAATCTCAAGTCCTAGACAGGCCCAGGAAGGTTGGAGAGCTGACATACTCCAGCTATTCAGAAGATCCTGTCCCCTGTCTGCCTAGCCATCGCCCTGAAGGAAGTCAAGCATCATTATCTTGTCAGCATGAGACTGTGGAGAGAACATTCTGGAACACGTGCTCCATAGCCAGTATCACAGGATCCAGGGGCCAAGGCCAGACCTGTGGAATATCCTGCCACCCTGACTATTGCACCCCGAAACGCTGAGCTATCAGGACCACATAACGTGAGTGGGGAATATTATGTACTAGTATCATGGTGGGCATCCTCCTATGAGCCAAATAGGAGCCCAGACGCACCTTAGGGCTGTAACACTGAAGTATAAGGGGCTAGGAACACCTTTCATCAAGTCTACCCTGTACCTCAGGACTTTGCTGTGTCACCAGGCGTACCCCGTTGTTTTGTATTGAAGAAACTGTTTAAGCATTTGTGCCTCCACACCCATGGAAGTAAAAGTTCAACTTTACAACCGTTTCTGTGTCTGACTCTGCACCGACAACATCAGGGCGCCCCAAACACCACCAGTCGGCACAGTATAGGGGAAGCGCCCCGGGGGAACAATCACCACCAACATTTGTGCAGCCCCCTCATTACCGGTACCAGTGGTGGTAACGTGGGACAGCACCAGCGCTGCTCCCTCGTGCCCAGAGACCGTGACAAGTCTGCGCTGTTTGCACCCCGCAATCCCAACTGCAGCGTTACCTTCCATCTGGTCACCGCAAGAAAAACTGGCGTCACGAACAGGATACGGGTGTGTGCCATTTTGAGAAAGTCGCCACGAAAAGTGCGCCAAATTGTCTCCAGAGCATCGGTCTTTATTGTGGACTTTGCTAAGATCAAGTTTATTCCCTGAGAGTGCTTGCCACAAAGAGGGGGAGCCCTATACCCCTGAAGTAAGCCCTAAAGACTGTCCTCTCAGTGTGTTACAGCCCTGGAAGAGTTAAAACGCCCAGGACTTGTTTGCTGCGCCACATCGCTGTGTAAGAACGCCCACAAAGGGTTAACTGTATCTTGCAAAAGTGCGGGAGATTTTTAGCACTGCCCATGAGGCCAGGAGACCCATCTGTCGCCATCTTAGGAGAGCCCAGAATGCTGAGCGCAATGCTCCAGCGCACCCATACAAGAAAGTGAAAGGCGAACGTGCCAGCGCCATTTCTGACTCTCCGGTGCCGCATCACCGTCCCTGCTGTGCACCGCTGATCTCTGGTCCACGCTGCAGTTGCTGTCAGTGAGTACTGTGCCTCCCTGTCCTTGTCTTCAGTCCTCCCACGGCCCCAGCGAGTGTTTTCCGTGTACCGTGTCCGTGGGGAGTGCCACCATTAAAGAGGGGGAGCACACCGTCAGCCTGCATCACAGTGACTCTGTTAATAGCTACAGCATTCTTAAAGGGACAGCATTCCAAGTTGTAGTCTCCATTCCCTGCCAGCAAGCAGTTGAGTTTCTTAAAGAGACGGCGACCTAATTTCAGTCATACCTGCAAACAACATGACTGAGCAAAGTGACATTGTGCCATCTGTTTCTAGTGATCCAGCAGTGCCTATGGCGAGCAGCCTACCATTCTCCAAGCCATTTTACCCTGGCGCACCATGGCTGCCGCGCTACAAAGGGGAGGCGCATACCCTCAGGGACTTTCGTGAGAAGATGCTGTCTCTCTTCCAGTTCTATCCTCTGAATACAGAACAGCAGATACAGATCCTGCTGGGCCAGCTTGAGGGTGCTGCAGCTAGGGAGGTCAAATCCTGGCCTGCCTCTGACAAAAGAACCCCTGGGCAAATTCTGGACAAACTCCAGGTGAACTTTGACGTGCGATCTGTCTCCGAGGTAAAGATGCGCTTCTTTTCCAGACGACAACTACCTGGTGAGACCCTGCGGGTCTATGCTTTATCCCTCCAAGAGGCGTTCAGAGCTGTGGTGCAAGTGGATCCACGTGAAAATGTGGACTCTGATAAAATCTTGCTTGACCGCTTCATAGAAGGGGCGGGTACCACATTGCTCCAGAGTCAGTTGCGAATGCTTGCTGCACAACATCCCAGCATCACGTTTGCTGACTTCAAGGCCCTTGCCATCCAGGTCTTGGGACAGGAGCAGCCCCAGCCGAGCCCAGTCATCTGTGCTCCCTCACCTGGACCCTCAACAAGCATCGCTCCAGTTGTCCTGTCACTACCTCTGGGTACCTCACCTGCTGCCCAAACTGCGCAGACTACACCAGCAGACTCCAGAGATGACCTTCTGGCCCGAGTGGATCATCTGACCCGTGCCATGGAACAGATCACCGTCCGTCTAGATCGTCTGACCCAGCCGTCTTCATCGTCCAGTGATCCTTTGCGAAGTCTCAACATCTCACCTGAGTCGCCGCCCAGACGTCCGTCTTCAGTGAAACCTCCGCAGAGTGAGAGGCCATACTGTAGCTATTGCCATAGATATGGACACACCAGGCCTCAGTGTTTTCAGTTAAACGGGCCACCCCCGAGGCAGCGGGCCGCCCCTCGGGAGGAAAGAAGAAGGGCCCAGGTGAATCTTCAGTGCCATTGTCACGCTTCGTCTCAGCCTGCCCACACCTCACAATCCGGGTGAACGGCGTCCCTCTGACAGCGTTGGTGGACACTGGATCTCAGGTAACAACCCTGCGCAAGCAGGTGTTCCTTGAACATTGGGACTTAGGTGTGTTGAATAGAACACCTGACACATGGATAAATCTGTGTGCCAGCAATGGACAGCCCATACCACAGCAGGGTTATTGGGAACCCACTATCCAGATTGGGGACTTGAAACTGCCTAGACAGGGTGTAATTGTCACTGATGTAGAGGATGATAGGTTTGCAGTTGTAATATTAGGCATGAATGTTTTACGCCATTGCTTTGCAGAAGTGTTGGATGCCTTGCATGCCTCTCTCCTTACAGCTTCTCCCAGTGACCAGCAGACCATTCAGCGGGCCATTCGTGTTCTCAATGCCCAGCACAAGTTCGCCAACAAACAAGGTGAAATTGGTCGAGTCCGGATCCAAGATACCCGTCCAGTAACCCTACAGCCTGGAACAGAAACTATGGTGTGGTGCCGTGCCCGTCCGGGCATAGAAAATCAGGACTACGAGGCCTTGCTACAACCCATACAGATAGATGGCCAACCACTTGTCATGGCTGCCCGCAGCCTTGTCACAGTTTCCAATGGACGTGTTCCTGTCCGCTTAGTCAACTTGGTCGATGCTCCAGTGAACCTCCACAAGTTCCACTCTGTGGCCCTGCTACACCGGTTAGCACCAGAAGACATTCTCTCTGGTGATTCTACCGCCACACAGCATTCCACCCAAGCTGCTGAGAACATTCAGAATGGAGCCACGAAGTCCTGGTGGGATGAATTGAACGTGGGAGACGCCAATACCCCTATAGAGCACATCAATGGGGTTCGCAATGTGGCCAAGCGTTACCAACAGGCATTCAGCAAACACCCATTGGACTTTGGTAAGACCACGACCGTACAACATCGCATTCTGACTGGCGACCACCATCCAATCAAGGAGCGTCACCGTCCAATACCACCAGCGATGTACCAACCGGTGAAAAAGTTGATCCAAGAGATGCGAGATGCTGATGTCATCCGGGAGAGTAACAGCCCCTGGGCAGCCCCGCTAGTCCTTGTCAAGAAGAAAGACGGAACCCTACGATTTTGTGTGGACTATCGTAAACTCAACAACGTCACGCACAAAGACGCATACCCATTGCCGCGGATTGAGGAATCTCTAACGGCTTTGGGATCAGCTACCTGTTTCTCGACCCTGGACTTAACCAGTGGATACTGGCAAGTCCCTATGGCACCTGAAGATCGTGAAAAGACTGCGTTTACGACCCCAATGGGACTCTTTGAATTTAATAGTATGCCATTTGGGCTATGTAATGCCCCAGCCACATTCCAACGGCTTATGGAGAGGTGCCTCGGCCATGAGAATTTCCAGAGTGTGCTACTGTACCTGGACGATGTTATTGTATTCTCCCGGACATACCAAGAACACCTTCGTCACCTGTCCGAGGTATTCAAGGTACTTATACAGCACGGCCTAAAGTTGAAGCCCTCCAAGTGCTACCTGTTGAAACCCCAAGTTCACTACCTTGGGCATGTCGTGAGCGCACAAGGCGTCCAACCTGATCCTGAAAAGATCACTGCAGTCCAGAACTGGCGAAGACCAACTACCGTCAAAGAAGTCCGAAGCTTCCTTGGATTCGCAGGTTACTACCGGCGTTTCATACCACACTTCGCCCAAGTAGCCGAGCCTCTGAACGAGTTGTTGCGCGGTTGTCCCAGAGAAAACTACAACCGAAAGCTTCCGGTAGACTGGACAGCGCGTCAAGAGGAAGCCTTTCAAGCGCTTAAAGCACTTCTGACGCAACCACCAATTCTAGCCTATCCCGACTACAGTCAGCCATTCCGCTTGTACACAGATGCAAGTCACCAAGGTTTGGGTGCAGTGTTGTCCCAGGTTCAGGACAACAAAGAGCGAGTCATCGCCTACGCCAGCAGGAGTCTGAGAGGCGCGGAGAAGAACGACCAGAACTATAGTTCTTTCAAACTCGAACTTCTGGCGCTTGTCTGGGCCGTGACAGAGAAGTTTAATGACTACCTGGCTGCCACACCCTTTACCGTGTACACAGATAACAATCCGTTGGCGCATCTGGACACTGCTCGACTGGGAGCCCTTGAACAACGGTGGGCCTCAAGACTCGCGAATTACAAGTTCTCTGTCAAGTATCGCAGTGGCAAGTCCAACGCTAACGCTGATGCACTCTCAAGGTTGCCTGTGGGAGAAGAACCACCCCGAGAAGACATCTGGGAAGAGGTGGAGATGCCACCATTCTACAACAAGTTTGCCCAACAGGTTGCTATTGGTGTCCCTGTAGAAGGAGAATCTCTGGCGAAAACAGCTGCCGAATCCCTCCAGGAGCCATCTCTGTGGAAAACGTTCCAAGAAGAGAGCAGAGTTTTAGGAGAATTGTCAGATTTCCTGCTTACAGGAAGAATACCAACCCGTGTAAAGAGAGGTCTTCATGACGTGGAATTAAAACGCCTTTGGCGACAGAGGAAGCGCCTGTTTGTCCAACGAGGCCTTCTACATAGAAACACTCTTGATCCTGTCACAGGTGAAAGGCTTCATCAGATCCTCGTACCAAGAAGGGACGCACAGATGATACTTGAGGCGTATCATTACAGATCCGGTCACTTCGGGGTACAAAAGACCGAAGCTACCATCTGTCGTCGCTTCTATTGGGTTGGGATGAGGAGTGACATTGAGAGTTGGTGCCGAGAGTGTCCCGCCTGTAGTATCACCAAGGAAGGTCGAAGAGATCAGAAGGCCCCTCTACATCCAATTAAGACTCAAAAGCCGTGTGAAATTGTTGCTCTGGACCATGTGAAGTTGGGTCCCACACGTTCCGGCTACAGCTACGCTCTGACAATGGTGGATCATTACTCCAAGTTCCTTGTCATCGTGCCTGTCAGAGATCTTACAGCAAGAACTACGGCTGAGACCTTCTACGCAGAGTTTGTCCGCCATTACGGTTGTCCTGAGCATATCCTCACCGACCGTGGATCGGTGTTTGAATCCCAATTGTTCCGTGAGCTGTGTCAGTTCCAAGACTGCAAGAAGTTGCGAACCACAGCGTATCACCCTCAAGGGAATGGTATGTGCGAGAAGGCAAATCAAGTGATCATCGGCATGCTAAGAACAGCCGCAGTTACACCTGGTGTTGAGTGGCCTGAGCGTATCAAGGACTTGGCCTATATTTACAACAACACACCCCAAACATCTACGGGATACGCACCATTTTATCTAATGTTTGGAAGACAAGGTCAACTTCCTTCAGACTTAACCCTTGGTGTGAAGGTCCCTGACACCATCAATCCACTACCCATAACAGACTGGGTTGTTGAACACCGCCGACGTATGGAGGAATCTAAAGAGATAGTTGAAACGCGCATGGATGAGGTTCGTAGGAGACAACAGGAGGATTACAACCATCGCGCCCATGCAGCGCCCCTGAAAGTTGGCGACCGTGTATGGTTAAGGAATAACCATCGGAATGGGAAATTGGATCCATTCTGGGAGAAAGAACCATACAGTGTCATCTCCATACCATATCCTGAATCCTACGTGTATAAGATCTCTAAACCTGGGAGACAGCCCCAAGTAGTACACCGAAACCGTCTGAAGCTGTGCCTTAAAGAAGGACTACCCACAGAGGTGCCCCCAGCTGAGACAACGAGTACAGAGATCGTGTCACCTTCTGAAGCGAAAGAGAGACCCCCAACGTTAACTGAGCTTATGTGGGCGCCTAAACTACTGCCATTTAGCTGTTATCCACCAATTGCTCTAGTGCAAGAGAATCCTTCGACAGATGATTTAATTGATTTCAGTGACTCTGTTCCTGATTCAAATCTCGTTCCACTTAGGCGTTCTGAGCGTACCACAAAAGGCATACCTCCAACACGCTATAGTGATGCCATGGCTGTCCTTGGGTAAAAGAGGTTAACTGTCTGTGCTCCTGTATATATGTTATTCCTGCTCTGATTACATTAATGTTTTTCCTGTGTGTATATACAGTATATATATAATATCTTGCCATGTAATATAGTATTTACATTTATATGCAACAATCCAAGCCATAGTGCCTGGCTCACCGAGCCAAGGAAGTTCTGTTACCCCATTGCGGTATGGACATTCGTGCTAGAGTGCCTACTCTTCCTTACAGAAAGGACTGATTATTGTTTCTCAGAGAGACTCTCATGATAATGGACACTCACGAAATTTGTGCCAGAGAGCCTCTGGACCCATTTGCACTACTGTTGTTTCTATATGGACTGTCTGATGGTACCGCCAAAAGGTTCCATAAGTCTGAGTTTAATTATCTCTCCGTTACCCTTCAGACTTCTCATGGACATTCCAGGACTATGCCGGGAGGTCTTACCTCAAGTTTCTAGGTATTATATTTTTCTAAACTGTTAGTGACATTTGCACTTTATTCGTATTTATTAACGTTATGTTACATTTCTCACCTTCACCCCAGCCCGTCGCCGAGGTCGGCTCAGTGAAAGAGGGGGAGTATGTGGCATCCCAGAGCTGGCTATGGCTGGGCTGAGGGTGATCTCTGTGCATTGTATTATTTCCTGTTGCTTCATAGCCTGTGTGACATAGCAGGGGGTCCTGAGTCTCACACAACACAGCGCCACCTAGTGAGCCTCACACATGCATTACACCTCCCATAGGATTGAATAGTAACCAAATGTCCAATGGGAGGACATCGCCTGGGAAAAGGGGAGGAGTCAGCTGATCACTGGGTCCCCATGGTAACACCCCTGCAGGAAGGTCCTGCGTGTGAGGAGTTAGAAGTGTGGAGTGTTAGGAGGAGGAGGTGAGGAGATAAGTGTGATGTCCTGTGAAGAAAGCAGTGAGTTTAGTGCAGGAATCTCAAGTCCTAGACAGGCCCAGGAAGGTTGGAGAGCTGACATACTCCAGCTATTCAGAAGATCCTGTCCCCTGTCTGCCTAGCCATCGCCCTGAAGGAAGTCAAGCATCATTATCTTGTCAGCATGAGACTGTGGAGAGAACATTCTGGAACACGTGCTCCATAGCCAGTATCACAGGATCCAGGGGCCAAGGCCAGACCTGTTGAATATCCTGCCACCCTGACTATTGCACCCTGAAACGCTGAGCTATCAGGACCACATAACGTGAGTGGGGAATATTATGTACTAGTATCATGGTGGGCATCCTCCTATGAGCCAAATAGGAGCCCAGACGCACCTTAGGGCTGTAACACTGAAGTATAAGGGGCTAGGAACACCTTTCATCAAGTCTACCCTGTACCTCAGGACTTTGCTGTGTCACCAGGCGTACCCCGTTGTTTTGTATTGAAGAAACTGTTTAAGCATTTGTGCCTCCACACCCATGGAAGTAAAAGTTCAACTTTACAACCGTTTCTGTGTCTGACTCTGCACCGACAACATCAGGGCGCCCCAAACACCACCAGTCGGCACAGTATAGGGGAAGCGCCCCGGGGGAACAATCAACACCAACATTTGTGCAGCCCCCTCATCACCGGTACCAGTGGTGGTAACGTGGGACAGCACCAGCGCTGCGCCCTCGTGCCCAGAGACCGTGACAAGTCTGCGCTGTTTGCACCCCGCAATCCCAACTGCAGCGTTACCTTCCATCTGGTCACCGCAGAGAACTCATGGACCACAACGAAGATTACAAAGAGGTAGTCAGTTTTAAACATAAAGTAAAACATTTTACTTCTTGACACTGCCTTACACTCCCATGAGTGTGGCAAAGTTAGCCGCTTCTTTGCAGTTTTTGCTGTTCAGCAATCTGTACATCACCATCGACACATGGAGCAGCAGTTATGAGCAGGGACAGTGCATGTCTTCATGGCCCACTGGATCAATGTTTTGAGCAGCAGTGGTAGCAGTTCACCAACAAAACATTCATGCAACAAGGAATAGAGGAAGAACAGCAACTTACAAATCTTGCTTAGCGCACTAGAGCTTTTTGGGACCAGCATGGATGATGTGGCATGCAGGTGGAAATGAAGTGTGGATTTTGGACTTTAGTAGGAGATGGAGGATGTGGAAGAGGATGATGATCATGTGGCGATGATGATGACTCTAACCCATACCAACTATGGCAGTGAAGGGTGGACAAATAAAATGGGTCCTTGGACACACTGGAAAGCATGACAAGGTCCATGCTCTATTGGTTACAAACTAACAAGTATATTGGTAGCATAAAGCAAAGGGACTACTATTGGAGAGCTATGCTTATAGACCCTTGCTAAAAAAACAAAATGGAGATTTTTTTTTCCTGTTTCCGAAAGGAAATAAATGTCATATTTCAAGGAAATGATCCATAGTCATCCCACCACTACTTTCGGCAAGCAAACACCTACCAGCCACATGTCATCTCCAGAGCCCCAATGCAAAAAAGGACCCCTTTAGCTATTTTGTACCTATTACAATGCTAGTCTTTTTATGAGCTACGTTAAACAATCCCTGTAGCTACACCTCTGACTCTAATATGTAATAAAAGTGAAAAAGATATAATTTGGGATTTGCTTTCATATGTTATTTTCCAATAACATTATGAAACATTATCAGAGATGAGAAATTTCATATCGATATTAAAGAAATGCTAAAATGCCAGGATTTCTCTGTAGTTATTCATTAAAAACCTGACACTTTTCATATTATGAGTTACCTTTGAGAAACATCTGTTCCCATGCAGACATACAGTCAATGAGAGATTCACGCATCACAAGTATAGGGACTGGCTATAAAGTTACCATTGACTTTAATACTGTAACTACATCATACATAAAAAGTAAAGCTTCACATCCAGTAACATAGATTAACTGTGTACTTTCTGTGGCTTTCCTTTAAGAACATGCAGTAAATGCTCTAGAAAGAGCATTTACTGCTGGACTGTGAACAGGAATTAGAAGGGTTACGATGATTATTTTTTGTTTGTAATGTTTTTCATGTCACTTTTACAAGTGGAATTTTACTACATTGTAATAAATGCCAAGATGTCTGCTACTGCCTGTTCTGCATATTTCCTGTTTATTTTCACAGAATTAATTGGATAAAACTACAGTATGTTACATTCAGCTTTTTCCCTATAACATTTCTCTGTCACAAAGTGTTTATGCCAAACAGTTTCCCTTTTATCTTTTTCTGCGCTTTTTTGTTATAAAGAGTACTTCTGAAATAAACTAGAAATGCTGACTGCAAATGGGTTAAATGTCAAGATTAATCTTCTCATGCAGGCTTTGAGACATCTGTTTTTCTTGTTTGGAATTTATTTCTGTAAATCCTTTAAACTGATAGCTTGAATGATATTCTAATAAGTATTTAGAATTTATGCAACTACAGTAAACCATGTAAGTGCTTTATATTAGCTGCCTTATCTGCCATGTCGGAGTTAAAAAAAAAAAAAAAAAAAAAAGATTATTTGCTGGTGAACATCTAATGTAACACAAAGCATTGAAAAGCCAAGATCAGCTTTATATATGGGCTTTGTACTATAGGATTCGGACACATGAAATAAATGTCATTACCATGGGATGGCAGTATGTGATTTTTTTGCAAGACCAGACTACACAGACAGACTGTTGTTGCTATTGGCATACTTTTTGTGTTCTAGATATAATGTAGGAAATCTGTTTCTTTGTCTACCTGGCAGATCAGGGACATTCATGTTGTTTTGAGAAACACTTGCCGCTGTGATGGATAAATTCACTTTTATCATTTTTACTCAGGAGACTTACATGGAATAGGAAAAAAAAACAGACAATGATGATGAAGCTAGGTAGCTGTCTCCATTATGTTGTCAGTAAGGTAGCCATTTGCTGCTCCTGTTTGTAACATAAATATAGCAGATGTGGTGATGTGGATTGAAATAAATCATAAAGAATCTTATACCTCTGTATGTTTATAGTACTAAAATGTAAAATGGCCACAAGTTACTATGTCAGTCAGTACAACAGAGGCTGGAGATATGGCATAAGTTACAACTTAACTTGAACGAGCCATTAAGAACTCTCAATATTGCTTCTTCTATTTGTGTGAAGTGTCAAAAATGCTGATAAGGACGGAACTGTCATCTATAGGAAGTTAAGTGGAGGAGCTTTGTAAAGTTGCAGTCTTTTCTTGAGATTTTACTCTAACATCTTTCTGAGAGATGAAACCTTTCTGTAAGTTTTTGTTGAAAGCAAAGCTCTGGCTTTGAGTCACTTGAAAGATTATATAACGCAAACTTGTATTTACCACTAGCTGAAGTAGCAGCACCATAAAAATTTGTAAAACTGGGATAAATTTTAGAATGTGTAAGTTTGCCCTCCAAAGCCTCTGAGGAATGCAATGTATGGTTGGGAACACACAGGGAGGGATTGTAGCAGGATGGTTTTAAGTCAGCAGCATGTAAATTATTGCTATGGGTTTCATCTGCAGCTTTCAAACTTAGTAATGCAAAGATTGAAATCTGCAGGAGCAGCAGGTGTCGGCTGTATTATACTATAGTCACCCTCTGGTAACAGCCACAACCACTGCAGCACATGGGCACAGCCCTCTTGGATCTGCGGACAGCATGGTGGCTCAGTGGTTAGCAATGTTGTCTTGCAGGGTGGGTTTGGATCCAGCCAAGAACAACATCTGCATGGAATTTGTATGTTTTCCCTGTGTTTTTGCGTGGATTTCTATCCTCACTCCAAAGCGTGCTGCTAAGGAAATTAGATTGTGAGCCCTACTTGGGACAGTGACTGACAATATCTGTAAAACTGCTTCAGAAAATGTTAGCGCTATATAAGTAAAACAAATAATGGGTTGCTGTCTTTCGCAAAGTCAGTGGGAGAGTGGTAATCCATTGACATGATAACCAGGAGGCTCCCAAGGCTTGTCACTATGAAGACCTCTTACACAGCTTCATAGATGGAAACAGGGTGAAAATACAGTGCTGGCCAAAAGTTTTGGCACCCCTGCAATTCTGTCAGATAATACTCAATTTCTTCCAGAAAATGATTGCAATCACAAATGCTTTGGTAATAATATCTTCATTTATTTTGCTTGCAATGAAAAAACACAAAAGAGAATGAAAAAAAAAGTCAAATCATTGATCATTTTACACAAAACTCCCAAAATGGGCCGGACAAAAGTATTGGCACCCTCAGCCTAATACTTGGTAGCACAACCTTTAGACAAAATAACTGCGAACAACCGCTTCCGGTAACCATCGGACCATTCTTCTTTGGCAAATTTCTCCAGGTCCCTGAGATTTGAAGGGTGCCTTCTCCAAACTGCCATTTTGAGATCTCTCCACAGGTGTTCTATGGGATTCAGGTCTGGACTCATTGCTGGCCACTTTAGAAGTCTCCAGTGCTTTCTCTCAAACCATTTTCTAGTGCTTTTTGAAGTGTGTTTTGGGTCATTGTCCTGCTGGAAGACCCATGTCCTCTGAGGGAGACCCAGCTTTCTCACACTGGGCCCTACATTATGTTGCAAAATCTGTTGGTAGTCTTCAGACTTCATAATGCCATGCACACGGTCAAGCAGTCCAATGCCAGAGGCAGCAAAGCAACCCCAAAACATCAGGGAACCTCTGCCATGTTTGACTGTAGGGATCGTGTTCTTTTCTTTGAAGGCCTCTTTTTTTTTCCTGTAAACTCTATGTTGATGCCTTTTCCCAAAAAGCTCTACTTTTGTCTCATCTGACCAGAGAACATTCTTCCAAAAAGTTTTTGGCTTTCTCAGGTAAGTTTTGGCAAACTCCAGCCTGGCTTTTTTATGTCTCTTGGTCAGAAGTGGGGTCTTCCTGGGTATCCTACCATAGAGTCCCTTTTCATTCAGACGCCGACAGATAGTACGGGTTGACACTATTGTACCCTCGGACTGCAGGGCAGCTAGAACTTGTTTGGATGTTAGTCGAGGTTCTTTAGCCACCATCCGCACAATCTTTCGTTGAAATCTCTCGTCAATTTTTCTTTTCCGTCCACATCTAGGGAGGTTAGCCACAGTGCCATGGGCTTTAAACTTCTTGATGACACTGCGCACGGTAGACACAGGAACATTCAGGTCTTTGGAGATGGACTTGTAGCCTTGAGATTGCTCATGCTTCCTCACAATTTTTCTTCTCAAGTCCTCAGACAGTTCTTTGGTCTTCTTTCTTTTCTCCATGCTCAATGTGGTACACACAAGGACACAGGACAGAGGTTGAGTCAACTTTAATCCATTTCAACTGGCTGCAAGTGTGATTTAGTTATTGCCACCACCTGTTATGTGCCACAGGTAAGTAACAGGTGCTATTAATTACACAAATTAGAGAAGCATCACATGATTTTTCAAAGGGTGCCAATACTTTTGTCCACCCCCTTTTTTATGTTTGGTGTGGAATTATATCCAATTTGGCTTTTTGACAATTCTTTTTGTGGTTTTCCATTGACGACAAATTAAATGAAGATATTATTACCAAAGTATTTGTGATTGCAATCATTTTCTGGAAGAAATTGAGTATTATCTGACAGAATTGCAGGGGTGCCAATACTTTTGGCCAGCACTGTATGTTGCAAATAAGAATTACAATTTGTCCTGCAAAAAGCAAGCACTGATATAGCTATGTCAAAGGAAAATAAAAAGAAAGTTAAAGGTATTGGAAGAAAATGAAAAATTGAAAAGGAGTTGATAGTGATGTAAGAAACATAAGAAAAGAAACAAAGTTACACTGTATGGACTACAATGCAATGTTAAAGGAGTTGTCCGGGATAAAATCAAAATGAACCCCTAAACTAAACCCCCTCCCCCTGCCTACCTTCTAATTTACTTTGTTTAAAAAAAATCTATAATTACCCATATTCCTGGCACACTTTCTGATAATCTGGTGATGTTCTGTTTCCCCGTTTCCGAAACGGAACATCATCAGTACTCTTCCCCCTCTACCCCATCATACTTACGTGTCTTCTTCTGTAGGAACGGCTCCTCCTCCTTCTCTCACTCTGCTGGAGCTTGAGGAAGATAGGTAAGTATGATGCAGTGGGGGGTGGGATGAGTGAGTTAGTTAGTTGGGAAAGGCTAGTAGTGGGCGGGATAGGGAGTGAGAGAGGAGGGGGGAGTGAGATGGAGGTAGTGTGGAAGCTAGGCACGATGCTACATAGCAGGAAGCTCCCAGAGCTCTCAGAGAAACCCAGAAATCACTCAAAACACTGCTAAAGGTATTTGGGTGCACTTTTTAACCCATTAATAGCACTAACAGACCTTTTTTTAAAAAAAGATTTTTTTGACTGGAAAACTCCTTTAAGCAACACATGGCTCAGTGTAAACTGTTTCAGCCATATCATCTGGTGAGAAAAAGACAGCCCACGAGCAAAAATACCAGGCACTCATCCAGACTCATCTCGAGCCACCCCAAACCATGTTTTGTAGCAAAGGTTTTCCTACCCTACCCATCTGAGTATGTCTTTAAGAGACCAAAAAACAGAATTATACATTCTAAAAGTTTCTTTGGTTTTCATAAAATATTAGTTAAATTACTGTTTATATAATATCATAAATCTATATTGTTTTACAAAGAATTGACTAACATTTGTCTATAAACTGCATTAAACGGAAATAAAATCTATAGTCATGGTGCACTCGGGTCACATTTACATTTTATTCAAGTTTACTTGAACTTTAAAATATCAAAAAGTGCAAAGTACAGGCAATATATTGGTTATAAACCTGTTTACCAGAGAGAACTGTTACCTTTTTAGAGCCTGCTTATAAAACTTGGCCGAGTTTCTAATGAACAGATGTACAAGAAGGAATTGGCATACGGAAGCATCCTCTGCCACATCCAAATGTTCTCTAAAAATTCAGTGTTCTAATATGTATCTCACTAAAGTATTATACTTTTCTTAAAAATGCATAGAAGATAAAATCAACAAAGTTAATGAGATGTGATTAAAAATGTAAAGGTATATTGCACCTTTTAATACATGGCATATTATTACCATATTATTAATATATACATTTATCTATATTAAAGCAGAAGAGTCATTTAAATATCTTGTATGATGTACAGTCTGACCTCCTATTAGCTCAAACAGCACAAAAAAGCAAGCGTACATGAGGCTAATAATTATGAGTTCACTGTATTCATGAGAACTATGGTATGCTTTTCCGCACAGTGGTGCAGATTTACTATTGTTATTATGACTCTGGGGTAAAATGTGCCAAAATAAGACTGGGCAAAACAAAAAATGGCACAAAAACACTCTGCTAGCGCAAGAGCATTACTGTTATGCATATAAATACATGAAAATTAGTTTCTTAGTACATATCTTGATCAAATTGTGTAAGCCCATCTGCCAGCAACATGGCAACCTCTTTAAATGGGATCCTACAGTACAAAGAGTTACCTCTCTCTAGGGCTTGGCCTTCAAATGAAACAAGAGGCATTGTTTTTCAGCCATTTCCATACACTACAAATGCTCCTCTCTCTTTGGACCTTGGCCTCCAAATGAATTTAGGGATAGTGTAGTTCCACCATATTATGCCCAGTCTTGGGCAGGTTTCTTGGTGCATCTTGTTGCGCCTTGGCGCATCTCAGTCCATTTTGGCACATCTAGTTTCAGATAAAACATTTACATAATGCAGCATATTCAAGAGACAAATCTGCTTCTAATCCATAATAAAATGTAATTATTTATTTATTTACAAAGTCTCAATTTTTCTCTGAAAATGGTGGCTCAGTGGTTGGCATTGTTGTCTAAATCGAGCGCGTATGTTCTCCCATGTTTGTGTAGGTTTCTTCCCGCTACTCCAGTTTTCTTTCATAGTCAAAAAGCAAATTGGTAGATTAATTATCTTCATATTACATTGGTTCTAATGTGTGTGTGTCTGATAAAGAAAAATGACACTGCAACTCTTACTGGGGAAAGGAACTGATATGAGTAATAGCAGTCTCCATAAAGCCATGTGGAATATGTTGGCGCAATATAACTAGCAGAAAATAAATATCTAAACTGTATGCAATTTCTAGCATTATATATGTTATAAATGATCATATACAAGTAAAAAAAAAATCCTTCAACTTATTAGAAATATGTTAATTAAGGTGATTATTCTGTAACATTTGTAAATAAACTTTGGCTTCTAAAAATTATTTTGTTTTATCATCTAGATTATAAAATTTGCTTACAGTCAATTATACAGCACCACATGATTTATTGACCATTTGGATTTTGATGAGCTATGAAACTGCAATACCATCTGGATCTATGTGAGATAAATATCAGGCAAACATCTAAATTGAAGTTGCAGAGCTGCAGTATCATGAAGGTCATTAATAATTATAATTAAAGAAATAATTAGAAAATTTATCTAAAAGAAAACATAGTGAAGATTGAAGGGCATTAAAGTTGTGAGAAGATACTATGGAATGTCAGAAGACTAATAGGCAACATTTGTCATGGGAAATTTTACATTATCTTGTAACTTTTTTGACATTTCAAACCCCTAATGAAAAAATAGATGATGTAGAGATTTAACTGTTCAAGTGTTTTACCGTCTATTATATATTTATTATACATTTAGATACAACATTGTATATTTGAAATCTGCCATACACATTCCATACACATTAGATTTTTATCAGCCAAAATGGCCAATTTGTCAGTTAAAATAGATGAGTCCACCATTTTGGCCAATGAAAATCTAATGTGTGTGGTGGTTTTTATTGCCTGTTACCTTTTGTAGTATTCTTTTAAAGTAAGTCTATCAGCTGTTTTGAGCTCTAATTGCTGCTGACTGTACTAAATTGTGCACTACACTGTTGGTCATATTAGTATCATCTTCCTAGAACCATGATCTAAAGTGTCTACTGGGTGGTCCATAACTGTGAAGTGTTATGGCACTCTGCAGTCAAAGCTACACAAACCTCTCCTCTGCCCTCGAATGATGTTTCTAATGTCCTTCCAGGAGACTACTACAGCCATCACTGAAGAGCAGAGACAAGGAGTTGGAGATAATTCAATGCAGAGAGTCCAGGACATGTCACAGTTAGGAAACACGCAGGGGCTAGTTTGAATCATGGCATTAGGAGACTTGTGTTTTCTTAGTCATGAGATTGTACTTCTTGTATTAATTGTATATTAACTGATTGTAGTAACGACTTCCACTAGCTGATTATACTAATCATGAGATTGTACTACTAATGAGAGTGTACTACTTTACATATTAACTAGAATTAGGTAGTATACATAGTGTACTATGTGTATACATGTGTACACTGTGTACATATTATCTAGTGTTGTCAGTGATTTTGTGGGTTTAAAATTTATGACAGACTCAATTTCAAAACTTTGTCCACTTTGGACAATATGTTTTAGTTAGAATATAATAAACTGATAACAGAGTATCCTGCTGCTGGGACCTCCAGGAAGTTGTAATCTTTTGAGGAATATGGTACTGCATGTTTACAGGAAAAGAAGCAATGCACTTTTCCTAAAGAAATCAAATCAATGTTCAGTACTGCATGGATATGACTACAGATGGGCAAACTGACTCAATATTTGACCCAAATATTCCAAATTATTATTTTTTTTATGAAAGCAAACAAATAGAGATTAATCTCAGGCAAACTAAAATGGCCGCTGCATTATACTCTGGGGTCTCTTCAGTCCCCAGAATATAATAGGTGGATGCGCAGGGGACATGTAAAAAAAATAAAAAAAAATTCATACACACCGTCCGTTACCTCTTTTGGACCTCCTCGTGGAGTCCGGTGCTCTCCTGGTAATGTCGTGGGCCTGGGGTTACCACTGAGGTCTGTGAATGGGCCACCAGTGTTCACATGGGCGCATCGAGCGTCATGACATCTTGATGCATGCCCAGGTCACGTCTAATGTCCAATTACAGGCCTCAGGGATGACCCTGGGCACATGAAGAGCCTGAGGAAGTGGAAAGAGCGCCAGATGCCACGAGAAAGCCCAAAAGTGGTAAGGGAAGGTGAATAAGAATGTTTTTATATTTTTTACCTCCCCTGGGCCTCCACCTATTATACTCTGTAGTCTGAAGAGACCCCAGAGTATAATAATATCACTTTACTTTGACATAACTTCAGCTGTGCTTGCCTTAGAGAACTAGAAATTAGATAAATTCTTAGAAGTTCTGAGTGTGTTGTACACTATGTAAACCGATTTAGGATAAGGCCCCACATTGAGGAAACTCAGCGGTTTTTTTGTTTTGCTGCGGTTTTTTGAGCCAAAGCCAAGAATGGCTACAAAAGGAATACGAAATATATAGGAAGAACTTATACTTCTACCTTCTGCTCAATTCACTCCTGGCTTTGGCAGCAAACGCACAGCAAAATCTGCAATAAAAAAAGCTGCGTTTCTGCAACATTGGGCTTCAGCCTAAAGGTATGGTTTATACCGAACTTGTTTGACTCGAACAAATCTTGGGCCCGAGCGACCTGAAACTAAATGAATCCTGACAGATTTGCCCAACTCTAGATATGACGGGTTATTGTAAGTAGCTTCTAGTAGTTTCAGTGGTCATAATGACATATCTTCTAGGAAGTGAGCTCCATATTATTTCTGAATTAAGAGGAGATTCTGTCATGCCCTGTTGACCTTATGCTATCATGCAATAACATTTTGTAAAAACAACCTGACTTTTGGTTCTGGCTCCAACATGTAAGCATGTGCTACAGTCATTAAAAAAACCTCTCCCCTCTGCAGAACTTTACAGCCATACTGCCTTATACCTATCAAAAGAAGATTGGACCTCCGGGCTCTAAATCTGCTATTTGGAGGAGAACCACTTAGAGTCACTCAGCAGTATCTGCTATACCTATTCCGACTATAAAGAAGCAAACAATCGGTGGTACAGGTGTCCTGATTTCCTCCACAGAATCTATCCTGCTGTGACTGACCGGTGTTGGCGCTGTGGCACGGAGAAAGGTACCTTGTATCACATCTGGTGGGAGTGTGACATTCTTAGGCCCTTCTGGGCCTACAGGAGCTTCTCCTAATAAGGAGAATCGAGGCCCTGGTCGCGGAGGATTCCTCCGATCCCTCCAAATTTGACGCTCTCTGGCAGCCTTGGGTGGTGTTTCAGGAGTCGACTGAGTTCTCCTCTTTCTTCTCCTGATCTGTAACTACTCTATTTTACTGTTCTCTTTCCCCTTCCCTCTTAAGAGGTTACTGGTCGTTCTACCCTCCCCCAATGTCTCCCCTCCTCACTTCCCCACGTATGTGTGGTTCCTGCTGTGTATCTCCTCTGTTTGTCTGTCTGTCCCTTGCTTCTCTGCAGACTATGTTATTCAGTTTCCATATACCTGGGCCTTCGCCCCTTAGTGTGTACATTGTGTCCTCATACTGTGGGCGGGGTTTTCCCCAGCCTCTTATGTTTAGGCAAGGCCTGCGTGCCTTTGCACCTTTTGCTTGCGTGTAATATTGTTATTATTGTTTTGTTTTGTTTTCCTTATTTTCTCCTCTTTTGTATTGTATTTAAAAATTTTAATAAACATTGATTAAACATAAAGAAGCAAACAAGATGGTATTGAGCCAAACATTATCTGAACAAGACATCATAGCGACCTCAACTAAACTCAACTTAACAAGAAGCTAGCTAAAAAGGAGTTAAGCAATGAAGCAGTGGTCATGGCAACTATTAAAACAAATTAGGTGGACGTGATCTCTCACACTTTCAGGCTAGAAGAAGCTGAGAACTGTATTTTAGCATTAGAGGATGACTTTGCAGGAGCACTAACTCACATGAAAAGTCTTACAAATGACTACTTTAGAATCCTTGACAAGCTGGACAACCTGGAGAATTGCTATGGTTTGAACAATCTAAGACTAATTGTCCTGCCTGAGTTCATGGCCAGTGTATCCGGCATCTTACTTGGCCTGGACACCCTTAGAAAGTGGAATGAACCCATGGCATTAAGACAGCAATTGACCTCAGCAAGCCATATTCAAATACTTGGACTATACAGAGAAGAAGATAATTTTCTGGGCTTATCAATGGCTGAAACCTCTTTGTAATTCCCATTATGCTATTGTCTGATAATTCAGTTGATCTCACCAGTAAACACAAATCTTTCAATAAGATTGGCATGAAGTTGTTCAAGTGGAAATGGAGATTCCAACTGCAATAACCAGCACACCTCAAAGTGACATATCCAGATGGAATCCGCAATCCTTTATAGGCCCTTAAGATGATATGGCTACACTTCTGTGTTATGTAGATAGTAACCTTATTAATGTCAGAAGCCCCACAGAGAAACCACAAGTGCTGACATAACCTCCTTCATTAAGTACAGATGCCCAAAGGACCAGAGGATGTCAAAAGCACTGATAAAGCAGCACTATTCTGAAGAAGCCAAGATGACCTGCTTGGAGATATCCACCACTTTTCTTAAAAAGAAGGTACTTTCTGATCGGGCACAGCACACTAGAGTACTGTGCTGCTGTTGGCTTTCTGAGTGAGTAACATATGATCCACAAACTTTTTCCTGACCCCTATTCCCTCATTGGGCCTTTGAACCCCCAAGCTTTTACCATCATGTCCTCTCATATTCATCATGACAATACAGAGGAATACACCTTCTTCACAATCACTCTTTCATTGACGTTCCCCCTTGTGTGACTAAAGTTATGTCGAGTCTTATGAACCATTCTGGAGGAGATTACTGTGGAGGATGACTCAGCTTATGTATCCTCCATTTTAGATTTCACGGCCATGTGGACCATGCCTGTAGCCATTATACATTCCTCTTTTGTCTAGAGAGCTCATCCCCCCACCACATGGCTTAAGGGGATGAGCCCCTCTCTTGTTTCTTATCCAATAGCCATGTGCCAGAACTATTTTACAACTTTGCCACCAATCATGTTATGTTAATTACAGTAACCCGACCTGTGCTTTGTTTTCACTGTACTTAAAGACCAAATGTTTCCCTCCATTAAAGCAGAACCCACTATATACACAATAGCTGTGCATATGTGTGTATCTCTCTCTCTGAGCTAGCTCATACATCAACTTTATGAATTTGGACTTCAATACGGCGATACTTAGAGCGGATTGCGCTCGCATTACCAACACCTTTCCCTGCATAAATTCCTGCTGTGTGATCCAGGTCCCTTGACTCTTAAACCCTGAGCTCACGGGGATAAAAGTGGAGTCGTCTACTTTTAGGTCATTAATATTATAAGCCTGGTATACTCCTTTAAACAGTGAGTCATTTATTTAGTAATGTGTGGTATATGTCTATGCCTGCTGTTCCAGGCTGCCTTGTATTTCAACTTTTCTGCCATGTGTTTCCTCTTCTACTTCCTTTTTTGTATAACTATATATTGTGTATTTGCATTTCCAAAAACAGCTTTGCCATAGCAATGGCAAAATACTACAAGGAAACTTTCTGTTACAAATGATCCTATATCCTAAAGTGGACCTTTTACTACCTCCATCAACTCCAACTCTTTATATCCTTCAGTAGGTGCTGCTCCACTGATTCCAGAGCAGTTGCATTTTTTTCTTTTGCTCCTGAGCAATAATTTCTATTATGCTAATTATTCTCTTTACTGTGAATTGGGTGGTCCCAAACTGTCCACTCTAAGCCAGGACAGTCCATTTGACAGTAGAGAGTCTAATTGGCACATTGGGTACTGAAACTAACAGCACCAATTGCTCAGGAATGGTGGGAGCTAGAGAAAAAAAATCCAACTGTGCTGGAATCAGTGGAGCAGTGCTTACTGAAGCATGCCATGCTGGACTTGGTGGAGTTGGTGAAAGGTCCTTTTTAAGAGACAAGTGCAACTGTATATTAGGAAGGAGCAGCTCATAGTGACCAATAAACTAAAAATTAGAGCTGTAATTTGGTTGCAATGGGAAACTACTCCATTTTTTTCCATACACTAGTTTCAATAATTCTACACCATTGTATCTCAGTATTTTACATGCAGTTAAAAATATATCAAACTTATTATGTGACATACTTTAAAATTGAATCCCCAAGTGCATATATTTTACACTTCAATGTAGCAGTAATATATATTTTAGATGAAGTTATGGTTGCCAATTGAGAACGGAAGTGTCAGGTTTTTACAGGTAGGAAGTCCTTTAAGCATTTTTCTTAAATTATGCTGCTCAGTTACAGGACTGCTTATGACTATTTTCATTCTTGCCTATTAGTCACCCTTCCTGAGTACGAGGGACCTCGGGGAACATTAATTGCCAATGACCTTCAAGGTGATTCTTGGAAAGGCACCACTGAAAGTGCTTTAAAGTAAGCTAATATCTACTTTCAGGAATAGGCTTAGATTTTAGCAACCCAGCTAATCCTCCAGCTGATTTCTGTATGCATACTTTGGTCAAAGTTAAATAAATACATGGCCCTTTTTAGTATTAGAGCCAGATGCTTCCCATATTCACAGATGATCATGTAGCATTCCGTTCTCATAAATACAGTGTGGAGACAACACTAGTTACATATGCTTTTGCTTGATTAAAGCTGAGCTATTATCATTGCAGTTTATTGTTTCCTCATGCATATTTCATAAATGCTTGTCAAAAGTTTTGATAGAGTTTCATTTACTCATTTGACATTCATGTGTGCTGTGAACTAATGACTACATTTTTTAAGAAGCCATATTTTTCTACGGGAAATCAAAAAAATATATAAACATTTCTATAGTTCAGATTTGGATCCAATTACAAGTGTCTATCTAAACCAATGGACCTTAACTTGTGCAATAACCACATGTGGGGAACAATATCAAATGGTATATAAAAATCCAAGTTAATGACATCTACTGCCAGCCCCCTGTCCAGGTTCCTGCCTACTGCTTCGTAAAAAGTGATGAAATTGGTTTGACAATTAAGCTTACGGCCTATAGTCGTCTGTAGATGATAATTGAGTAATTGAGTTTTTCATAGTTTCTTGCTGCTATTAAGAAAAAAATGACACACGATTTATTTTAATGCACATCTATACATAGATGCTGCAGTTCTGAGTTTCACATTAGACATAATACATTGTGATAGCGCTGTGTTTAGTTATATAGATGTGGCCATCTTCAACCAAAAAAGCCATTGAACGCAATAGAATAAAGTTGAATTAAAGTGATTAGCAATTCTGCTATAAGGCCTCATTCATTTCATGTATTTTAAATGGTTTTCTGAGTAAATACATTGATGGCCATTAGTTGAATAGGCCATCAATATGTGATCAGTGGGGTCAGACTCTCAGATCTTTTCACCAAGCATATCAGTGTAGGCTATCAATGTATGAAAACCCCTTTTAGGATAAGGTAACAGACAATGGGTCATGGCAGGATGTCCTCAGAGCACCTGGCTATGGCAAAAAACAAAATTGACTTGCAATTTCTGGGCAGCTGGCCCAGCTTTCGACCTTTGACATGCTGAGTATTGAAAACCTGCAGGTAAAAGTGTCTTTTTTGCCTACAGTGTGTGAATAGGATTTTTTTTTTCTGTAAATTGCATCGTGCTAGCCCCTGCCGATTTCACAGCAGCTAACCTGCTGTGAGTACACCACAAGTGTCTCTGACCTAAAGGTGTTTTCTAAGAATTGGAAGATAGGGGCAGTTTTATTTTTGCTAGAATGTAAAGTACTTTTCAAAGCACTATCATTTATGATTTGACTTTTCAACTTCGATTCCAAACCTGGTAGATCAAATTTACCACCACAAGAACGTCTTTGTCACATGATCATCCCCTTGTAATGGCCCCAATGTACACAGTGGCTTCAATCATCTGGCATACAGTACATGGGAATTGGCTTTCCTCTAGAGCTACTGCTCTTGTATCTCAGCAGCTCTCATGCATCACAGAGTAGTTAAGTATGGTAGCGCCAACAATCACATACAGGTGCATCTCAATAAATTAGAATATCTTTGAAACGTTTATTTTCAGTGATTACATTAAAAAAGTGACCTCTTATATTTTCTAGATTCTTTACACACAGTGTTCTAGTTCAAGTGTTTTATTTCTGTAAATGTTGATTATGGATTACAGGTAGTGAAAACCCAAATCTAAGAAAATTTGAATATTGCAAAAAAGTTCAGTATTGTAAATTCAGTGTGTCACCTGCCAAGGTTTCCTTAGCCTTTAAATGGTCCCTCAGTCTGGTTCAGTAGGACACACAATCATGGAAGACGCTGATTATGAATTGAATTACGGAAATGAATGAACGTTTCAAAAATATTCTAATTTATTGAGATGCACCTGTATCATACAAATGGGAGTGCTATCTTCTGGAGCTACTGTGTTCAACCCATGTGGCTCCAATGCATGCACAATTGTAAACAAAGTTGAGTTCAGAGAATTCTACTACTGAATGGTTTGTAGATAAACTTCGGTCATGTTGGGAACTATAGATTTACTGTATTAGTAAAACTACAGTCATGTCCCATTCCTAGAAGAAGGGTATGCATAAAAACACTGGAGCAGATTCACAAAACAATCAAAAATATTTTTTTTTATTTTGCTCATAGCAACCAATCACAGTTCAGTTTTAATTTTTCAAGAACAGTTTAAAAAATTAAACTGTGATTTTTTTTTTGCTATGGGTAACAAAGATAGTGTTTCTTTTAGACAGTTTTATATTTCTCCCCCATTATGTACAGATTAGGCAGCAAGCTAGATGATGTAAGACCTTTTCTTTTCTAGAGTTTAAACCCCTCCCAAAAAAAAACCCAAAAACTTGGCATTCCCATTTCCAGAAACATATTTAAACTTGTAGCTTAAGCTACAGTTTTACCCAATGCATTGCTTTATATATCTTGCTCCATTTGTTAGATAAAGCTGAATATGTCTCCACAGCTCGTCTAGTTTTTAGACCACCGCACTTATCTCTAGTGGTCGGACGGACCTAGCCCTGCTCCTGACCACCTATGTTCTTTTTTTTTTTTTGTTTCTATCTCTGCAAAGTGAGCTGCTGAGTCCTCATGGAACTAATACAGTGCTTGATCCTTACTTCTGTTATCTTTGTATGTAAATCCAGAAATAACAATTTGGAACAACCACACTGTTGAGAGTATGCTGTTGGTCAGAACTAAAAACCAGGAACTGGAAAGGAAAAGGGACAAGAGGGAAGATCCAAAACTAAGATGGGGAGACTCCCTTAACTCAGAGTTATCATGATACAAAAAATATTTAACTACAAGGGGTTAAAATTAAATTTTTAGCATTACCACATCTATAGAAATAAAACCTGAAGGGTCACTTTAAAACTGCCCCTCACATGGGAAATTTTTCTAGCTACTTTGTAAGAATTCCACCTTGTGGTTCAGATTATTCTGTACAATTTTTTATTTTTTTTACAGTTCTTGACTCTCACAATGTACCTGAACACATAAAAATCCTGAGCTCAAATGCAGTAATAACTGAATCTGTGTATTGTATAATCTTCTTAGGTGGTGTATAAAGATTTGTGTTCTTAAAACTGCTTTCCGACTGCAAGATATAATTATGCTTGGAAACCACTGAGTAATTTAGAATGTTTTACAGTACCTGACTGATAAATCCTCACACAACATGATGGGAAGAAATTATGTAAAGTTCTGGGAAACTATAGTATAGTACAGGCATTTGTTATCTGCAGGACATGTTTTATGAGTCCAGAATTTATAGGATATCTGGGAGACATACTATTTAAATAATTAGGATGCTGGTTAATAGTTTCTTTATACGCTAACGCATAAAAAAATGTTTTGTATTAAAATGGGAAACACTAGCCTCTAGTCATATAATTCATTAATATCTCATGATGTTCATTTCATGCAAATAACAGAAGAACATTAAAAGTATAAAAATATTGCATCTATAATTTTATACAGAAGGCAACATAATGGGTCCACTCATAGACCTTCAGATTATAATACCTAGTAAATGATTTTCGTAAACGTAAAAAAAAAAAAAAAAAAGTTTTTATTCCTTATTACTTATAAAATTCAAAAATATTTCCTGGAAATTGAATCATAAAATCCATGCAAACACTAGGAGAACATATCCAGGTAGTATCATCCAAAGTTTGATTCCAACCCAAAATCTTAGTGTTAAAAAGCTACAGAAACAACTATAGAACCACCAAACTGCCATGAGTGCATGTAGAATGGGAATAAGGGAAGTATAATTACATTTTTCTAACTTCAGCTTTTTCTTCACCAAATAGTTTTACATCATCAGTGTCTCACAACTTGATAAGAGTCACCAACCAAGCATGCCAAGAAATGGCTCATAATTTAATCTTCTCCTTTACCAGTATCAAAGGGCCACCATGACATTACATTTCCTTTACCATTCTTGACAAGAGGTACTTCTCATCACCATGTCATTTCTTCTACGTTGCTTTGTATTCCTTGGCCAAACAAATTACAATGATGTGTACTGTGCTTGGCTTCATCATTGCATGTCCATGCAAGAATGAAGCTGGAAAGAGTGGACTTCACTGTATCACTGGTCAAGACAACAGTGTATGCGCAAGATTTGGAGGAGGTTGGTAGTATCTTCAAAAATTACCTACATTTTAAACCAAGTTTTTGTGTTAAACATGTGTTTTAAAAATGATTGATAATTTAGTTTTTATATGTTTTATGTCACGGTCTATATATATATATATATATATATATATATATACAGTACAGACCAAAAGTTTGGACACGCCTTCTCATTCCAAGAGTTTTCTGTATTTTCATGACTATAAAAATTGTAGATTCACACTGAAGGCATCAAAACTATGAATTAACACATGTGGAATTATATACTTAACAAAAAAGTGTGAAACAACTGAAAATATGTCTTATATTCTAGGTTCTTCAAAGTAACCACCTTTTGCTTTGATTACTGCTTTGCACACTCTTGGCATTCTCTTGATGAGCATGCCTAGAAAACTTTCCCATAGATCTCAATGAGTCCACTCTAGACTATTACCGTCTCTGACCATGACTATGCTGTAAAGCATATAACTAAATGCAGATACCAGTGAAGAGGACAAGCTCAGGCATAATAATGGACTAAAAATAAAATTTAAAATCTACAATCTAAAAGTAAAAACAGATTAGAAGAAAAAGATCAGTATCTGGTTTTAGTAAATAAATTTTAAAAAATGGTGACAAATTCCTTTTAACCTTGGCTTGAATTTAGCGAAGGATTTTAGTTTCCCATGCAAGTGATTCTATGTGATGTCAGTTGAAAATGAAGAGACAGTTTGGAAAACCTTAAGTCTCTTTCAGGAAGTAACAACATCTAAATGACTCTTCACTGACAAGAAGCCTACAGGACATATTGTTTTAAAAGTTAATGTTAATTTTGCAACCCCTCAAAAAAGCATAGTAGGGCAATTTTGGAAATTTTGGCATGGTTGCAGTTTTGGTAACTAAAAAATTTTCTTTTTTCACTATTTTCTGTTATACAGTGGTTGCATCTCAGATTCATCTTCTTACAGTTGCAAGTGGCACTGGTAATTGACATGTGCTATGCAATGAAATTACCACTTTAAGGCATGCAAAATAATGATAAAAAATAATGGAATCCTTTATATAAAATACTCAGTTTTATGGAAACCCACGTCACATCATTTTGGAGTCTCCATTTGGAAACTCCATTGCAGTGAGTGACGACAATCGCAAGTCCGACTTTTTTGTTTGACTGACTAGAACAACAGACTCACAGGTGTAAATGTGAAAATAGTGTAACACTTGCAATGGCCATTACTTTCCTAAACATTTGATCCACCCTGAAAGGGCTTCATCGAATAATTGTTATTGTTTGTATAATGTAAAACTGTACAATTTTCCAGTTTACTTTCTGTATCAATTCCTCACGTTTTTTATATCTCTGCTTGCTATCATTCTTTGTTTACTTCCAATGGATAAATATTTGTCCATGGTCATGTGATATACAGTCCATGGTCATGTGATATACAGTCAATGGCCATGTGATGACACACAGGTGCACAGCTCGTTACAGTCAAAGCACAGCAATCAGACATGTTCCTGGTAAAGAGTATTCTTGTCTAGTGTTTACATCCTACTTATGTGAGGGGAAAAACAAGTGGATTTATGCATTGATATAATATTTCACATTCTAAACTGCATGGTAAATATAGTGTCATATATGTTGATACTCAGATGCAGGACTTAAGGAATCTTTAAAGGTTTAGATAAGACTTAGGAGGTATGTACTAAATGGGCAAAAAATGAATTTTGAAAAAATGTTTGTTAGTGCTATTAATAGGTTAATAAGTGTGCACAAATACCTTTAGCAGTGTTTTGAGTGGTTTCTGGGCTCTCCGGGAGCTCCTGGTATCCTCTGCATTTGTTTACATCTGCATCTTCCTGTTCTGTGCCTTTCAAACAACTCCCATGATTCCTTGGGCTCACTCCCCCTCCTTTTCTTACTCACTCCCCACTACACCCTCAGCAGCCATATTTAGAGTCCTACTTCTCGCTCACTCAATAACCTTCTCCTTTGGCTTTAATATTGTAATCACTTCCATATATCATCATTAGTCACATGGAGAAAGCTTCAGGACAACATCTACTTCTTGATGCTTTTTTGGCATTTGGGAAACATATACAGTACAGACCAAAAGTTTGGACACACCTTCTCATTCCAAGAGTTTTCTGTATTTTCATGACTATAAAAATTGTAGATTCACACTGAAGGCATCATAACTATGAATTAACACATGTGGAATTATATACTTAACAAAAAAGTGTGAAACAACTGAAAATATGTCTTATATTCCAGGTTCTTCAAAGTAGCCACCTTTTGCTTTGATTACTGCTTTGCACACTCTTGGCATTCTCTTGATGAGCTTCAAGAGGTAGTCACCTGAAATGGTCTTCCAACAGTCTTGAAGGAGTTCCCAGAGATGCTTAGCACTTGTTGGCCCTTTTGCCTTCACTCTGCGGTCCAGCTCACCCCAAACCATCTCGATTGGGTTCAGGTCTGGTGACTGTGGAGGTCAGGTCATCTGGCGTAGCACCCTATCACTCTCCTTCTTGGTCAAATAGCCCTTACACAGTCTGGAGGTGTGTTTGGGGTCATTGTCCTGTTGAAAAATAAATGATGGTCCAACTAAATGCAAACTGGATGGAATAACATGCTGCTGCAAGATGCTGTGGTAACCATGCTGGTTCAGTATTCCTTCAATTTTGAATAAATCCCCAACAGTGTCACCAGCAAAGCACCCCCACACCATCACACCTCCTCCTCCATGCTTCACGGTGGGAACCAGGCATGTAGAGTCCATTCGTTCACCTTTTCTGCGTCGCACAAAGACACGGTGGTTGGAACCAAAGATCTCAAATTTGGACTCATCAAACCAAAGCACAGATTTCCACAGGTCTAATGTCTATTACTTGTGTTCTTTAGCCCAAACAAGTCTCTTCTGCTTGTTGCCTGTCCTTAGCAGTGGTTTCCTAGCAGCTATTTTACCATAAAGGCCTGCTGCACACAGTCTCCTCTTAACAGTTGTTGTAGAGATGTGTCTGCTGCTAGAACTCTGTGTGGCATTGACCTGTTCTCTAATCTGAGCTGCTGTTAACCTGCGATTTCTGAGGCTGGTGACTCGGATGAACTTATCCTCCGCAGCAGAGGTGACTCTTGGTCTTCCTTTCCTGGGGCGGTCCTCATGTGAGTCAGTTTCTTTGTAGCGCTTGATGGTTTTGGCAACTGCATTTGGGGACACTTTCAAAGTTTTCTCAATTTTTCGGACTGACTGACCTTCATTTCTTAAAGTAATGATGGCCACTCGTTTTTCTTTACTTAGCTGTTTTTTTCTTGCCATAATACAAATTCTAACACTCCATTCAGTAGGACTATCAGCTGTGTATCCACCTGACTTCTGAACAACACAACTGATGGTCCCAACCCCATTTATAAGGCAAGAAATCCCACTTATTAAACCTGACAGGGTACACCTGTGAAGTGAAAACCATTTCAGCTGATTACCTCTTGAAGCTCATCAAGAGAATGCCAAGAGTGTGCAAAGCAGTAATGAAAGCAAAAGGTGGCTACTTTGAAGAACCTAGAATATAAGACATATTTTCAGTTGTTTCACACTTTTTTGTTAAGTATATAATTCCACATGTGTTAATTCATAGTTTTCATGCCTTCAGTGTGAATCTACAATTTTTATAGTCATGAAAATACAGAAAACTCTTGGAATGAGAAGGTGTGTCCAAACTTTTGGTCTGTACTGTATATATATATATATATATATATATATATATATATACATAAACAGTATAATGCTCCACAGTGGCCCCCGCACAGTAAAATATGGTCCACAGTGGCCCCTGCACAGTATAATGCTCCCTAGTGGCCCTCACACAGTATAATATGGTCCACTGTGTCCCCTGCACAATATAATGCTTCACAGTGGCCCCTGCACAGTATAATATGCTCCACAGTGGTCACCACACAGTATAATATGCTCCACAGTGACCCTTGAAAAGTATAATGCTCCATAGTGGCCCTTGCACAGTAAAATATGGATTGTGCATCTGCAGTCCATATTATACAGCTCTACATTCCAGCAGGATTCTCCGCCACCCACTCTACGTACTCTTTGTGATCGCCAAATATCCACAGGGAAAATGGTAAGTATAATGGGGCTGGGGGACGGGCTTCTTTCCACTGATGGTCCAGGGGGTGTATATCGATTAGACCGAGACCCTGCAACGTCAGTGGAAAGGAAAAAATGTAATATATGTAGGTCACATGACCTATATATATTACAGTAAAGCTAAGAAAAATTATTAATAAATGTTATTTAGAAAGTTGGAGGTTGCATGGGGGGCTTATGTTTAAAATATAGATTTATCCTACACAACCCCTTTAAAGAATGTATGTATCACATACAGACACGGATTATAGAGATCTATTTACATATTCCACCCACAGAGCAACTTCTTAATGACCTGTACAGCTGAGCCCCCTGGGCTTATAGTGTCACACAATTAGATTACTTTAGTAGTGACTTTCCTAATGGAGAGAGATTTATGAAGAAGTAATATATTTCAGCCATTTCTTTATGTCAGTTCCAGGAAAGATTTAAATAAAAGTAAAAAAAAAATGACATATATATATATATATATTCCTATGGAATGTATGAAAGGTAATATCGTAATATCTACATTTAAAAAAAGTGTAAGTTATATCAGCCCTATTCAATAAAATTACATGTTCTGGGCCTATAAGATTATGTAAATGTAAAATACAATATGAATTGATGGCTTGTAATATGTATTGGAATTTTTAATTTATGGATATGGATTTTATTAACAAATGCCAAGTCAAAAATCCAATAATAGTGTATCACAGACATTACTTACCATTGAGAAAATGCTAAAAACCTACTCAGCCCTATCAATGAATAAGGTAATGTATCTTGTTTGACACAGCATATCAACAATTACACTCTTCATTGTCTTTACCTGCTTGCTTCAGGTAATAGTAAATTTCCAGTTTAACAAAAGATCATATGAGTAGTGACCTCATACAAATTTACAGTATGCTGCTGACCTCCATAAATAAACATTTTGACGTAGAGTCTGTATAATAATTTATTAAAGAGCAAGACCTAATATCATAAATATGTCTCAATGTTTACAGTAGAGAAGAACATTCTGTCTCAATGGACAGTGCAACTTCTTTTTTCCTTTTATTATAAAATAGCGGCATGTAAAGCTATAAATATAACTCAAAAGTAAATAATAAATCCAACTTTATTATATCAATATATGTTAACATACAATGAGATAAAACCATAAGACAGTGAGGTGTTACAAAAGTAAACAAATACTAAAATGGGCTAGTAATCTCAATACGGTAAAATACAATAAAGTAATGTCACAACCTGCTGGGTTTGGACAAATGAAAAGATATATTACTAGCCATACATACCTTAATTTTCGCACCTAGGTTTTAGAGGAGTAAAATAGGGGAAAAAATTTTGAAGCAAAAAAATGTGATAAAATACTTAATATATGGGAGTTGTAGTTTTGCAACAGCTACAAGGACACATTGGCAGGTGGCCCTGCAGCTGTACGGGGAAGCATAGGGCGTCTTTTTTTGCGGCGTCAGGTGTGCTTTTTAGTTATACCATTTTGGGGAATGTCTATTGCTTTGATCACTTTTTATTCAAATCAGAGGCGAAACAGTGAAAAAAAACAGCAGTTCAGCACTTTTGATTTTTTTTCCCACTATGACGTTCACCCTACGGGAAAAATATTTTTATAAGTTTGTAGACCGGGTATTTTCGGATACCTAATGTGTATGTATTTCACAGTAATATTCCACTTTTATATGTATTCTAGGGAAAGAGGGTGATTTAGAACTTTTATCTTTTATTTATTTTTAGGTTCAAGCTCCCCCCGCCCAGGGAGCTTGAACCTACAATCACAGCTGCAATAGTAATATACCTATGACAGGCCTGGGAGCCTTCATAAGGCTCCCGGCTGTCACAGAAACAGGTCGGCTCCTACAATCTGGCTGCGCAGGAGCCAGCCTGCAACTTGAAAGGCATGGGGCCGGTGGGGACCGGCCCCAGGGGCAGCTTTAATGCCTGTGGGGGGCTCACAGGTAGTAATGCCCACGATCAGAGTGGATTCTGAATGCGGGCATTAGCTCCGGGTCTCTGCATTACAGCGGAGACTCGGTAGCTATGGCGACCACTCTGCAGCAGAGCGGCCTCCATCATCTTCACAGACCCGGCATCTGCCGTAACAGCACGGCGGATGCCGGGAGGTTCACACAGCCGGGACACCCTCTCAGCCCAAGGCCCGCAACATCACTCCTCTCCTCCCACTGCAGGAAGCCAGCGGCGGCAGGAGTGGGGCGATGCTGTGACTCCGCTCCTCCGCCCCCCCACCAAAACACCCCACATTCGGACTATAAGACACCCCCCATTTTCCTGCCAAATTTTGGGGAAAAAAGTGCGTCTTATAGTCCGAAAAATACAGTATATATCATATTAACGTTCAGCAAGTAATATGAGCCCAACATAGGAAGTAACACAATGGCATATACAGATCACTTAGTACCAACCCCAACAAGTGTATCACTGGACACTTCTTCTGGATTGATTGAGGCAATATTGGATCAATTATTTATGTGCATAAAACTCAATGAAAAACACTGCGGAAAACAATTCAGTGTGTTTTCACTGCATTTTTTAGCAGTGTTTTTTAGATGCACTTCACTATGTAGGATCTTAGCCTGAGGTTAATTTCCCACGTAGCGAGCCACAACCTAAAAGTGCTGCAGGAAAAACCTCAGCGGAAACGCATTGCGGTTTTTCTCACAGTGCTTTTCACAGAAAGTCTGCAGAGTTTTTCCTCTGCAGATTTTCTGCTTCAATTATTTAATACATATAATGTCAGCATTTCTGTAGGTATAATTCACATACTGCGGTTTACAAAATGTGACGGTTTTTGAAATCGCAGCATATCCGCAGCAGGTAAATTTATGCAATGTGTGGATGGAATTAGCCAGAATCCCATCCACTTTGCAGGTACTGTAAAACTCTGCGGTTTTTACTGCGGCATTTCCGCCATCGCAAAATCATGGCATTTACGCTACATTGGTCCCCAGCCTTAGGAAGTATTCCCCTCCTCCCTTCAGAGCTATGAGCAGGACTGTATGGGCAGGCTAGGAGGTATGACTGACAGTTCTGGCAGAGTTAGTAGCAGTGGAGACAGAGCAAGCCAGCTCTGTGTTCTGAGGCTTAACGGTTTCCATCCAGCACCTGAGAGAAGAAATTCACGGCCAAGGCTCTTCTAAAGATAGCTCTGAGACAGGAAATTCAGCTGTCTAATATTTGGATACTGTGCCAGGAGGAGAGAAGGAGTCCTGTGCCAGAAGGTGTTATTGAGAACCTTCTGCTAAAAGGTAACCAGACCCCTGCAAGGACTGCTCAGGAGTACATCCCCCAGTATCTTCTTCTGGAGGTGGCTGAAGTGTGGAGATTAGACTTGTTAGAGTGGAGTACAGAACTAGAGCCTTATCATCGCTTAGCACCCCTCAAGTCCAAAGCTGGGAGAACTTAACAGTGGGAGTCTACTACCCCCATTTGGGAGCTGTTTGGTTCACAGTTTACAGTTTAAACCTGTTTTCCTGAGTCATTCCTTCTGTACACCATCATACCAGCTCAGAGTAGAGAGGAACCCATTCTAACTACTACCACCAACATCTGGTAGCACAGCAAGCCCCCCTCATCGGTGTCCAACCCAGGTGCTGATCTGGGGAGAGTGGTTGAGAGCACTTGGCCTATCCGCTGGCACAGCATCCGCCACTACTACTCCCTTCCTGCAGTTCCCTCCATCTGGGCTGCGGCAATATCACCGCTCTATTCAAATGGGCATTCCAGGACCCCCATTATCATGTGCACTGGGGGTCCCAGCAGTAAGATCCCTAGAGATTAGATGCTTATACTTTGGATAGGGGATAAGTGTGCAGTTAGAAAACCTTTTTAAGCAACAGTCTAAAGTGACGGCACATTGGTAGGTTATAGATTGCCCCTCTATGTTCAGTAATTTACAGTCACATCGCTAGATAGAGAACTTACTGGTAGCTAGTAAAGCAGGATTTTTTTGACAAATAAGCCAATGAGAAAACACAAAAATCTGCCGGACTCAGAAATTGAAAGGTGAATAATTTAATAAGTAATAGAATTTAGACATAAATAAGGACTTCCTATAAAAATGTCTGCTAACTGCTAGAATCGGATGGAAATAAGAATGATTTTTGAACATCTTTATGAGACAATTCAGTAGGTCCGGACACAACTGACATTGCAGTTATATCATAAATATGCAAACAGTCCATTCCCCATCAGGCATTTGTATACACTAGACCTCCATGACATTGTGCCCGTCCATATTATAAAATAGCTTCTGGCTGTTTCATTCATAATGGATGGAGTTATGTCAAGACAACAAGTGGAAAACATGCCTTTTTGTCCTGACTGTATCTTGCTAATAATGCTCAATAGTAAAGGCAACAATATTATGAATCACAATTATAATAATAATAATAATAATAATAATAATAATAATAATGAAAAACAGATTGTACCAGTTCTGCAAATTGTCCTGATGTTGTGCTCCACAATTACAAAAACTCTGTTTACTTATAAATTATGCAGTTCCAGATGAACAGAACATGAAATACAAAGATCTTGAGGTCAAAGTCAGGGCAGTTAGGGTGGCAGCGTAGGGGTTCTGAGTTCGAATCCTTGGTGTTTGTTTGGGTTCCCTCTGGGTACTCTGGTTTCCTCCCACATGCCAAAAATATACTGATAAGTAAAATTGGCTTCATGTAAGACAACTTTTCCTGGTGGGTGTTGGAGATGAGCACTTGTATGGCAGCCACTAACTCCCCTACTACAATGTTCAATGCATTTTGAGACTCTTGGTGAGAAAATCGCATTACAAATGTTTGTTATTGTCCGCAGACTTTGGAGAAATTCTTCACAATGTCTGAGAGGTGCAGAAGATCACATTCATGGCCACTGCACACATCCCTAGGCTGAAGCCACACAGTCTTTTTTGTTGCAGATTTTGCTGTGTTTTTTGAGCCAAAGTAAGGAGTAGATTTAGCAAAAGGGAGCAATATAAGAGCTTTCCTTATATTTCTCATTCCTTTTCAAGCCACTATTGGCTTTGGCTCAAAAACATGCAGTAAAATCTGCAACAAAAAAGCAGGTTTTCTACTTCAGCCTTAGAAAAGTATTGGGTTAAAGCCCTTTGTCCCTTGTTGGGGCACTGCTCGCCTATAAGCCACCGCAGAAACCTGAGATATCCTAACATATTAATGACAATAATATTAATCATTTGGTAATGATTAATATACATGTAAAGTGCCTCAAGACCACTGGTTTAGGCCTCTTAGACATAGTGAAGACATGCACAGAGCCTGTACAGTGACATGCAGAGTCTTTTTAGCTTAGTACACCAAATGATTGAGATGGGAAAACATTCAGCATGCCTCCATGTTAAACTGGACAGAGGGGCAGTAGATTGCGAAAGGTGCTGTATAATATGGCCGTAAATATGAGGTCTTACCTAAATAGGATGTTTTATGAAAGTAAGCACTGTTCATACACCTCATTTTAGCATATAGATGTCATAATATAGCATCCCACCTCTGCGAGCAAGAACTTTATATGGTGGATATGAGCTACCCATGCATGATCTTTGTATAATGCCATGCTTCCTAAATAGCACAGTGGTTGCCTTTTGACAGAAAAACCTGTAAATGAAAAAAAGTGACTTATATTTTCTCTTGAATTCTCTTAATCACAGCACTAATAATGATGGTGAAATCACAAGATTTTTTTTTTCAAGGCTTTGCTTGCAAATTAACATAAAAAATAAATCTTAAACAATTTGGTCAAATGTCTGTTCCTGGAACCATATATCAATTAATGTGGGTAGGATCATGAATAATCATTTGTGAAAATTGCTATCTACATTCCTTTATTAAGTACATAATATTCCAAATGGCTCCTTACTGTGCAGTAGTTATATGACTTCATTTGTAGCCTGATAGTAATTTTCCTTTACTATCTTAATAAAAATGTCCATCTTCTCTGGCTGAGCCTATGATTAAACATATAGACAGATTGAAAAGAATAAATATGTTATCTAAACAAATGTCGAATCACGCTGCATTCTATTATGCATGATTTAATAAAACAAAAGGAAATTGTTACTTAATAAATCATCTATTTCTGCTATTAGGTCAGCTCAAGGATATTGACATTTAAAGCAAGGCTCCGATTTTTTCCTTTCCATTAAGCACAATTTAATAGCGGCCATGACAGGGAACAAACTGACATGATCTATCTCAGGTGACCCAAGATATTAAACCATTTTTACAGCACTGACTTTCTTGTGCAGTTCTTTGCAGATTTATTGTGTACAGGAGGCAAGCGCGAAGAGTCAATGCTTCCAACAGCCTCAAGTCTTTCCTGGCTTCCTACTTTCCTTGCTGCAAAATTGGATTTCTGTAGAAACACTGACAAAGAGTTGTGCAGAAAGAAAATAATTTAAAAAACATTTTGCAAGTCTTTACAGTGCTGGAGGGATTAATAAGAGGTCGGGAACACAAGGGCCTAAATGCAGATATTTCCTGGAAGGGACTTCTTTTAAATAAGACTTTAATAAGTGGCAAAGTGCAGGAATTTATTTTTGAATTTTGTTGTGAAGGTTCTTTCAGTTTTGGGCTAGAAGTAGTTAGAAGAAAACTAAAAAGACCATAAATTAAACTCAGCAAGTGAGCCATTTTTAATACTTAGCATAAAAAGGGATGAAGTTCAGTTCTAGGAAGGTTAATGGTAAAACGGATTATTTTCACTTATTATTGCACTTTGTATGAATGCAGAACAGGCGAATATTGAAATGAACACCAATTATTTCAATGCCGCAGTGAAAACTTAAAGGAGCATTACAGTTTCAGCAAATATAGCTTACTTCCTATACAGTGTATGTATACAATATTCCAGTATACTGTCTATATCATTATTTCAGTCTCTAACTTATATAAGTTCTCAGTCATAGCTGTCATTGAAAAGAATCTTCACTGTATATTCCTAGTTAAAAATCCATCTTGGTGATATGGGAATCACACAGGTGCATGCAGCTGCAGATTATAATATAGGCAGTTTGGGCAGCCACTTCCCCCACCCCCCAGTTTTATGGTAAACCACCTAAAATCCGCTTTGTGCAATTATCTCTTGCACAAATATGTGCAGCAACTATACAGATAAGATATAATGACCATATGTGCACATGTTACCGCTGAAGAATTAGCACAGATGAGATCACATGAACGCATCTGCATAGGTCCTAAGGACAGGGAAGCCAGTAGTTTGTGGGCCAACTGTGTTTGGCTTTGGGCTACTCTTGAAGGCATTCTTTCCATAGTATTCAACCTTTTACTCCGATAAAGGGATCTGGTCTGGGCTGCAGAGAACCAGTAGTCGTCTGATGTAGTTGAACACTGACCCAGCCAGGTAGTGAGAAACAGATTCAAGGACAGAAACAGGTAAACAAGTAGAATACAGAGGTACACCTCTGTGGAGCAAGCTGCCTTAAATAGCCCACAGATGCAGGAGAATGGTGGCAGCTGACAGGTTAAGTATCTTAAAGGGCCCGCGGCCTGGGAGGTCAGTGTGGCAAGCAGAGAGAGGAGGCCAATGGCTGCCGCCAATGCGTGTGATGCTATGACTTCATATATGGGGTCTAGTCTAGGGTTCTGTATACAGGGAGTCTGAATTTATTTAGCAGTCTGGTCCATGTTATGTTTGTGGAGTCTGGTTAGAGGCCCATATTTATTTAGGAGGGGTCTGTTCTAGAGTCCATATTTGTTTAAGGAGATCTGGTCTGGTGTTGGCCAAACAGTCATGACTGGTAGAGGATTACATTTACATCAGATAACTCTACATTGTCATAGTTCAAACAAATAAATATGGTAGTAAAAACAGGACTTCTTTTTAATGTTTTAATGAGAAAATAAATTAAAACTCCCTCAGTGGCATCTGTGGGATACCTGAATTGTATTATTAAGTTATGTCAATGCAGTATTTTTCGAGCTTTGTAACAGGAAAAAGTTTTTCAAATGTAACAAAGTTATCTTAAAGCATCTTATCACAGAACACAACAAAGACATGCAATAATTCACGAATATCCAGTTTATTAAGGAAAGCAAAGTTGTGCTGCCTTTGGTAAAAAAAGAAAAATTTAGGTGAGCTCTCACTATCATCCTTTAGTTAACACACAACAGGATAGAAAATAAATATTATGACAGGGTGGGTCATAAATTAACAACCATCAGTATCCTCTTGCCAAAGGACACCTCCCAACTGGCCAATGTATCTAGCCTATAGTGTCTTACAAGTGTATATGAGGATGATAATGTAGCTGCCTGACAGATTTGGTCCTGTTCAACGTAAGAATCTTTTGGCCAAGATGTTGATAGGGCCCTTGTAGATTAAGCTCTTAAATTGACTGGTAGATTGGCTTGAATTTAGGCAAACAAAATAACATTTCTAATCCAATGGCTGAGTGAAGACTTAGATCCTTTCGCTCCCTTATGAAAGCCTTAAAATCAAATGAACAAAATTTCAGTCTTCCTGAAGAATGGTATCTGTCAATATAGCACAAAAAAGCATTCTTTACATCCAGGGGATGAGCTGGTAAATCCAGGGATTCTGGAAGCAGGGTGGGAAGAAACATCTTCTGACTAATATTTCCATAAGAAGCAACTTTAGGTAAACATCCTGGAGCAGTTCTCAGTATCAAACAGTCTGGTCTGACCTTCTATAATGATCTCTTGAGGAAAGCACATAAATCTCAACTCTTTTGGTAGAGGAAATGGTTACTAAAAACAGAGTTATTGCTAGGTTCAGGCGCGGAGTGTCTGGACGACATTCTGTGTGTGAATCGTGTTAGAAGAATGTTCACACTGGGCATGCAGTCTCTGCAGTAACACACATTGATCGCGCAATGACTTGCGTCGCTGGTCAGTGTTCTAGTGTGTCTTTTCCTCTGAAGGGGTTAAGTCTTTCTGCAGTGCTGATGACTCATTACAGGCTGTGGGCAGTTCATATTGCTGCTATCCAGTTATCTTTCTGACTACTCCTGCTCCTGGCTATTTATCTCTGCTTTGCATGTTGTCAGTTGCCAGTCTTAAACTTCAGTTGCTTGTGTTTTCCAGAAGTGATCTGTCTGCCTGAAATTGCTGCTATCATCTGAGTCTGAGTCCTGAGCTGTTCAGTTATACCTTGCTGCCTATTCATACTATGGATATTTGATAAGTATTTGAGCATCTTGTTACAACCATAGTTGTTCCGGGTGCAGTGGGCCCTAGTCTTTTTACTGCTTGGAAGTTTGGACTTTTGTAGGTTTTTTTGTGTGATGCTAAGTTCTGTTTATCCTATCCCAGTGGCGTAACTGGGAATGGCTGGGCCCCAAGGCGAACAATTGACATGGGCCCCCACCCCAAACCGCCCCCTACAACACCCCCAAAAAACCGCATTCCTGCACACAGTATTATACGCCATAGTGGCCCCTGCGCACAGTATTATGCAGCATAGTGGCCCTTGCACACAGTATTATGCAGCATAGTGACCCCTGCACACAGTATTATTCCCCATAGTGGCCCCTGCACACAGTATTATGCCCCCATGCCCCCTAGTGGCCCCTGCACACAGTATTATGCCCCATAGTGGCCCCTGCACACAGTATTATGCCCCATAGTGGCCCCTGCACACAGTATTATGCCCCATTGTGGACCACCCATGAATTATTATACTCCTGGGTCTTTTCGGAGGGGAGGATAGAAACATAAATAAACAATGCTACTTACCTGTTCCTTGCTCCTGTCCACTTCCTGCTACTTCGGCCTTCTTCAATGTTGGACCAAGCTGGCGTCTCGTGATGCGGGCCGGTGTCGCGACGCAAAATGACATCGGCTGACGTCTGGGACATCACCAAACAGCCCGAAGCCTGAAGAAGCATAGGAGAGGTAAGTACATTGTTTTGTATGTTCCCTCACCTCCTCTGGGCCTCCGATTATTATACTCCGGGGTCTGAAAAGACCCCAGAGTATAATGATAGCAGTGATTGCGGGGTTCGGCCCGCGGCCTTACCTACCAATCCCCGCTACTGCGTACAGCCGCCTCCGCAGAATTGGAAGTGCAGGTGGCTATGAGCAGGACCCCGGGGATCGGTAAGTATATAAAAAAAAAGCATCGGGGGGCCCGCAGGGCCCCGTAATGTCCCGGGCCCTGTGGCAGCCGCTACCGCTGCTACCCCAGTTACGCCCCTGTCCTATCCCTTTGCATAGTGTCAGTATTACTGTGTTTCACGTTTATTTTCTGCTCTATACTTTGTGTTTTCTCATATTCACCGTTAGTCCAGTCGGACACCTGTGGGCGGCTTTCTCTGTATCTAGCCTCTCCTTTCAAATGTGAAAAAAGTCAGGTTTTCTGTTTCTCTTGCAGGTGAGTTATTTCTCCGGCTGTGTTCGTGCCCTCTCAGGTTAGTTAGTCGGGCCCATAGCTACTTCTAGTGTGCAAGGCAGGGACTAGGAGCATCAAACACTAGTTATTCCAAACTGCTCATTGTATTTAATGTTTTGTTTTCTTTTGTCTTTTTCTTTATACACTTGACTGAGAAGTTATCAGTCAGGGGCCAGTCCCTGGTCAGAGATCCCCAGATCATAACAGTTATCCACATAAGACATGTGAAGTTTGATTCTTGAATAGGTTCAAAAAGCGAGCCAAATAAACAGCTCAGGACAATATTAGGTCCCTAAATGAGACTGGAGACTTGGTAGACAACCTGAACAGCTTGATTGCTGTTAGGAATCTATGAACCAAGTGATAATTGGAGAACAATCATCCAGGGATAGAGATAATTGCAGAAAAATGAACCTGAGGGTATTGAACTTCAAACCCATATCATAGCCCTCTTGAAAAAAAAAAATTGGAGGATGAAGGGCAGAGCTGTGGGGGCTTTAGAATTCATAATGCACCAATTGGAAAATTTCTGAAATAAGCTTTTGAAAAACATCACCATTTCTCTGCCTCAGGGTGTTCTTTATAGTACTTGAACGATGGCCCTGTGGGGTTAATTGGTGAGTTTTCCCAAACTAGAACCACCATCGTCATCTGTTCTCTTTGTAACATTAAAGAGGTATACCCAACTCTAAACGCTAAATTGCTAGCGTATGTAAATTCAAGAGTTTTCCTAAATTCTTTACTTTAGAAATGCTGCTTCATTTCCCTTTGTGAAATGATTCCACCCATTGTTTACATAATGTTGTCAAGGAACCCAGCCTGTATCTCTCCTTATCTATCAGTATATTACAGGTAACATGACTCACTGCTCTCTGGAAGGGACAGGAGATGAGTTCTCAGGATGTCTGCTTTCAGAGCTGTTATTGCCTGCTCTTCTGTCCAGGCAATCAGCTAATGGTCAGCTAATTGCAGTTTGCTGATAAAGGCATGGAGAGTGTCTGTTATCTCTCTATGTAAACACAAAGATAACATTGAGTTTACTGCAAGTTGTTGTCAGTCCTGGCAGCATGTATAAGTTTTTTTTTTCTCTGCAAACCTGTGTAATGTAATATACATTTACTTTGCATATTATTTTATCTTCATTATTATAGATTTCAAGCAATCATAATAAATACTCTCATGGTAAAGGCAATGTCTTTAGCTATTGAAGTACTTCATAGTGTCCTGTCCGTCAAACAGTCAAAGCCCACCACCAGCTTGTTGAAGAATGCAGGAAGTAAGAAAAGAGACAGCAGACAATCTGGTGAGAGAGAGAGAGAGATGGGGAAAAACTCTTTAAGGAGTGTACACCTCTCTTTGAGAAGACTTTAATTTCTTGTAAATTTCCAGCAAGAATTTTGTAGTCTTTGAAGTTCTTCAACTATGCCATGCACCTTACCCTTATCTTGCAGGCATCCTACCATCCATGGTACCCTACACCACATTAGACTGTTTATCCATGATATGTCAAATATATAGAACAGTGCAGTTATTTTTTTCAATTTCATTCCTTTCATTTTTCCCCCACTTTTCATTCCTTTCATTTCCCCTACTTTCTGTACAATGTATGTCTTCAAAAAATTCCAGACTAAAACAAAACTTGTTGCTATGCATTAAAATTCAGAACTATCAATATCAGTTCATTCCAATTTCACCCCAGGTAAAATCAGAGTTTTTCAAAGTCAGATAAAATTACAATGATGTATATACTGGATGTGTTATAACTTAACATGAACATATTGAATCTTATGTCACAATGATTTAAACAACAGAAAAAGTAAACCTATTTCTTATTCGGTCCAATGAATACCTCCGGAACGCCATAATGTTCTCAGTGGGGGCTATCTTTAAGATGTGTATTCATTGATGCATGTTGCGTTTACAACCAATGTTTTTCAACCAAAACACTGAATAGTGTGACAACATAAGAATAAATAGACAATCTCCTTAGGAGTCTAGCGGTGCAGAGAAATATCACCTTATGCAAGCACTGACCAGCAAGTCAGAGACAGATGTAGAGGAACAGTTAAGAGGAGCAAAGTGCCTTGATATTTTTGGGATTTTTCACATATACTGTATTTGGAACTCTGAAGTAAGATAATAGAAGGTAACATTTACTCTTCTAATTTGTTAAAGATATTCTCTTTGTCAAACTCATAAATATGTATCATTTTAATTGAAACCACATTTAATAACATTAACACTACTAGATATGATGAACACCTTTAATTTCTATCTTCAGTTATGATCAGAGAGAAGACATGCTGTGCATAAGTCCAGTGAAGCCGAGAAGTAGGTTAAAGTGATATTTATGGCATAGGTAAACCAAAAGATATAACTTTTATAAAAAAAAAAATAAAAAACTCAAGAAAGGATCCATTGGCTCAGAATTTAGTAGTTATCTATAGATCAAAAATAGATTTACTTATTCAGGAAATGTAAAAAATTGACCAGCATTGTGATGTACAGAACTGCAGTAAAATGGCAATGTATACTGGCAACTGCAAGTATTCTTTTTAGGTTAGTAAAGTTAAAGAGCAATTCTCATCTAAATTATTAATGGCACATCTACATGATATGTCCTAAATGTATGATATGCAAAGGTCCTACCTCTGGGACGTCCATCCAACAAAGAATCGGCAGCGTTTGTGCACTGTTTTCTTCCCTGGAGTGTATGAAAGTTACATAGAGCAAAACACACTGGGCTGATTTATCATAGCTTTTGCATTAGAAAACTGTAGTACAAACCACAAAAAAATCCACTGTTTGTGCAAGCATGAATTGTGTAAAAATTGTTGTTTTTTCAAGTTTTGCACCCCAAATGCCAAATGGGCATGGTAGAGACGGGACTACCTGCCCTGTCGAATTTACCATTATTTACATCAGTTTTCTGGCATAAATCATATCAGAAATCTATTAAAGCAAGCAGCTGGCGAGGATTCCTGTTTAGGAGCATAGACATCTGGAGGCTGCCCACAATTTATGATGAGGTCAGCACCTTGTTATAAATTAGGCGCAAAGTTCAGCAGGGCAAGGATAAAGCACCACTGCATTCATGGAGAGCACTCCCTCCGAAATGGCCAGTTGTAAACATTGCATTGTAGTACAGTTTATCCTCTTTCATACACTGTAGAAGGCAGATGGGAATTACTGGGGCACAGAGGTCAAAAGAAATGGAGGAGCACACTTATAATCAGGGACCACTCAGCAGTGTTTTCTCTGCTGTCCCTTCTCTTGTCCAGTTGATGTTGGATATGTGTTTGTTGAAGGTATAGTAATGCTACAAAACTACAATGTTATGCATCTGTGCTGCACAGCAGCTGTTTTTGCGTGTATGGTATGGTAGAAGTATTTCTGTGTTATGATTTTAATCTAAGTGGTGAGTTCACAGCAAATTATAGTATAATACATGTTAATGGGGATTTGTAAATGCTGTCTATGTGTTGCAGAAATTTCACCATGTATTTAACCCCTTCAATGTATAATTGGGTAACACATGGATTTTTCTGCAGAGTGGCCATGTATATACAGCAAGATATGTAATTAAAATATTCTGATATTAACTTTACTGTCCAAATTGTAATTCCACATATAAAATGTACTGGTTTATGCTAATGTCAAAACATTTCCACTGCACTTATTACCTGTTTTACCCTTTAACATAGACTGGAAATGTCTTCAAAAAACTTTATATTGTGGACTTGCCAAAAGGCAGAAGATGGACAGAGAATGACACTTATAGGGTTGGTACCTTAAATGGCCACTAACTTTTCTAACTTAGTCTATTTTCATAGAGCATGTGATTCTGCCTGAAAAACCTCTCTAAAATTCCTGCCATTAGGTTTCACCCTTCTAGCTAATTTACAGTCCACTCCTTTGTTACCAGGGAAGTACGTCTATAGATATGAGACAGGTGCAATACAGTGATTTTAGGGGTTTATTCTATTATCTCTTTGAACAGTAAATGGAGATGAAAGGGGTTTATTCTTCTCACAGCATGTCTGCACACTGTTGCTCTGTGCAAAGGACTGATGATTCTGCAAATCTCAGATTACAATGTAAGAAAAGTCTTATATGTGTATGTACTTCTGGCTGCTTCTGTGATTACAGATGGGATATTATTCACAAACAGCAGCAGCTTTATTTACTGTGCTCATAGATTTTCTGTCTTGTATTTTAGCAGCTTGGCTGCATGTATTTATCCTGTATTTATAGCCCACTGTTCCTGGATCTTCTACATTATGATCACTTGGGCTTTTCTCAGCTATTTGTTTGCTATTGTATAGATACTCCTGGAAGAACGGCAGAACATTATCAGTAATATATAGGGTAGGGGGCAGACTATTCCTTACTGTTCATGCCCACAGTCTGAGAGAAAAATGTAATGTGCTTCAGCCATAATGTGATTATTAGCAACAGAAAACTTATAGGACAACATGGATGAAGACATAAAGAGTAATAGAACTGCCCAGCAAGACCCTGCACATATTTCAACTTTTCATAAAAGTCAGGTATCCTTTAAGGTAATAAAGTGAAGAAAATGTGCAAATTTACGCACAACTCTAATGTAGGCAAAAAGGCTGCAGCCAACATCCCTCCTTGTGTCCTGATGCATGTTCTTACACAAAGCCCAACAGCCCAATAAAGTAATTCCAAGTCCAGAACATGATAGACGTTAAGCAGAAACGCTTCTTGATAAGCCTCTTAAAATGAATCTCTGGGGACCCCTTTATTAAACCATAACAGAGACATACATAGATACAAATTACTTAGAAATTGTACTGATTTCAATACAGATAACATCAAATTCTGGTTCATGTCTGGTTAACCAAATATTTGCATTAACACCAAAGAACATTGCCTCACACAAACCTATGGGTCTGAAACCACATCATGCCAAATTGTCATCTATACTTATAGAAAATACTATCCATGGGATTTAGGTCATGCATAATAGTAATAAAAAAAACAGATCTCACCTTGTCCAGTCAGCTTCCACACATGGGTCATATTTACTCAACAATTGTGTTGCCCCCAAAACTTTCAAAGTTATTTTACCAGCCAAGAAAACTCCTGCACATTCCAATGAGCCTATATATTCACTCCTCCCATATAGTCCAACCCCTTTTTTTTTTTTTCTTCTGTCATGCCGCCACTGGAGTGGCAGCCTGTTACAGCAGCTCCTACTCACCTTGAGCTTTCTCTTCTTTTTTTTTCTTTGTTTTGTCTTATTACTCTACTTAAGGGCCATTGCACTATGAATAACCATATGAGAATTAGGATTTGGACCTTTGCAGTACTTTTTATTGTGTTTTTGCTGGGAACTATTGTCTGGAGATCCTGTATTTAAGCAGGATTATATTGTCTACTCCAGGGAGGAAATGCTGCAGCTTAGGGACACAATAGGGCTGCATGCTACTAGACCAGACATCCCTCAACCGATAAGGAAGAAAAAGAGAAGAGGTTGCAATGCTGGAGCCCTTCGGAGGGCTAGGAGGAGATGCTATAGATCTGTTCTCCCCTCCATCATTATGGGCAATGTGAGATCTCTTACAAATAAGATGGACGAACTGGCGGCGCTGACCAGGCATCATCAGGAATTTTGGGAGTACAGCGTGATGCTGTTTACAGAGACTTGGCTTACCGAAGTTACTCCGGACACTCTTGTCTTCTTGGATGGCTTTAAACTCCTTTGGGTGGACAGGACAAGAGAGCGCGTTAAGAGAAAAGGAGGAGGGCTGGCAATATTTGTGAATGATAGATGGTGTAACTCTAGCCACATTGTGATTAAGGAGCATACGTGCTGTAAGGACATTGAACTATTAGCTGTGAGTATGAGACCTTTCTATTTACCAAGGGAACTATCGCATGTCATCGTGATAGCTGCATATGTCCCCCACTCTGCAAAAGCTGAAGCTGCCTGTGAGGTCCTACAAGCCACGGTGAGCCAGCTGCAGCTGCTACACTCCCAGGCCCTCCTTCTGGTGTCTGGAGATTTCAACCATGTCTCTCCATCATTCACACTGCTTAGTTTCACATAGTATGTAACCTGCCACACAAGAGATAACAAAACATTGGACTTGTTCTTTGCCAATGCGAGGGAGGCACATAACTCATCAGCCCTTCCGCCCCTGGGAAGACTGGATCATAACCTGGTGCATCTTCAACCTGTGTACAAGCCAGCTGTCACCCGCACAGTGAGGATATGGTCCAAGGAGAGTGATGAGGCTCTGAGGGATTGCTTTGACATAACTGCATGGGAACAGCTGCAGGATTCCTATGGGGAGGACATAGAAGGTCTCACACACTGCATAACGGACTACATTAATTTTTGTGTGGACAACACGGTACCCACAAAAGTGGTGAGATGCTTCTCTAACAACAAACCAATGATTAACCCTGATATAAAAGGCTCTTCTCAAAAAGAAGATGATGATATTTAGATCAGGAGACAAGGAATGGCTGAGAGATGTGCAAAAAAGAGCTGTGGCGTCAAATCCAGGAGGGGAAAGCCAATAATAAGGGAAAGATGAAACAGCAAATGGCACACAAGATTAGTGAGGTCTGAAAAAGTCTTAAGTTAATATCTGGGCACAGACAGCCTGCCTCCAAGGTAGGAGGAGATACAAAGTGACTTAATGAACTAAATCTATTCTTCAATAGATTTGATCACACACCAGCTCCTCTCACACCAGCATGTCATTTAATACTCTCTCCCACACTGACCTCACCTCCTGCTGTTAGTTCTCACCTCCAAATCAGTGAATCTAGGAATCAGTTATCTGGTTACAGTCTGATCTTCACACGTGCCCAGGTGAGAAAGTAACTGAAAATGATCAAGGCTGGGAAGGCTGCAGGGCAAGATGGTATCAGTACAAGGCTAATTAAGACCTGCGGGGACCAACTGTGTGGTATTATTACATATATGTTCAATATGAGCCTGAAGCTGGGAATGGTACCACAACTGTGTAAATCATGTTGTGTGGTACCAGTTCCAAAGATACCTCATCTGATGGACCTTAATGGCTACAGACCTGTAGCATTGACATCCCACTTGATGAAGGTCTTAGAGAGATTAGTTCTCACACATCTCCGCCCTCTAGTGAGCTCGGCTATGGACCCTCTGTAGTTTGCTTATCGGCCAGGCATTGGGGTGGATAATGCCATCATCCACCTTCTACACAGGGCTCTTTCTCACCTGGAGAAACCAGGGAACACTGAGATATTAATGTTCTTTGATTTCTCCATTGCTTTTAACACCATACAGCTGGGGCTACTGAGAGACAAACTAGCCCTTGTTGGAGTGGACCACCACCTCTCCAACTGGATCCTAGACTACCTCACAAGCTGACCTCAGTATGTGAGAGCCCGGGACTGTGTGCCAGACCCCATGATCTGTAATACGGGGGCACCTCAAGGTACAGTTCTTGCCCCTTTCCTCTTCACAATGTACACTGCAGATTTTAGGTGCAACTCATCTAGCTGCTACTTACAGAAGTACTCTGATGACTCTGCAATAGTAGGCCTCATCACAGACGAAGATGACAGGGAGTACAGAGAATTGAGCTGGGATTTTGTGCATTGCTGCCAGCGGAACCACCTTAAGATTAATGCTGGGAAGAGCAAGGAGATGGTAGTGGACTTTCGCAATTGCAGATACCCTCGAAAACCAGGGGACGGGCATTAAGACACCTATAAGTACCTGGGTGTGCTCCTCAATAATAAGCTGGACTGGGCAGATCACTTGGATACGCTGTACAGAAAGGGCCACAGTAGGCTCTACCTGCTTAGGAGGCTGAGAGCTTTTGGAGTCCAAGGGGCACTTCTTAGAGCCTTTTTCAACTCTGTAGTGGCATCAGCCATCTTCTTTGGAGTGGCCTGCTGGGGGAGTAGCATATCAACCAGGGATAGGAATAGACTCAACAAGCTGATTAGAAGGGCCAGCTCTGTCCTGTAGAGACCCCTGGACCCAGTGCAGTTGGTGGGTGACATAAGGATACTGTCCGTGGTGAGCGCCATGCTGGAGAATAACTCCCATCCCATGCATGAGACCGTGATAGCACTGGGCAGTACTATCAGTGACCGACTACTTCACCCTAAGTGTGAGAAGAAGCGCTATCAGAAGTATTTTCTCCCTGCCACGGTTAGTCTGTGCAACCAACACCGACCTAAGTAGAGATCATTCCATACAGAGAACTGAAAGATGTTAAGTTGTGATATTCCTTCTACTACTTTTTTACCTTTACCTTTTTATCTGTACCTACTGTCACTGTAATGCCTCTACCTTGGAGAGTTTTGTATTTGTATTTGTATTATCTATGCTGCTGTAACACACTGAATTTCTCCATGGTGGGACTATTAAAGGATTATCTTTATCTTATCTTCTTTAAACCAGCATCTTTAAAATTTTCAGACCCTATGGAGTGCTGTCCTCTTAATGTGCTGAACTACTTTTTGTGATCTAAACCCATTACGATTTCTAGATTTTTACCTCCCTCATTTACCAGACAGTTCCAAATTCCCATCTATCCATTCTGAGGATTCCCTATTCACAGCATATGAGACCAGTAACATAGATCCCCTCACCCTCACAGCCAATCTCACTACATCACCACAATCTGTAACTTTTTTCTACCACTACCCGAGGGCTCTGATCCCAATAGCCATTTCATTCAGGGAAAACTTGGACACCAAACTGCAACACAGCTTTTTTGGTGACAGAGCCAAAAAAGAGGAAACACAGAAGGAGATTTAGAGAGATAAACGTAAGTCCAAAAGTAATGCTAAAGCCCAAAGATCCAAAATGGAACTAGATGATAAAGATCCTGAATCTCTCTTCTCATATACTTTCTACATCTGAAATATCCCTGTTATCTTTCACTTTACCCAACCATAAATTTCAATAAATTTGATTTATTTGTTGACTTGAATTATTTTATCAAAAAGCTGACATTTTGAATTATTAACTTGTAATGAGTTCACAGGAGCTAACCACTATATTGCAATGGCAGTGGTAGTGGAGCCACCCCTGGTAAAAACAGGAATGAAACCTAAATCAGTTTTAAATCCAATTCACCATAGAGGGAACATAAAAAACATTTTCCCTTGTGTTCAAAGCCTTCAGTTATGCCCCTGGTAAGAACCAGTATGGCCCAGAGGTGCTGTCAGGTGCAGCCCGTGAAGCTGCCAGAAAGAGGAGGTCAGAAGGCATGTTAAGCTATAGACTAGCACAAAGACCAGTTCTCAGAGCCACATGCAATTCCCAAGTAAGAAGTTGTTAGAAGGCAATTGTAAAGAGTCAGGCTACAGAGACACAGCCAAGTACCTGTAGCCAGAGTCTGTCTGCAAGCAGTTTAGTGACTGAAACCTTTTATAAGCTAGAACTTCTCTGTGTTAGAAAAGAGAATGAGTGCTTATACCATCTATGAACTTTTGGTCTGATGTATGAAACTGTTGTTTTCCAGTAAAGCATTTTGTAAAAGTAAAAGAATTGCTCCTGCTTTTAACCAGTTAGTGTTTGCGTGACTTTCCCAGCGCCTTGCCCCTGAACTTTAAGTGATTATGGATTTGCACGTACAAAATGTATCCTTTATGCAAAAAAATGTGTTACTAGACAAAAAATTATACAATGTTATAAGCTTTACAAAAACGAATATTCCTTTTTTGCACACATGTACTGATCAATCGTATTCTCAACAATTCTGAATAATAATGTACGGTTTATCTTTGTTACTTATTGTTTATTAACCTTGTCAATTCCAAGAGAGGAAAGAGCAGCCTGGACCAATGATGAGACAGGAGGTGTGTCTCAGACTCCCTGCAGACACTGTAAACTGTAGTCACGGATCACAGCTCTATCCTAATGCAGTTAAAGTCCTTAACAAGCTGAAACGTGTTATGTTTGAATAAAGTACCTCACATTTTTTATACCACCTTTTGGCGTTCTGTCTAATTTTATACCTAATGGAGTTGAGCCATAAACCAACTAAGAAAAATACTAAAAAAAAAAAAAATTAAAAAGATGATAAACATTCCCTGTAGGTGTTTACATATAAATTTTGAGGTTTCCACTGGATATCCCCTTAAAATGTTTAAGTTATCTTTGCTACAGTAGCTCTTCTGTGGGATTGTTCTGTACAGAATAGTCTTTATTCCTTGCATGTGTTCACGAACATTGGGTACCTATGATTCTTTTGCCAGTCCCTCCAATTGTCCTTCCTTGGACCACTTATGATCGGTAATATCACTGAACAAGAGGTCACATTTATTTGATGTCAGATAAAGCAATGATTTGCAGCAGGATATAGACAGGCCAATATGGTGTGGATTGCAGCGGTGCATAATACTAATAAAGCAACCCCTCACACACCTACAATCCATAAGGAAGGTGGCTGCTAGTATTACAGATGTGCACAGATAAGGTTTATATAAAGTGCAAGTCACGGGATAATGTAAGGTGCACAGTGCTGGCCTGCTGCCTATTATTGCCCCCCATGCTTTTCAATAAGGCTGGTTGCACAGCATTATATATACATATGGCCCACTAGTACATACCATCACCCCATTTTTCCTCAGGCAACATAACAGGGGCCAACTGCATCTCGCAAAAAAAACGAATTAATAACCATGATGTATTACTAGATATTTTGACCAAAATACTCAAACAACTTGTTAATGGTACTAGATATTGGGAGCACCAAACAAGATTTACTTTCAACATATCAACTTAAAGAACTGTCAAGTATGAATAATATAATCTGAATAACCCGAATTATCTGAATTACTTGCGTATCTATAATTGTCTGCATAAAAGAAGGCATGAATAACTCAGATTACAGTGGGCACAGAGAATATTTCCATTCCGTTTAATAGTGAAACAATGACAGCAGAATATATAATATAAAGAAATAGCTATACTGGGAGCCTGAAGCTACCTACAACTTAAATTCTCTATGTCCCTATCCCTTCTTCTGTCAGCACTTTCTGATAATAGCTCTGACAATGACAGCAAGTCAATCCAGTGTGTTTAAATGTACTGTCAGAAAATAACCACTTCAGGAAGCTAAGTAAAATTGGACAATTGTGCATTGAATTTTTTTTTTTCACATATTAATATATACACATCTGAATTAACTGCAATCTGTTTTCTATCATGAGCACAGCCAATGAGCCTGGGCCAACCGTGAGAACTCACATACAGTAATTCAATTATTTGCCTTTGGCTTATCACATAGCACTCTTCAGGAGTGAGGTCTGTGATGCTTTGTAAAGTCATGCAGTGGGATTAGCCTGAAACACTAGGAATATTTGTCTTCTTGAATTTATCTATTTCATCTGCTTAAAGCGCAGATTTTCTCATAACAAGGTGAAAAGTTGTGAGATGATTTGAGAAGAGAAATCCTCAGAGATGCTCACCCTGTCAACTACAGTATATGTAAGATCTGGACCGAATTGGGAAATGAAATGTTTCAGGAAATGAGAAAGCATTGCAGATCTCACTGCTGATGGCAATAAACCATATATTGCTTAATAGAGCCAAAAATAAAGTGTAATGTGTATGCAAGGAATTGCTTTAATGAAAAGAAATAAATCCTGGATATGATGTGAATGTGATATAATTCATCCATGTGTTGAGATAAACATAACTAGGTATTCACTATTACTATAACCACACAAATCTACAATTTACCAAACTCAAAAGACTCTCAGATGTTACTGTGACCCTATCGGAGATTCTGCTGATGATCTCATAAAATATCTCCCAACAAACTGCAAATGTGCAAAAAAAATGCTGCAAGAAAAACTTCGGCAGCAACGCTTTACAGTTTTTCCTGCAGCAGTTTCTGCTTCCATTATACCTATAGGGAAATGGTCAGCGTTTCTGTAGGTATAATTGACATGCTGTGATTTCCACATTTTTGGAAGCGTTTCTGCTGTACTTAATTTTCTGAAATGTGTGGATGGGCTTCACTAGAAACCCATCCACTTTGCAGGGACTGTAAAACAATGCAGTTTTTGCCACAGCATTTCTGTCGTAGCCAAACCGCAACATTTATGCCACATGGGGCCCCGGCCTCACTCAACTTTTTCAATGGCTTTTCAAAGATATGCTGCAAGTTATTAGTGTCAAAATTAAACTTTGCCACAGCTGTACAGTGGCCAGACTTAACTGCTCCCCAAACTTTTGACACTAATCTAAAACAATATCCTGATTTTTTTCTTTTACATGGTTCACAATGAACCAGATTCGACCCAAATAGTCCAAATTGTTCGGTTTTTAACAAAACCAAACAATTTGGGATTTGTCTCGGACAAACTAAAATGGCTACCTCAGACCCCACAGTATAATAGGATTAGGCCCAAAGAAGGTGTGAAAAATAAAAATCATTTAGGCTGAGGCCCCACGTAGCGGGCGGCAGCAAAAAAAAAATGCTGTGGGAAAAACCGCGGTGGCAACACGGTTTTTCTCACAATGCTTTTCACAGAAAGTTCTGCTTTCTACTTTCTGCTTCCATTATACCTATAGGGAGACCGCCGGTAACAGTTTTGGAAATTACAGCATGCCAGCTGCGTGTATTTTTCCATGATGTGTGGACTCAATGAAATCTTTGTAAAAAACAGCACAATGTTTGGTGCATGCCAAATTGCACTAAAAAAACCTTTTCATTAAAGACCTATGTAACCTACACAGCAAAAACACAGCATTTTTCATTGAGTATTTGCTGTTGTGGGGTTTAGCATCAGAAATGGTAGGCAAAGCGGTTCACAACAGACAGGGACAGTGACACAGCTGGTAGGATGCAAACAGGTTGCCTGTGTTTATTTTTCTAGTCCAAAACCAACAGAAAAGAACAGTTTTTTTGGCAATAAAGAAAACATAACCTACTCTGCTGGGCTCTAACTAACATCGCCATTCCTGTCTATACCAAGTGCCGTTCTAGCAGGCATTGGACACACAGCAAGTGATAAGTAATTTGTTATTCACAGGCATAATACAGAGGGTGTAAACTTTACAGTTCCAGCACACATCCAATATTGAGTCCCAGACTGGACTCCTCCAGAATCCTGTAAGACACTGAGCTTTTTTTTCAACCCCTGTGAAGGCACCTTTTTATGAAGATGCTGCAAGTGCAGTGATTAGCCAGCACCTGGTCCTAACGACAGAAATGGACTAAGAGCTTTCCACTACTGACACCGTATACTTAGTATACATATGAAAGAAACCTGGGGGAAATATATCTTCTCTCGCTGACTTTCCCCATCACTATTTAAAGCTAAGGCCCCACGTTTTGATGTTTTTGGTTGTCATTATGATTTAAAAAGAGAAAACACAGAAGTTTGACAATAAATGGCTTCAACCAACTACTAACCATGAGTGGAGAAAAAGTTTTTGTGTTATCATTCATATTCTCTGAAAAAAGGCCAAAAAAGCAAAAAATTTGCACAACTGTAGCGGCCGCAGTAAAAAAATGCTGTGGAAAAAAGCGCGGTAACAACACATTGCGGTTTTACCTGCAGCGCTTTGCACAAACAAATCGGCAGAAGTTTTCTCTGCGGACTTTCTGTTTCAATTATACCTATAGGGAAACCGTCAGCATTTCCATAGGTTTAATTGACATGCTGCGAATTCCAAAACCGCATTTGGAAAATTGCGGTTTTGGAAATCGCAGCATGTTCGCAGCATGTATTTTTTTCACAAGGTGTGGATGGGATTCGCTAGAATCCCATCCACCTTGCAGTGACTGTAAAAAGCTGTATTTCTTTCCTCAGCATTTCCGCCGTGGTCAAACCGTGGTGTTTACACCACATGGGGCCCCTGGCCTTACGTTATGTTTTTACTGAATTTTGTTTTCTCTTATTAAATCTATAGGGAAAATTCTTGCAGCTTCTGCAGCTAAAATTGACATGTTGTGTTGCGTAAAATGCTGCATTTCTACAACATGGAGCCTTAGCCTTTTATTGTGTGGGCAGAGTGTAGGTGTAAAGGAGAGGAATGGTAAATTTAAAGGGAATCTGTCAGGGCAATTTGGGACACTAAACCACCCACAGGTCCATATGGACCAGGGGTTTAGCATCCCAAATCACCCTGTTATAACACAATCCATGGCCGCAGTAAAAATAAAAAAGCTTTATACTCACGCTGCAGCTGTACTCCTCGCGCCTGCGCAGTTCTTCAATGAAGCCAGAGGAGTACACCTTGGCTTCAGTGCACATGCCGCGTAACTCCAGCAATTGCACAGTGAAGCCAGGTTGCCCATCTCCGGCTTCACTGAAAAAGCCGGGAGCACCAGAGATGGGTCCGATGAGACTCATTGGACCCTTCTCTAGGTAAGTATAAAGATTTTTTATTTTTAATGCACCGGTGGATTGCATTACAACAGGGTAATGCGTGACACTAAACCCCAGATCTATAAGGACCTGTGGGTGGTTTAGCGTCCCAAATTGACATGATAGGTTCCCTTTAAGATTACTTATGTCAGAAAACTATTGAAGGCAACACCTAAAATCTACAGCAATGACAGAACCTTATAGGGCTATTTACAATCTCTTCATAATCCTTTGTTATTCAATTTAATTAAAAATAAAAATGACTGTTTTATTATGCAAATGAGATAATAAGTGCTTTGGGGGCATTTCTTTTCTTCTCTGGGCATTGCTCTGTGTTGTAGATTACCTCCCCTAACTATTATTCAGCTTTGGAGCTGCAATGCTGAATAACAAATGCATATTTGGAAAGTGTGTAAAAAGCATTACAAGGTACTGGGATTCATTTGTTTTCCTACTGACAGACTCCCTTTAATGAATGTGTATCAAAATTTATAGTGATCGGTAAGAAAAACATTAATATTAATTGCTAAAGCTGGCTATACGAATTTAACCAGAAAATTGTTTTATTTTTATGCAAATTAGCTGGAAAGGGCTTTATGGGCATTTCTTCTCCTGCCAAGGCTTTGCTCTCCACTCTAGATAATTACCCTAACTGCAGACAAAGTGTGACAAAGTGGAAGATGTCACTCAAGCAATAGGGGGAAGCTGGGCAACAGTTAGGGGTGGCTATCTAGAGCAGAGAGAAAAACTCGGCAGGTGAAGAAATGCCCTTAAAGCCCCTTTTTTAGCTAATTTGCATAACATTAAAACACAGGTTTTTAGGAATGTGAAGCTGCAATGTAGAATAAGAAAGGTATCTTTGGTAGATGTAGAAGCCACCCTACAAGGTGCTGTCATTAGTTTGATAACAATTTTCCTGCTGATAGACTCCCTTTAATATAGATTTCTGGGTAAAGATTAAGTAAAATTAAATTTTTTTTTTAATTATCTCTCTTCTCATTCTGACTTAAGGAATCCAATGAGTGGTACTGAGAGATTGACAGCTATCGATACATCCATGCACATACATGGAAGAATGTCAATCGTTGAGTGAAACTGACCACCTGACTCCTAGGAATGAGGAGCAGAGATGAGCAGAGGTTTAGATAAATACCTTACAACTATTCTGAATATTTGCTCAGCTTCTTGTGTTCTATAAATTGGTACCGATAGTTCAGAGAGCACTTTCATGAAGGCAGGTTCCCTTTATGCCATTCAGTAGTCGACTTGCTTTAGTCTTTTAAATCCTTGTCCTTCTGCCAACCAGATTAGTTTGGGCATTGCTAATGCTTTTGTTGATTGTGGCATGTTTTCCAGGTTCTGAGACAGCAAAGCATGCCTACACCATGATACCAGCTGTTGATGATATTTTTATTGTCAAAATGCTATATATGTTTCCAAGTATACAATGTGATCTCTGTGTTATTCAAAGATCCTCACTCCCGAAACATCTGTTAATCCAGGTGTTTTTGTTTTTGTTTTTTTTACCCATTTATGTAACTAAAAAAATAAATTTCAGAAACAATGTATACTGCATATAAAAGGTATAGAAAGGATGTGTCACATGTTTCTGTATTCAGTATAAAATGTACCTATTATTTTAAAGGACTCAAATGAACTGTCATTCTTAGCTTTTTTGCACAGTGAACGTTGATGACAGATTTTACAGTCTTTGCCAGTGTTTGGACTTTTAGAAGCCAGACGGTTTGCACTTTTGGTGATTCTATATCTTCTCATATTACACCCAAGTCACATTGAAATACTTCTCACATCAAGGAAAATTTACATGACAGGAGTATGTAGTCATATGTAAATAATGAGTATGGTTATGTTTAAAGGGTTGTATGTTTTCACTATAAATATCAGAAAAGGGATGACAAGTTATAGCTAGAGATGGGAAAACTTGTTCATAGTAATTTGGATTTGACCCAAAATTCCAAAAGACTTTGTTTCCAACAAAACCAAAAAGTTTGCTACTTGTTTGGGGCAAACCAACAAAAATAGCCACTGCCATTTCAAACATGAGGAAGCAGAGAGCAGGAGGATCACATGATTTGTAAACCAAATGGGCTTTTCAATGATCCCTTGCATTAGCCTCTCAGCCAATCATTAGGGGCTAGGGGTGGAGATGTCACTGATGATGTCATAGGCAATTTGTGGAAACGCAATTTTCTTGGTGCAGATTTTGCTGCGTTTTTTTGAACCAAAGCCAAGAATGGCTACAAAAAGAATAGGAAATTTATAGGAAGCTCTTATACTTGTACCTTTTGCTCAATCCACTCTTGGCTTTGGCTCAAAAAACGCAGCAAAATTTTGCAACAAAAAAGGTGCTTACTTCTAACAGATTAAAATTAGTCCCCTCACACAGTCATTTTATGTCATATTACCATTAAGTTTATAATTTGTCTATTCTGAAACTTTTCAATAAAATTCAAGTTAAAAAAAAAAATCAGTCCATCGTGATGTGATATACAGTCTATGGTCATGTGTTGTCCAACACATGACCATGGAATATCCATCACATGACAATGGACTAATTTTTATCCATTAGAAGCAAACAGAATGAATGACAGCAGGAAGAGATCTAGAAAACTTTGAGGAATTGATACAGAAACTATATTGGAAAATTGTATAACTTCATTACACAAACAATAACATTTGTCTCTTGATATTGGTCTGAAACTGGACAACCCCTTTAAATATATTTGAAAATCCTGCCTATACCAGGCTCTGTCTCATAGCCTGTGCACCCACGTAGGAGGTGGAGGCAAGAATGGGTGCACAGGCTGAAATTGGGATTTAGCTTTATTTAAATTTATTTGAGTAATATTATTTATCATTATTTGTAAAAACAAGATAGAGATGGTAAATGTATTAATTGTCATAAGAGAAACGGATTTTTAGTTTGCCCAAAAATCCTTCTTTAATATAACATCTTTTCCCTTACAATTTGCCTATTTATCGGTGCAGAGTTCATAATTGGATTATAGTGGTCATGTGACTGCTTGCATCATAACTATTGCCTTTATAGAGATAAGGGCAAAGTGATCTGTTTGGCCATCTTTATAAAGGGTATGGTATTGTAGTGGATTGAGTAAGAAAGTAGAATAAAACTTTTATAACTGCCCACTGTGGGTAAGTGAGGAGGTCCACTTCGCATGATGCAAATCTTGTGAGAATTTGCCCAATGCTTGAGTGCATTGACTCAGGCGTATTATACAATGTACTACACAGGGCTGGATAGAAATCTCGTGACACTTCACATGAGATTTGGACTGCATCATGTGATGGAGACTGTGGCTCATCATAGGACGAGTATAGCCTTAGGGGTTGTGATGTTTCTATTCCCATGACGTAAATAGAAACACCCTATTGGAGGAAAAGTCTAAGAAATACACTCCCTCTAAGACTCTGTTGAGATATTTTGGATTGAAGGGAGAGTCATTTCAGTTAAAAATAAAAAAAATTGTGGCTATTATATCTGGTCTATACCAATTATATACTATTTCTAATACGTGGTAGCAATTAATTAGTCATTATCCACATTTTTCTTCACTGTTAATTTAAGAATCACACAAGTTAGCTAAGAACTATATTCTGTCTGTCACATTTGCTAGTAACAGGCAATGTACATTAACAGCATACATAGCGTGATGTGCAAAACATGGCAGCAATCCAGCTAAGAAAAAAAGAAAAAACTAGATTAGACAGGAGACAGCCATAGTCAATCAATACTTATCAATTAGGCTTCTGCACACTTTACACATTAGAGGAAGTGCCAGAACAAGTTGGTTTATATATTGTCAGCATCAACCCGTTTACTTAACCCCTCTGCTGATTTTACTTACTACTGTAGAATCAGATTCAGATAGAGGTAAGACATAATGTTATAGACAGGAGAGAGACAGACACTGGTGTTCTGTAGTAATACAGGGTTAATGTAACAGGAGGAGGTATATACAGTAGTTGGATATCATTGGCATAAAGACGGTACCAAATCTGCTGATTGTTTGTCCAATAGGGACTGTATAAAGTGAGAAGAGAAGAACCTAGGATCTAGGACTGAGCCCTGGAGAACTCCAACAGCAGGGGGAAAATGACACAAATGATACACTGAAATTGTAGTCTGAGAGATAGGAGGAGAACAAAGAGAGAGAAGTGTCTGAGAGGCCATTACAGTAGAGCATACTGAAGAAGAGTTTGTGGACTATGGTGTCAAATGTTGCTGAGAGATCCAGAAGGATAAGAAGAGAAGAGTTATAAGAGCCATTATATTTAGCTTTCAGAAGATCGTTGAAGTCTTTTGTAAGGGACATTTCAGCAGAGTGCAGAATCCAAATTGTAAGGGTTCGAGAAGAGAGTTAGTGAACTAGGAAGAATAGCCTAAGCGTTCCAAGATTTTGGAGATGAAGGGCAGTTTGGAGATGGACTTCTAGTTAGCACCACAGGATGGGTCAAGGGAGGGCTTTTTCAGTACAGGGGCAAATAACAGCTTTGTAAAAGAGCAAGGAAAGAGTAATATAAGTACAAACAGCTGGGACACAGACTGAAGAAGAAATAAGGAGTTGGGGTCACTAATACAGGTAATAGAGCAGAAAGAAAAAAGGAGTTGGGAATTCGTCTTCTTCTGTAATGGGCTCAAAGAATGAAAGTGACCAGGATGAAGTGTGGTAGGTATGGGGATCAATGCTGCCTGGGGATTGGGTAATTTTTCCTGAAGGATCAATTTTGTGTTTGAAATAAGTGTCCAGGTCTTTAGCATAGAGGTCTGTGATTTGTGCCTGCACCTTGGGAGTAAATAAAGAGTGAAAAGTTTCAAAGAGAGGAGATGAGAAAGCTGAGGCTTGATTGGCAAGGTGAAGGGCAGAGTTATAGGTTTTGAGCATTAACTTGAAGTGGTGGATATACTGTATGCCGGTGTATGTGATTTTCTCCAGATGTTCAGCACACCTAGAGCACCGCTAAAGAAAATGCATATGTGATGTGTGCCTCATCCAGTGCACTTTCATTATAATGATTGATGGTCAGCTTGGGATAGGAGAGTGAAGAGGTGGTGAACAGTGATGCCTCTAAAGTGTCTGAGAGGAGCAGGGTATTAATAGCACATAGATTGCTACATGTTTAATGGGTTGGTGCATTTGTAAGGGAATTGCCAGTTGAGCAATTCCCCAGTGCTGCTGCAGAACCCTGGGGGGAGGGGCACAAGAACACAGTTAGCCCTAAAGCTGATCCCCCCCCCCACTGGCCCTGCCTCTTGCCTGACTGACCTAGGTGACAGCCAACAACTTGGAGCCGGTCCTTACTCTGAATAAGTGACAACAAAGAATACAGACAGGACAAACAACAACAAAAGGGAGGTTAGCAAGCCAATGGGTTGGTAACAGTCGAGCAATGCAGTACAGAATCACAATCCAAGAGAATAGTCAAAGTCAAAGCCAGAGGTCAGGAATAAGAATACAGGTAATAGCAGAAAAGGAGCTAGCAGAGACAAAGTGAAAAAACAGAATCTCAATAGCCAGCGACCATGTGAGGGCTGAATTTCAATTACATAGGACAGTGTTCAGACTGAGCATCAAGAATCTTAAGCAAGGAATCAATCTGAATATACCTCCTGCACCGCAGCATGCGAGTGGAGAGTGGCACAGAAACCCGAACAGGCAGAGATGTTACAGCGTTTTTGTGAACAAAAGAAATTACTCATAGTAAAAGAAAAAATGTTATGGTCAGAAAGTGGAAGAGAAGGGTTAGTAAATTTAGAAACTGAAAGGATTCAAAGGAAGATCAGATCAATCATATTGCCATCTTTGTGTGTGGGAGAAGTAAATTGTTGTAAAAGGCCAAAACTAGTGATTAGTGAAAGAAAGTGAGAGGCAACTGGTGACACAAGGGTGTTAAAGACACCCATAATGAGGGTAGGAATTTCACTGGATAGTAAAAGGGAAGCCAAGAAGCAAAGTGGTCTAGGAATTGGTATGCTGAGCCAGGGGGATACTACGCTACGAGCTGGGAGAGTAAATAAGAGTCTGATGGTGTTGTGAGAGTATTGAGTGAGGGTATTGCGGGAATGACCTGAAAAGTGCACTGTAGATATATAGGTATGTGTACCTCTCCCCAACCTGTCTATTGTCTGGCCAGAAGAATGGGAGAAATGTAATCCCCCCCATGAGACAGAGCAGCTTCAATATATTAAAGTTTGTTGCACACTGACCAGGTGTCCCAGAGAGAACAGTTAAAAGAGACAGGAGATGAATGGGGGGGGGGGATATAGTGAGTATTAATTAGGTTAGAGGGACTTCTATGTATGGTTGGAGACATGAAAGTAGTGAAAAAAATCTGGACCAGGGTTGGGAGTGATGGCCCTAGCAGCCCATAGGAAAAGAATAGCAGACAGAGCTCCTATTAATGTGCTGAGTGTTAACTTTACATTCAACACAATGTAATGGTATGGTGCAGAGCCAGAAGGGGTTCATGTCTGATAAGGTGTTGGAACTGCTGTTATGAAACATCCTTGTTCTTGTTAGGGTTAAATCCAATCCTACCATTTAGTCCTTGGACTCGTGGTTGGACGCAATCCTTTTTTAGTTTATTTTTTCATGCCGATTTAGTCAAATAGCTATTTGTAGAATGCACAAGGCTGTTGGCATTAAACTTGTGATTATTTGCAATTTGCAAAGGGATGATTTAAAATTTGATTTAGAATTGTATCCAGTACACAACCAGCAACACTGCCGGAGAGTCTGTTTGAATGTGAACATATACTTACCAGGCAAAAAGCCAGTTTTCTTCCCTTCTTTGTATAAAGTATGGCGCATTCCGCAGGCAGCTTGTCGTGGAAATTGAGCTAAGTTGCCAAGTAAGTGGATCTGCCTGTGGCCGATATCATGAAGCAGAAAGCATACTGAGCTTCAGTAAATAACTCATACATAGACTGGAAAAGAAACAATGTTTTATGGATCGAGTGCAGAATATAAAAAAGCTGTGCACTTTACATTAGCAACTATAAATTTCTCTTCCAACAACTTGATTGGTATAACGTCATATAGTATAATATCTAGCATGTTTCTTGACTTTAAGAACAAATTAATCAATGCATTCTGTAAGTGTAAATATTAACCCCTTCCAGCCTGTTTTATGTATAAATATATAAAATTAAATTAGTAGTAATTAGCATCAATTTCTATCAATAATGAGTGAGTTCTACTGTTAACTAGACACAATTGATGAAATAGGAAAAAAAACTTAGAATCACAAGTTGAGGTGTTTCTACTATATTACAGTAACACAGAAAAACCTGGACTTACTTTAGGACATACTAAATGAGAAATTAAATAAGGAGATGGAAAGCAGTATAACGTGTATTTATGCTTTTTTATTGCAATAATGAAATTGAAATGAAAAATTAACTTTAATTCAAAGCAATTGCAAAAATCGCTGCTGATAATACCACTTCCACAGTAGAACATTTTATCACATTTTGTGTCTTTTTGTCCCTTTCCACTATTTGGTTCCATGTGCAAAACCTTCTAAGACAAATGGTTGGTCAGTATTTTGCCCTCTATCCATTTTTTTATGCTCTTAAAGCACTGCCTAGAACCTTATTGAAATGAGATGTCTGGTTACTTATCCTTATTCTCCATGTCACTTTATAAACCCTTTTAATTGTACTGCCTAAAATTGTATGTACATAAATTGCATGTGTGAACTCCCAAAGATCTCTGAAGGTTTCTTGTGGTATTTGGCATCAATGTTAGCAGCAGATCCTTGAAGTCCTGTAAGTTATAAAGTATGGTCTCTATGGATCAGAGCTAAGCCCATGGATGAAGAGGTGAAACTTCAAGCTCCTGGGCCCCAATGCAAAATCTGTAATGGGGCCCCTACCTGAGTGTAATAAAGCTATTTTCAATAAAAAAAAATGGGGCCCCTACCTACGTTGTGCCATTTAGAATAGTTGTATATTTTATGTGGCAAATAGATCTTGAGAGCCCCCTCAGACTGCCATACAGTAGATGTCAAGTATAACTCAGGCCAGTTTTCTGACATGAATTATAGTAAATCTGTCAGACTAAGGCATCCCTGCCACAGCCCGTCTTGATCCTTGCCCACTTTTCTCTAAAGTAAAAATTAGGTCAGAAAAAAACACTAATTTCTTACACATGGCCTCAACGTTATACACATCTCATCCTCTAATCTAATAATGTTTTCATTTTTATGTATCTTATTGTATGTACCATATTCTACTATATATCACTTGTTTTGTTCTAAACACAGTTGTTCAGTATATGCTCTGTATTACTGCAGATTTAAATATAGCATAATGTGTCATATATGACTGCACTTCACACAGATCAATATAAAATATATACATCCCATGTGAGTTGATTCTGGATGTAACATTTGGAAATCATTAAATCTGAATGCTGGATTAATGATTTTTAGAGGGAATTTTTATAACCTATTTTCTACAGAAATTAAACAGTCTGACTACACACATCCCTATTTTGAGCTCCTGTTGGATTTGATCTTCTGTGACCTGTTGCCTTGTAAATGCATTTCCATTAATTAAAACATGCAACATTTGGAAACGCTCTTCAAACATTTATTGTGGCAGTATTAACCCATTTTGTAGCTTGACCTCATGATAATGTTCTGATGAAGATGCAAATTGCTTTGACATTATTTGCATAGGAAATTACATATTTGAAGAGCATATCCGATGTGGTGTGCATATTTACATTTCAGAATTTGAGCAACTTCTACCTCTAGGCTCTTGAGCACATTTACAGTATCGGACTGTACATGCTATATTGCAGAACCAGGTGGAAATCTTACAAGCCCCAGTAAAGATTGAGTCTCATTGCAAACCACTGATCAAATATAGCTTGACCGCAGCTTGCATCCAAATAATATGTAATGTGGTGTGTACAATGTTATACATTATAGTCAAGTTCACCCAAAAAATTAAGGGGTTATCCACTTTACAATATTGATGGCATATCTTTAGGATAGGTCATTAATATTAACCCTTACATGACACAGATATTTTTCATTTTTGTCATTTTTTACTCCCTGCATTCCAAAAGCAATAACTTTTTCATTTTCGTTTTTCCATTTACATAGACATATAAGGACTTGATTTTTGCATGGCACGTTTTACTTCAAAATGGTACCATTTATTATTCTGTACAATGTACTGGAAAGTGGGGAAAAATGAGTTGGAATTGAAAAATATGCTGTACCGACATTTTCTTCCGAGTTTTGTTTTTTTATGGCTTACACTGTGCGGTAAAAATGCTATGTTAGCTTTATTATCCGCGTCAGTGCGATCATGGTGATACCAAATATATATAGGTTTTTTTTAGGTAATGGGCAAACATATTAGAAAATGTTGGTTGAACCTGACATTTCAGCAGGACCAGTCAGCTATCTAATGTATAGGTTCTTGGCTCAATTTTTTTGAAGCTGATTTTCTAACTCTTGATACAGTATATCTGGAGCTTAGATAATGAAGTAGGTTTACCCACAGTCCTACATAAAATCATAGCAAAATGACAAACTAGTCCTGCTTCATCTGCCATTGATCACTGTGTTGTGGCTCATCTGTGATTTGGATTTGTTTTTTATTTTTGGGCTTCTCATATCTATCTCATATTTTTATACTGTTGTGTTACATGTTTTTATTTGCTGCATAGCTTCATTTTGCAGACTGGAAGACTCATTGATCTAGCATGCTCATTGTATTACTTCTGTCAGGGTTTTCTTTGTACAATTGGAAATCGCACATCATTTTATATCCCATCTTAGCAATCACAAATGCAACCACGTGCATTAATGTTTAATAGGTGTAATTTTAGCATATCATATCATTGTGTTTAATATATACATGAACTTCAGGGCAATTACCTAGGACATTGCATTTTACTTTGACTGCATCTTACTATATCTGTTAGTGATCATGTGGAGAAGAGTTATAGAATGATTGGCTCCATTGTTGTACTGTGAAGTATATGAAAAGGCCTGGCAACGGGGAGTTAAATCAATATATGTGTTCTTTTAAGGTAGTGCTCATTATTGTTGAGCACAATAGACCAGAACATTCGGTTATCATCAAGAGACTTTATCAAGGTTTGTGAAGGTCAGAAACTGTACTCTACATACATTTAACCTATTTCTAAAAGGTGCTTAAACTGAAATGTAATTACAAGGCATGTTTCACTTTATTAAGCATCTTTTAGTGATGTTAAATATAGAAAGGACAAAATCCTTGAAATTGATAGAAGTATAGCAAAAATTTCTATGTTGAAAGGATCATTAGAGAAATAGATTATAATAGGTCTACATACAGAGATTGAATTCTCTTCCTGACATACCTGCCATCACCAGCAACATCACCTTTTTTCTAAGTCACGTAGCTTATATTTCTGTTGGTAAAATATATTACTTGTTCTGATCTCAAAGTCTATTCATTTGTTTTAGATGCGTGATATGTCAAATCTGACAGATTTCCAAAGAGGAAATTATTGGTGTGCACGTGGTAGAGGCATTTGTGACCCAAGCTGCTGAGTTGATGAGTGCATTGAGATCTACTAATTCTGTGATCACATCTCAGTCTGAAAGGATCAACAAAACCACTTCAGACAGAAGTAATTGTGACCAAAAGTCAAAGCTTGACTTTGGTTTTGCTTAGGGTTGTTCAAACATTGCAAGATTCATCACGTGAATATTCATCTGGTAGTTTCATCTGAAAAAGTTTGGCCTGAACCAGAACTGTTATTATTATTATTATAGACTCTTTTCAGACCCCGGAGTATAATAAAGGAAATCCCAGGGTAGGTGTTTAAACATAACAAACAGTCAAACTCACTTCTCCTGGGCTTTGTCATGTATCCAGTGCAAGTCCCTGTTCCCTTCAAGCCTCTTCCTGCCCCCTAAATGACATCAGTGACCCTAAAAGAACACTGAGGCATGTGATTGAGCCTCAGTGGTCACATGGGGTGCATTGTCATTGCAAATTTTTAGAAAATTAGGTTTGCTATTACAGCACAGCCGTATCATTGTTGTGCAGTGCCTGATGGCTATTACTGATACTGGCATCTATAAATTTGCATTAAACTGCATTAATTTGTGAGGCCATAGTTTTGTGGAATTTTTTGGCTAGAATCTGATGAAGTACTCTTTTGGCCCTCATGTCCAGCTTTCAACCAGAGATGCTTATTTCTGCAGATGTTTTGCCAATCTTTTCATATAGAGATGTGATCATGAAACCAGTAGACCTCGACATGCCCATGAATTCAGCAACTCGGGTAACAGCTGCTCCTATCAATAATCAGATTTCTCTGGAACTTTGTCAGAGCTGACATATCATGCCCAAAAACAAATTGATTTTTAGAACAGCACAAATAATAACATTTATCAACAGTGATATAAGCTACATGACTGAGAAAAAGGGGGCATTCCCAGTGATGTCAGTTGTGTCAGGAAGAGTTCAAATTGACTATATACAGTACAGACCAAAAGATTGGACACACCTTCTCATTCCAAGAGTTTTCTGTATTTTCATGACTATAAAAATTGTAGATTCACACTGAAGGCATCACAACTATGAATTAACACATGTGGAATTATATACTTAACAAAAAAGTGTGAAACAACTGAAAATATGTCTTATATTCTAGGTTCTTCAAAGTAGCCACCTTTTGCTTTGATTACTGCTTTGCACACTCTTGGCATTCTCTTGATGAGCTTCAAGAGGTAGTCACCTGAAATGGTCTTCCAACAGTCTTGAAGGAGTTCCCAGAGATGCTTAGCACTTGTTGGCCCTTTTGCCTTCACTCTGCAGTCCAGCTCACCCCAAACCATCTCGATTGGGTTCAGGTCTGGTGACTGTGGAGGCCAGGTCATCTGGCGTAGCACCAAATCACTCTCCTTCTTGGTCAAATAGCCCTTACACAGTCTGGAGGTATGTTTGGGGTCATTGTCCTGTTGAAAAATAAATGATGGTCCAACTAAACGCAAACCGGATGGAATAGCATGCCGCTGCAAGATGCTGTGGTAACCATGCTGGTTCAGTATTCCTTCAATTTTGAATAAATCCCCAACAGTGTCACCAGCAAAGCACCCCCACACCATCACACCTCCTCCTCCATGCTTCACGGTGGGAACCAGGCATGTAGAGTCCATTCGTTCACCTTTTCTGCGTCGCACAAAGACACGGTGGTTGGAACCAAAGGTCTCAAATTTGGACTCATCAGACCAAAGCACAGATTTCCACAGGTCTAATGTCCATTCCTTGTGTTCTTTAGCCCAAACAAGTCTCTTCTGCTTGTTGCCTGTCCTTAGCAGTGGTTTCCTAGCAGCTATTTTACCATCAAGGCCTGCTGCACAGTCTCCTCTTAACAGTTGTTGTAGAGATGTGTCTGCTGCTAGAACTCTGTGTGGCATTGACCTGGTCTCTAATCTGAGCTGCTGTTAACCTGCGATTTCTGAGGCTGGTGACTCGGATGAACTTATCCTCCGCAGCAGAGGTGACTCTTGGTCTTCCTTTCCTGGGGCGGTCCTCATGTGAGCCAGTTTCTTTGTAGCGCTTGATGGTTTTGGCCACTGCACTTGGAGACACTTTCAAAGTTTTCCCAATTTTTCGGACTGACTGACCTTCATTTCTTAAAGTAATGATGGCCACTCGTTTTTTTTACTTAGCTATTTTTTTCTTGCCATAATACAAATTCTAACACTCCATTCAGTAGGACTATCAGCTGTGTATCCACCTGACTTCTGAACAACACAACTGATGGTCCCAACCCCATTTATAAGGCAAGAAATCCCACTTATTAAAATGACAGGGCACACCTGTGAAGTGAAAACCATTTCAGGTGACTACCTCTTGAAGCTCATCAAGAGAATGCCAAGAGTGTGCAAAGCAGTAATCAAAGCAAAAGGTGGCTACTTTGAAGAACCTAGAATATAACAATATAAGACATATTTTCAGTTGTTTCGCACTTTTTTTGTAAAGTATATAATTCCACATGTGTTAATTCATAGTTTTGATGCTTTCAGTGTGAATCTACAATTTTTATAGTCATGAAAATACAGAAAACTCTTGGAATGAGAAGGTGTGTCCAAACTTTTGGTCTGTACTGTATATATATATATATATATATATATATATATATATATATGTATATACTGTATATAAAAATAACAAAGTTCAAAGCAGCACAGCAACAAAACAGGTAGGGTGCAAATCCAACAGAAGATGGCTCCATCTTCTCAATGTCTAAGCAAAACAGAATGGCAGCACTCCAGAGTTTCAAAAAAATAGTGGATTTATTTCAAAGCAATAAATCCACTATTTTTTTGAAACTCTGGAGTGCTGCCATTCTATTTTGCTTATATATATATTTATATATATATATATATATATACATTTTTTAAAGTACTATATTCTACAATTTTAGTGGTCACTAAGCCTAATAATAGACTGACACTTTCCACAAGTCACCTCATTTAAATCACAAACAAGACTAGATTACAATAGAAGATTATATCATATAACACCCATTATTGCATCCATTCCTGACAATAAATAATCTCACAGTTTATATATTGCCTCCACCCAAAAAGCATGCCTAGAATACTCTCCCATAGATCTCAATGAGTCCACTCTAGACTACTACTGTCTCTGACCATGACTATGCTGTAAAGCATATAACTAAATTCAGCTACTTTGAAGAACCTAGAATATAAGACATATTTTCAGTTGTTTCACACTTTTTTGTTAAGTATATAATTCCACATGTGTTAATTCATAGTTTTGATGCCTTCAGTGTGAATCTACAATTTTTATAGTCATGAAAATACAGAAAACTCTTGGAATGAGAAGGTGTGTCCAATCTTTTGGTCTGTACTGTAAGTATAAGCGTATTTGCGTTATTTTGTCCAGTCCTTGTATATACATCAGTTTCTTCAGTATACTGGTCATTTCATTGCTGATCACAGCTTTTGCCAGGGCTGAACAGCTTAGCTGTTGTAGATAATGTGGTTTAGAAGATTTTACCTGCACCTTAATGATAACTATAGTAAAACATCCTAAGGCCAGATTTCACATGTGGTTGAAAACACTCCCACCCACAATGACCAATACCTCAGAAATTTAAGTATTTGTGTTTCATTTCAATTAAGGGAAAGCAGAGCAAATCTGGTCAAATGCATTGGGGCTGCCCCTATTCCAGCAATGGCACCCAAGACCCCACTTATCAAAACTAATGTTATCATGACAGTTCAGATGTTTATGGATAGTGGCAGGCCTTTAAAATATATAACAAATATTTTCATTTTTCAAGCATAGGAAAATCGATACACAAGTCATATTGTACAGAAAGTTGACTTTAAGAACATACTTCTGAAAAGTGGCATTAAAAACGTAAAGAGCACACACATAAAGCAAACCAAAAATCTAATAGGTTTATAAGGTAATGAAATTCTACTATTTGAAGTAGGTCATCTCAGAAATATCAATCTGTCAGCCTGTTTGACTTGGCTTAAACCTATGTGAAAGAGCCATTAGGAAGTGTAAATGGCACAGGATGTTTGGTTTTCTAAACAAAATAAAACAATGGTTGTGTTCATGCTGCTGCAAATACCACATTCAATTATGTACCTCAATGATTTCTGGGAACATCAACTTACTGGATTGTGAGGTTGGGAACATTGGAATGAAATATCACATATATAGAACTTTTTTTTTTATATGAGAGTTCTAAGATTTTGCTGAAGAGCAGGGTTTTGTCAAGTTTAATCATGTACCAATTTTTCTCTATGTCACTCACATTAAGCCTAAACAAATGAGACCTATATAAGGTTCTTAAATTTCAAGCTTTTCTTTCAAACATGAAAAACTTTTCTTTCTTGTTCGTAATATAAAAATAATTTCCTTACATGAACTTAAAGGAATGTACTAACCAAAATAAATTATTTTTAATGGATCAAATTTTTAATTATTGTAATTTTATATTTTTTTTCATTTTTGATTAAGCACAAAGTCTTTATAATATACTAGATATACCTGTATAGGAGGATAAACTAATGCGATCATAAGACTAGCTGATATGGAACCTGATCACAATCAATTGGGTGCATCATGAAAATATGCCTGTAAATGGCAGCAAAAAGTGTACCTCTTTCCCCTGGTAGAAAAGACTATTGTTTTACTATTAAATCTGTTTTTGTGGTTGCATAAACCTTATATATGGGCAGCACGGTGGCTCAGTGGTTAGCACTGTTGCCTTGCTGCACTGGAGTGTTAGGTTTGAATTCGACCAAGGGCAACATCTGCATGGAGTTTGTATGTTCTACCCATGTTTGCATGGGTTTCCTCCAGGTTAATCCAGTTTCCTTCTACACTCCAAAGACACTGATAGGGAATTTAGATTGTGAGCCCTACATGAGACAGTGACTGACAATGTCCGTAAAGCAGTATATGATGGTGCTATACAAGTAAACTAAATAAATAAATGTCCCTGCCATAAATAAACTTGTGACCTCAACCAAAAGAAAAAGCTGGTAAGAGGAAAGAGTAGCTGAGCCACATGGTGATAGAAGAGCCTGCTGTTCTAGGGAAACATCCATAGTGACACTGATATACTGTATGCTGTGCCGCTGCATTTTCAGAAGCAAATGTGGAGAATTCATATAAGGATGAGATTTAACACTTTTTAGAAAGAATATGGGCTAACCGCAAAAGTAGTTTGTAGTGCTGGAGATCTGTAATAGGCGAAGAATAGGTACCTGATCCCTATTGGCAGCAAGATTGTCTTTCAGCAGAGAGGCAGGGGAGACTGGACTCTGGCTGTGGAGGGATGAACTTGAGGTCCCTGTGCGGGACAAAGGAGAAGGAACTATTAGCAGAAAGCAGTCTAGATGCATCACTAAGCAAGACCAGCCACATATGTCATGGAGTAGACAGTGATCTAGGGCTAATAGAGTTGAGCAGTGTATTAACACATTCTTTTCATTCATGTGTGCCATCACCTCTGGAGTGTATCATCAGCCTGTAAAGTCTCTGGGGCTGAGGGAACAATCAGCTTAGTTGGGAAACCAGTAATGAGTTTAGCAGTACTGTGCTCAAACCCATGTGAAAGCTGTAGTCAGGACTTGTTGGAAAAAACTGAGGGAGATTTGTGCTGGGTGGGCCGGAAAGAAAACTACAGTGAGGTCTTTTTGCCCTGCAGGCCTGAGAAGTAGCCTGGTAGTACAGTCCTGACTTTGAACTTTACCAACTCTTTGCATACTTCAATAAACAGCACTCCACTGATTCCGGAACATTTGGTTTTTCTCTATAGGCCCATTTTCTGTGTTCCCGAGCAATCATTTCTGCTAGTTTCAGCATAATCTCTGCTGTCAGGTGGGCAGTCCTAGGTTGAAACAGAAAGACAGGGACCATCTACCTGACTACAGACAGTATAATTCTGATGAAATGAACAGCAATGACTGCTCATGAATGTTGGGGGCTAGAGAAAAAATTCCAACTGAATTTGTGGAATGGCACCTATTGAAAGATGGAAAGAGTTGGAATTGTTGGAGGTGGGGAAATTTCCTCTTTAAAGTGAAAATAACCATGACGCTTTGTGTGCCATTGTAATTTCAGTTGTATTTAGTAAAGTCCAACTCTTTCAATTTTATTTGGTTGGGGATTGTCTTCTTATTAAAGGGGGACCTCACAAATAGTTACATGTACACTGGACACTAATGTATTTTCTACACAGTAGAACCCAACAGCCCTGGACAGCAAGTAAATAGTAGTAGAAATAGGTGGATTCCTATTTTTCATGTGTTTCCCTCTCTGCTTCATACTTAGTTCATTCATTATACCTCCCTCCTCCTCCAACCCCGTCCCCCCTCTGAAAAACACCAAATCAATCTCTTTTTTTCCTTCCTCCTTACTACCCCATTTCATTTACAGCAATTGCATTGTGTTCTTTTTGTATCATATGTTTGGTGGTCCATGTTTTCCACCTACAGTATGTTTGGGTCTCTGTATTCTCCCTCTTATCACAATGTCACAAGCACTCTCCCTGAATACAGAAAAAAAAAATTAGAATATCTATTCCACATTTGATGACCACATTTAAACAGTCCTGATGACAGAGCCAAGGTTTTTTGGGCTTCTGTTCTCTCTCAAAATACAAGCTAAGTGACAATACTGAACACAGTGTGAATGTTTTCCTTGAAGCAAATATGACCCCATATGCATTGCTTCATCTTGCTCCACAATAGGCACATACTTTATTACAATGGCTGAATGTAGCAACAAATGTAGCATCTAATGTTTTTCTTTTTATTACTTTATTCTGTCTTGTGATATCTCATTGTGATCAAGAATGGATGTGTTCTTTAATGTTATATCTAGACATGGGTCTCCCACTACATTAATGTTAATGGCATTGTGATCCATATATTATTATAGCAGGCCCAGGGTCTCTCACACTGCATTGACGTCAATGACAGTGTTATCCATGCTGCTAGAGCAGGCCCATCATGTCTCACAATGAATTGACTTCCATGACAGCATGAGCCACACTTTTATAGCAGGCCAGTTTGTCTCACAATGAATTAAAGTCAATTGCGTTGAGATCCATTATAGAAAACCAGGTATCTCAAACTGCATTGATGTCAGTTATACTGTGATTCATGCTGTTCTAGCAGTCTCATTGTATCTCTCAATGATTTAACACCAATTTTGCCTATAGTTTTTGTTTGAGATTCACTGACTACCCAAGCAGACAACATCCCCAAGTAGTGAACTCTCCAGTATTAGGCACAGGTGTAGAGGTGGCCACAGAGGGGTAGAGGTGAGCTTTGATGGTCAGTATAAAGTGAGAGCCCAGGGAGTCAGCAGTTACACTGAAGTACTATGATAACGCAGTAACTGACAAGGAGCCTTCACTAAAATATCATAGCTGACATACTTTATTGCTTTGTTGAAATTCAAAAATATTGTATAGCTGCTGATTTTCTGGCCCCAAATGGAATTTTCATATGCTGACCTGTCCACAGGATAGGTCATCAGCATGTGATCTGTAGTGGTCCAACACCTGACCCCGCACAGATCAGTTGTATTGGCAGCCTCCAGGTGCTGGAAGCTGGTGCAATAGGCAGGGAGTGCATGCAGACATATTTAGGTAATAGGAACAGTGCTGTAGCCTGGTCCACTGCATAGCGGTGGTTCTGGAGAATTGCATAGCTCCTACTATTGAAAAAAAGCAGCCTGCATGTGCTTCCCATCCACTGCACCAGCTTCCGGCACCTGGAAGCTGCTAGAATAGCTGTTGTGTGTGGGGTCTAGGTGTGAGACCCCCACAGATCACTAATGATGATTTATCCTGTGGAAAAATCCATTTGGAGACAGAAAATGCCTTTAACATCATTATTTGTACATAGATGCAGAGTAGGGACTCAGGGACTTAGGGACTCCAGGGTCCAGGGTCCAGTATTTGCCTGTTCAAGATAATGGTGATTTATGAGGGCGTAAACAATCCCTATTCTAGGTAATATTACACATGCACAGTAATTATTGTGTATCAGCCTTGACAACTGTCCTGTCTGGTGAGCAGCACAGTCCCGACTGCCCAATGTCAGATCAGGGGGTTGCTACTAGACTGGATGGACTGTTTCAAAAACATAGACTGCCTGGCACTGAGCACAATAAGCAGCATACAGACTACCCAAGACTCTAAGAGTAGGCAATAGCCTCCAGCTTTGACTACAACCACTCAATTGACCACCTGAACAGAGCAGTGGTCAGCCCAGTTGTACAATATACAGTGCCTCACTTATTATGTACAGCATCATCCCTTATTATATATACTGTTGTCCCTTTGGAGAATATACAGTGACAGATGCCACTGTGTATGGTCTGTATTTGCTGAGGGTCTGGGGTGTGGTACGCATTAATTTAGCGATATGCTAAATGAGGTCTTGTGTACTATTTCTGATACAAATTTCATACCCTCTTCCCTTACCCTCAGATGTCCCTGTCAAGTATATTTCTGTCCCAAACCACCCTGAAAGTGTGTATAAATTCCATACTGGTATGGTGTGGAGATATATGCTATGATCAAAGTGTAATGATTTAATTTGCTTTATTCATCTTTATTTGAACACCAAACCAACCTAATACATTATATTGCGCACATCACTTGTCCCAGTCTACTGAACCTCTCAGACCCCCCCCCCACCAAGTTAAAGCTAAACCTATGAGCGTGATCCACACTGTTTTAGCAGACCCTTAAAGTTATTGTTTGAATGCATGATTCCTATCCACTGTTGTCCTCTTGTAGACTATCATATAGTAGCAGAATATAAGCAAGTCAGTAAACAAATTAATGCACCATGCCATAACAGGAGCAAACACTATTCCAATAAAACTTATATTTTACAGTTGGAATAATGTCCTGGACTAACTGCAGTGCTAGTAGACTTCATTGACATAACTCAGATTCTGCATTTCACATGCCAGCAGCCTCCTATACCATCATTTATCATAGTGTCAGTAGTCATCACTCAGTAAATTAGCCATGAGTGCTTCTCTCCTTCATAACATTTAGAGGTGAACATATCTGCTTATGAATGACTTTTCACCTTGCCAATGCACAGCTCCTATTAGAGAAAAGCTGTATTAAAAATGGAAATACATGAAATTCTTTCATGTGCTTCTGGCCTTGAAGCAGGTTGTTTGCCTCAGCCTTTCATTTTCAACACATTAGATGGGTAAGTACAACATAAAATTATTCAAAATATCTATCTATCTATCTATCTATCTATCTATCTATCTATCTATCTATCTATCTATCTATCTATCTATCGATCTACTGTATCTATCTGTCTATCAATCTATCTTTTGAACTATACCCTGTATTTATATGTATTTAAAATACACACTTATACTCACTCCTTTTTAGTATGTAAAATGTTACATTGATAGTGATATTACAGTGCCTTGCAAAAGTATTCATACCCCTTGAACTTTTTCACATTTTGTCACCTTACAACCACAAACTTAAATGTATTTTATTGAGATTTTAAGTGATAACCAACACAAAGTAGCAGATAATTGTGAAGTGAAATGAAAATAATACATGGTTTTCAAAATTTTAATCAAATAAAAATCTGAAAAGTGTGCTCAATTGGATTTAGGTTTGGACTTTGACTGGGCCATTCTAACACATGAATATTCTTTGATCTAAACCATTCCACTGTAGCTCTGGCTGTATGTTTAGAGTCATTGTCTTGCTGGAAGGTGAATCTCCTTACCAGTCTCAAGTCTTTTGTAGACTCCAACAAGTTTTCTTCAAGATTGCCCTGTATTTAGCTCCATTCATCTTCTCATCAACTCTTACAAGCTTCCCTGTCCCAGCTGAAGAAAAGCCTCCCCACGGCATGATGCTGCCACCACCATGTTTCACAGTGGGGATGGTGTGCTCAGGGTGATGAGCAGATTTACTTTTCCAACACACCTAGAGCTTTGCATTTAGGGAAAAAAGTTCAACTTTGGACTCATCTGACCAGAGCACCTTCTTCGACATGTTTGCTGTGTCCCCTATATGGCTTGTGGCAAACTGCAAACAGCACTTCTTATGTCTTTCTTTCAACAATGTTTTTTTTTCTTGCCACTCTCCCATAAAGGCCAGATTTGTGGAGTGCACAACTTAAAGCTGTCCTTTGGACAGATTCTCCCACCTGAGCTGTGGATTTGTGCAGCTCCTCCAGAGTGACCATGGGCCTCTTGGCTCCTTCTTTGACCAGTGCTCTCCTTGCTCGATCTGTTAGTTTAGGTGGACGGCCATGTCTTGGTAGGTTTGCAGTTGTAGAATACTTTTTCCATTTTTGGATGATGGATTGAACAGTTCTCCTTAGGATGCTCAAAGCTTGGGATATGTTTTTATAATGTAACTGTGCTTTAAAGTTCTCAACAACTTTATCTCTGACCTGTCTGGTGAGTTCCTTGGTCTTCATGATGCTGTTTGTTCACTAGTGTTCTCTAGCAATCCACTGAGGCCATCACAGAATAGGTGTATTTATACTGAGACTAAATTACACACAGCTCGACTCTATTAACTAATTAAGTGACTTCTGAAGGCAATTGATTGCACTGGATTTTATTTAGAGGTATCAGAGTACAGGGGGCTGAATACTTTTGCGCGTCACACTTTTCAGATTTTTATTTGATTAAAATTTTGAAAAACATGTATCATTTTCATTCCACTTCACAATTATGTGCTACTTTGTGTTGGTCTATTACTTAAAATCTCAAGAAAATACATTTAAGTTTGTGGTTGTAAGGTGACAAAATGTGAAAAAGTTCAAGGGGTATGAATACTTTTGCAAGCCACTGTATGTACAGTATCATTTCATACAACTGGTCCATTGCTCTTGCTTCTTTAAGTTAACAAAACAGCAGAGAAAAGCACATAAACTACCACTACCGTATGTATGAACATAACCTAATACAATTTTATTCTGTGTTTACCTAATGTTTCTACAATAGTGAAAAATGGCAGTGTGAAAGACTTTTTTAATGGACGTATGCTGGTTGTTTTCAAAACGATAAAAATAAATTCACGTTTGTTTTCCTGACGGACAAAAAAATGCTCAGTTAAAATACTGACATGTACTATATTTGCCCATTTTCATGGACTAACAGAAATCAATGGGTCAATTTTTAATGGACACAAAAACAAACTAAGACTGAGGCCCCACGTTGCGGAAAAGTAGATTTATTAGTTGCAGATTTTGTTGGAGTTTTTTGAGCCAAGGCCAGGAATGGATTGAGCATTCCTTTTGTAGCCATTGTTGGCTTTGGCTCAAAAAACCGCAACAAAATCTGCAACAAAAAAGCTGCGTTTCTGCAACGTGGTGCCTTAGCCTAAAGGGGTTTCTGGGCAAAAAATCTTTTTTAAAAAAAGGTCTGTTAGTGCTATTAATGAGTTAATTAGTGCACCCAAATACCTTTAGCAGTGTTTTGAGTGATTTCTGGGTTTCTTTGGGAGCACCTAGATTCTTCTGCATTTGTTTACATGGTGTAGCTTCCTGCTGCCTTAGCTAATGCAATGCATTATGGTAGTTGTAGGCTCTCACACTATCTCCATCTTTAACACCCCCTCCCTGTCTCTCTGTCTATCCAGCACACTTCTATCCCTTCCCAACTAACAGCCCACCCTTCTACCCGTTATACTTACCTGTCTTCTTTCTGTCCAGACTTCCTTCTGGGAACAGCTCCTCCTCTTCTTTAATTCTGCCAGCACTTGCACTGCAGTCCCGGAACTGTGCTGTAGCCTTCACTCCATCTCTACTGCGCATGCGTGGGTGGCTCATTCGGGCTCCCACGCTTGCGCAATAGAAATGGATTGTTGGCTACAGCGCAAAGCCGGGACTCCGGCTCTTTTGCACATGCGCGGGCAGACGTCACAGAAGGAGGAGGACCCATTCCCCGAAGGAGGAAGTCAGGAGGTAAGTATGATGGGGTGGAGGGGGGGAGTAGTAGTGACATTCTGTTTCCAGAAACGGGGAAACTTATTGTCACTGGATAGTCAGTAAATGTCCCTGGGGTGGTCACATGATATGGGTAACTATACATTTTTGATAAATTATGTAATTTAGAAAGTAGACGGGGGGAGGTTTTTAGATTAGCGCAGTATTTATCCCGGACAACCCCTTTAACACCTGGGTTACGCCTGTTAAAAATGGATCAGTGTGTTGGGTAAAAAATAAAGACAAATGATATTCATTCATTTTGGATGACTGGAGAAATGAACAGGGAACAGTTGCAAACCAGATGCAAAGTGGCCATAAAAAAATATTTAGGTCAAAGCTAAAATGTTAATTATATAATTGTAATGATGAAGATACATTTTTGTTATTATTATCTTAGTTTTCTTGCTATCCCTGTTTAGGGACACGGGACCATAGCCTAATACTTTTCTAGGGACGTGTGCAGTTGCATAAATGTGATCTTCTGCATTATAATTTTTTTTTATTTAGTGCCATCATATTCCGTAGTTATTTACAGATATTGTCAACACTGTCCCATATAGGGCTCACAATCTAAATTCCCTATCAGTATGTCTTTGGAGTGTGGGAAAAACCCCACGCAAACATGGGGAGAACGTACAAACTCTTTGGCTGGATTCGAACCCAGGACTCCAGCTCTGCAAAGGTGTCAATGCTAACCAATGAGCCAATATGCTGTCCGTTATTATTGGCATTACTACTACTGTTATTATGTGATGGTTATTATTATAAATTCTATACGTAACTGGGCACATGAAATTTACTTGAGTGAAATGCCATCATTTTTACTGACTCTATTTCTCAGTGATGTGTGGAATGATATTGGCAGAGACTTTGAGAGAGATATAGATCTTATTAGCTTCACAAGAAACAATATTCAATAGGTTGTAGTGGTGCAAAATGAGAAAACAGAGTATTCAATAATAACTCATTTATTTTAAAAGTTTATTACTGAGTACAAAACATATTTCTTTCTGTGTGCGTTCATTTGTGAATGTGAAAAATGGATCGGGAATGAAAAAATAATTCAAAAGTTTTCGATGACTTGAGTCTGAGAACAAATGCTTGCAGGGAGCAGTGAATTACAGAGCTTTAAAAGAAATTAGAGATTACGTGTGATGTACAATTTTGATGATACTTTGCAATTTCATCCAATGGGAAATATTAAGATTATGCAGTGGAAAGTTAGAATATACAGTAAGTTTATCTTCATGACAGCAGACATCTACCATCACCATTTAAAGAGAGGATCCTTTTCCTTAGCATATTTGTAGCAACCACTTGATAATCCTTCTTTTTCTCATGGTCATTTTGCTTGTGAATCAGATCTCAATGCACTGACTTTCTAAAGATCCAAATGTTAGCTTGTACCTACATACTGCTTACATACTCATCCTGAGCTGTTGACTATCATCCTGTGTCTAACATCCCCTTCATCTCTAAACTCTTAGAACACTTGTTATTTTCCTGCCTAATCTGCTAACTCTTTCTGAACCCCTTAAAATCAGGTTTTCGTGCACTACACTCTACAGCAGGGGTCGGCAACCCCTGGCACGCGTGCCACTGTTGGCACGCATGGCATATTTTGCTGGCACGAGACCAGAAAGCAATAAATTGCTGCCCTCCCTTCCCACCAATGAGGGGAGTGAGGAAAGCCCAGGAGGCGGAGCCATGTGCATCCCTGCAAAGAAGAGGAGGAGGAGGAGGAGAGGAGAGCTCCATACAGCAAAGAGAAAGTAAAAAACACCAGGTACATGCTGGGGTTACTATTCTTATTAATGTCAGGCATTTGAGGCTATTAATTTAGTTATAGTAACTCCATGTGCCTCACATTAATAGCAATTAACCCCATCATGTCCCTTACATTAACCCCTGTGTGCTTCACATAAGGGTTACTAACATTATTATTATTATTGTTTATTTATATAGCATCATTAATTCCATGGTGCTTTACATTTGAGGATTTACATACGGTACACAAGATATACAAAACAGATAATACAAAGTGACCAACTGGCACAGTGGGATACAGGGCCCTGCCCACAAGGGCTTACAATCTATGAGGGAAGAGGGATAGAGACAGAAGGTGGGGGTAGAAACATATGGGGGTACTAATAAAGGACCTCAAAGATGAAGCTATTTAATTATTACCTCCATGTCTCTCACATATCAGTAACTCTTATGTGAAGCACACAAGGGTGAATGTGAGGGACATGATGGGGTTAATTGCTATTAAAGAGAAGCTTTCATATCCTCATCAAAGTACGGTTTTATATATCGCTCAAAAGCCAACAGTGCGCTGAATTCAGCACACTGTCGGTTTTCCCGGTATGTGCCCCGGGGCTGGAGAGAAATTAACGGCACCGATATCTCCCCACTGTCAGAAGGGCATTCCTTACCTTGGCGCTAAGGAACACCCCTCTGACAGTACAATGCTATGTTAGAGTACAGTCAGGGGGCATTGTTTACAGCCCAATGATGACACTGGTCGGTAAGGAATGCCCTTCTGACAGTGGGGAGATATCGGTTAAATTATCTCCAGCCCCGCGGCACATACCAGGAAAACCAACAGTATGCTGAATTGAGCGCAATGTTGGTTTTCTAGCAGTATATAAAACCGCATATTCATGAGCACATGAAAACTACCTTTAAAGAGGACCTATCATTAGATTTAGGCATTAGCAACAGCACTACAGCGCATGTGCGGAATTTGCATGCGCTGTAGTGAGAAGTGCTGCTGATGCAGCAAAGAATAAGAAGAAGAGGATATCTTCACATGAATGGGCGTGCAGCAGCAAGAAGAGGTGGAATATTGGATATGACAGTGCTGTGCTCGGAGCACAGGGGGAACGCCCCCTGTACTCTGTGCACAGAATTAGCATATAAGAATAAAGTATTTATTTCAAAAACGGTGTTAGAGAAAAGATTAAAAAAAGGTAGGGATAGAATAGGCTTTCTAAAGGCTATTCCAACAAGTCATTGGAAATTTGCCTAAATCTATTGATAGGCTCCTTTTAATATGAGGCACATGGAGTTACTAAATTGTAATGGACATGACTATATACTTTTTATCCACATTTGTGGATAGAAGTACGGAGCAATACATTTCAATGGGCCCATACACATAGGTGTCGTTTTTGCAGCTGTGTGTCTAGGCCAATTTGAAGAGCTGCAAAATATAGAGCAGGTCCTATATTTGTCCTATATCTGTCATATATCTGTCCTATCTCTGTCTGCATTTGCAGCCTTGTCAATTCATTTTTAATGTATAGGTCAATGAAAACCACATCCATGCAGTTTGTGTGCAGGAGGCCTAAGGCTGTTTCTTTTCAGGTGGTGACACACTCTGTACCCAGATGCGGCTACAGCAAATTCCAATCCCCGGGCACCAGTGCTTTCACTTTGGGGTAAGTGTGACACCCATTAGTTACTGGCTGTGGTTTTGCTGTTACCACACAGCCAGGAATTAAATGTGTCTGAAATTAATCCACTTTTCACTTACAGAAAAGTAAAAGTACTGGCGGCTGGGGACTGGCATCCAGGTACATAGTGTGTCACCACCCTACAGGTGTTACCTCACTGCTACCAGTCATATACATTTACCACTAATTGTGGGTTACACATGTACTTACATTGCTTCTAATGGAAAAGTACAGGTATATCAAGGCAAATAGCGGTAAACAGCACCCCTATGTTACGGTTTGTGCTATATGACTTTATGACAATTTTTGTGCGGCACTCCGAGGACCTCATCTTTGATTTTTTTTTTTTATTTAAATCAGCACGCCAAACAAAAAAGGTTGCCTATCCCTGCTGTACAGGAACAACCTTTACAAAAATTTATAGCGATCTCCTGACAGCTAAATCTAAAGGGAACTATTCACTTATAATCCTTCTGAATCTCTCAGCAGCATTTGACAACGTCGACCACAAACTCCTCCTCACTATGCTTCACTATATTGGCCTCAGGGACACTTCGCTCTCTTGTTTTTCTTCCTATCTTTCTGACTGCTCATTTAGTGTATCATTTGCTGGTGCCATTTCTTCTTCTCTTCCCCTTCCTGTTGTGAACCGAGAGCAAGGCAGGTGGTTTGGACTCCGCAACCAGAAATGAACGCACACGCGGTAGTTAAGTTCAAGGAAAAGATATATATTTACTATAAATTAATAAAGGCTAGTTGAAGGTAAAATGACAGGGATAAAGACAAGCAAAATATACAATATAGCATGAACAATTTCAAGGCAAATTCTGCAATGGTTTCTACTTTTACTCTGTCCACTTCTGCAGTATGGACACTGAATGAACAATATACTCAAAACTATCCCTAACTGACCCTGACTTCACATTTGGGTGCACCCCCTTTTCCCCAGTGGTCCAGGTGGACCGCTTACAGTCCGTAGAAGCGCGCGGTGGGGCCCAAAGTCTGTACTTTCATTTATAGTGAAGCGTCCTCTCCTCACGGTTATCAGGATCTCGGGAGAAATGAAGTCCTCTTTAACAGGGAAACCAAATGAATGCAATGTAATCCAACAGCAGATTCCACTCAGCACACTGACAGTCCTGCGAATCCATACACTGAGCTGGGATGTAAGCCAGAATTTAGCAGTTACTGTCCAGTACGTCAACAGCACTGCGAGTCTCTATCTGTGGTATCCATATACACAGTCACAATGTCAGTCTCACTGATCAGCCACTGAGCACAGTTCCTTTCACGTGGACTCGCTAGTCCTGTTGTCTCTTTACACTCTGTTTGTCTCTGGACCAAGATACAGCTTAGCTGTACAGAAAAATCTCCACACCAGTTCAATACAGCACAGACACCTGTCTTCTCTCTTGCCAAGATGGCTGCTGCTCTCTGTCTCGTCACTTCCTGCTTCTCTGCTCACACTCTGTCTGCAGAACAGGCAGGCTGACATAACGGGGGGGGGGGGGGGTGTCTCTCCAGCATCATGTCACAATTACAATGGCTGGTGTCTTAAAGGAACAGAATCACAGAAATACATTCAACATTAACAGTTTATACAGACAAATGAAGCTTAGGACAACATTGGCTGTCTCTTACACTGTTAAGGTTCTTCAGGCCTTGGTCCTAGTCCCCCTTCTCTTCTCTCTCCTCTCTCCCCTCTCAGGCCCTATTGGACAAACCATCAACATATTTGGGTTTCAGTACCATCTTTATGTTGATGACACCCAGCTATATACCTCATTCTGTGACATCAACCCTGCACTGCTGCAGAACACCAGTGACTGTCTCTCTGCTGTCTCTAACATCATGTCTTCTCTTTATCTGAAAATTAATCTTTCAAAAACTGAAGTTCTTGTGTTCCTTCCATCTCCTAACTGACCTAACACTGATACCTCCATTTCTGTCTGCATTCTTGCTATAAAACTGAGGCAACATGCTTGCAGTCTTGGGGTTATATTTGGGTCACATCTCACCTTCACCCCACATATTCAGACACCTGCACACTCATATAACCTGAACCTCAAAAACATCTCCAGAATCTGCCATTTTCACTCTGTGGAAACATCAAGATCCCTTATTGTGACTTTGATTCTCTCTCGACTTCACTATTGCAATTCTTCACTAATTGGGCTTACTCTTATTAATCTCTCTCCTCTACAATCTGTCCTGAATGCAGCTGCCAGACTTATCTTTCTGTCAAACTGATACACAGATGTATCTACCTTAGGGCCAGTGCTGCACTGGTTGCCCATCCATCACAGAATACAATATAAAATTATCATACTCATTCATAAATCCATCCATAGTGCTATGCCTCCCTATACCTCCTCTCTCATCCCTGTCTACCACCCCAACCGTCCTCTCCGTTCTGCCAATGACCTTAGACTTGCATCCTCTGTTAACCAAATATCCCACTCCCATCTCCAAGACTTTTCTCAAGCTGCACCAGTTCTCTGGAATGCTTTACTCCCAGATAATCTGATTAATACCTATATACAGCAGCTTCAAACATGCACTAAAGTCACATCTGTTTAGGCAGGCTTGTCACATGACCTGATCTTATTGTTCTACATTTCCTCAGTCTAAGCTAACATTTCTCCCAAGATATCATTTCTACTCTATTGCTCTCCATTTCTAGCTTTGATGCAAAAAAAAAACGGCAGCAAAAACTGCTACAAAAAGACTGTGTTTTACACCAACCAAAATACTACTCTGAGGCAGCAGACTTCTGAGTCTGTAACATTTAGCTGTTATTGCTATTACTGGTGAGGAGGATATGAATGAAATAAGTGAAAATTATGAATTTACTTATGATAAAGGGGTTGTGCAGGTCTTTTTTTATTGATGATGAGGACAGAGATCAGTGAGAGTTCGAAGTCTGGGACCCCACTGATCAACAGTTTGAAGGGACCACGGTGCTCGTATGAGTGCCCTGACCTCTTCACTGTTTATATTGTATGCCAAGTGTTTCATAGTCTTGCAATGTAATTACAGACTCATGCCATACTAATGATTGGAAATAGGGCTGTAATTACAACACAAGACTGTTATGAATCAAATGGTGTGTAGTGGAAACAATGAAGGGGGGATCACTTGCATGAGCACCACAGCCCCTTTAAACAGCTAATAAATGGGGTGCTCAGGTGTTGGAACCTAGCAACCTCCACTGTTTCTTGACAATAGATCATCAATAAAAAAAATCTAGAAAACCCTTTTCCTAGACTTTATAGAAATGTATAATGTTCTTGTAATAGACAAAAGCATAGAGAGGTAATTATATAGATGATGGTATTTCTTGTAGATATTACTGATGATAAAGAACAGACGGTGACTGTATTATTTATCCATTATGTACGGGTCACATTGAACACATCTACAGCCACCCACGTAGTATTGTACAAAGTAAAATGTGTTGAGCTTAAAACATTGAAAAAAAATCTAATAATAATTTTATTAGGTAAACAAGCATTCAAGGCCTTCAAAAGGACGTATTTGATCTATGTTTTTCTTGAATAGAATTCTGAAAAGTTCGAACAAGTTAAAACCACCTGCGGGAAACATTGCTGCTGATTACACAATGAATTAAAAGTTTAGCTTTTGTTATATTAGACACTCTGGTTTTAGCTAACCTTTGAATTGAATTTTCATTCGACTATAAACCGCTTGCTGAGTACATTCAGTCCTTGTCTACAAAGAACTGAATACATGCTGGCAGAGATTAGCATTGTGATACAGTATGTCACACAACTAATGCTAACCATCCTTAGGCCACAGTTTTATAATCTGTCCCAGAAATTTCATTCTTTTTGCACAAAAAGTATGTTTACAGTCTGCAAACAATTCTTTGCATGTAAAAAAAAATACAATAACACAGCAATTACATAATTTTTATGTATTTTATGCACTTTACCTTTTCTTTATGAACTTATCAACATTTTTAACAGCTCCACTAACTCGTGTCTGCTGAACACACCACGGTATTGCTAACCACATGTAGCAGTAGAATCTCAGGGGCATAATCCAATTAAAATATTTTCATAACAGTTACCTTATTAAGAGCCCAAGTAGACATTAAAATACATAGAAATAGGCCTTTGTCATTGTGTTACCATTCTCTTATCATAAAGGGAACTAATTTGTAATATGTGCTTAAGCAGATTACTCTGTTATAATTCATGAAATAAATTAGTAAAAAATTAGAAAAAAAGATCTTCAACTCAAGTTTCCTTCTATGGGCATCTATAGAAATACAATGCTCTATAGTAAAATCATTTAAAAGCAAATGCATTATATTAATGGTTGAAGTAATGAATATTTAAAAATGGGCATAATGGAAAGTGAAAAACATATAAAAATGTAAAAGATCTTTGAATATGGATTAAACCATGTGTGGCAGTTTGCATGAGGACAAAGAAGTTCCTTGTGACTCTATACTATAGATCAGTAGACACTGTATGTGCCACTGTATGGTTCTCCTAGTCACGTTTTCAGACATATTCTCCTAGTGAAATTTTTATGCCAAATGATATAAATAAAATTAATCTCTATATTTGTAGGTTATGGTGTTATAATTGTGAAAGTACCAAATATGCATATTATCTATGGTGAACCTGTTAAAAAATATAAAATAATATAAATGATGTATATTAGCAATTTATATTTTATTTTTGTGTACAGTCAAACTATTAAGTAATGCCTCTAGGGTGGTCTAATAGGCAGAAATCAATAGCAATGATTGTAAGGCTGCCATGGTAACCAATCCTCAACAAGTGCTATAGGGTGACAGTCACCAAATAAAAGAAATAATCTGCAAGCCACCTTAGATGCCATGGTCAATATTAATATTATTTAAAGGGTTAAATTGCTGGAATCATACCTATTTTTGATTCACACAGTTGCATGTATAACTCCCATAGTCCTGCTGCTGAACATGTCGGTATAGTGACATTTCCCACATGACCAGGGCATTGTAATAGAAAGACACCTGCCTGTGCCATTCTAAATAATGACATGGGTCGTCAAGATGAAAGTGCTTTTTCTCTTCTACATTTGTAAAGTCATTGTCCAGTTTACTCCACACAGTATAATGTCCCATAGCGGCCCCACCATACAGTATAATGTTCTGTAGCAGCTCCTTCACATAGTATAATGTCCCCTAGGGGAGGTGGGTAACACTGTTTTTTATGTTTGGTCACCTCTCCTAGGCCTTCGATCATTATACTCTGGGGTCTGAAGACCCCAGAGTATAATAGCAGTTTCGATTCGACATATTTTGGTCCAAATGAAACCAATCTCACAAGGTTCGCCCAACAAATACTCTTGCTGCGGACCTTACTTACCGATCCCCGCTCCTGCCCACTACTGCCTCCGCTTTCCCTTCAGCCCTCCAGAAGGCCCCGTGCCGCCTGTATCACGTCTCTTAAGACCCCAGAGTATAATAGGTGTAGGCCCAAGAGAGGTGAAAAAAAATATAAATTATAAAAATAAAAACATTTATACTTACCTTTCTTCACCTCTTTGGGGTCTCCTCGCGGCATCACTTTCTGTGTCCTCCTCCTCTGGACACAATGGTACTCTTTTGTAACGTCAGGTGCTCAGGGTCACCACTGTGATTGGTGACCCTTGGCATATGACGTCACAGAAGAGTGACAGACACTACGTCTGGTGCTCTTCTGCGACATCACATGCCCGGAGGAGGAAGACACAGATCACCGTACGTCACGAGGAGGCCTGAAATAAATGAGGGAAGGCGAGTATAAAGTTTTTGGGGTTTTTTACACCTCCGTTGGACCTACATTTATTATACTTTGTGGTCTGAAACGACCACAGAGTATAATAATTACACGTCCAGTTCTATCCGAACAACTTTTTCTCTTGTACATTTGTAAAGGTATTGTCTAGTTTTGAAAACCTATTTTTTCTATACCCTATTAGGGAATTCTGAGTATATAAAGGAAGCCCCCTCTTTAGGATTCTTATCTCTTGGCCAGACTAAAGAGTGGCCACAAAGAGCATCTCTTGTTCTGGAGGATCTGTCCTGTCCTGATTTACACAACCAACCTGCTGATTTGAATTGACAATTTGCAATTATGATTTCCCCATATGGTGACACTACAGGGAATTTTAACACTGCCAGGTTTCTGAACAGATGATTGCTGGGGATACTAGCCATGGAACACTTTGCTATCAGCTTAGTGTCAGGTTATCCTTCTAATAAGAGATTGTCCATTGCAGAGAACCACTTCAAATCTAATCAATAAAACTAAAATTAGTCTTATATGTTCCCTACAATATTTAATATCATTTATGTTTATGTATTTGAAGACATACAATGTTAGCTCTATTAATAATAATAATAATAATAATAACCATAATAATAATAGTGAAATACATACACATAAATAGTACATAAATCTGATATTTCACAACTAAAATCAAATACATTTTTATATAATCCTGTTTGTTAAATGTGAAGCTTACATGCATTCATTATGTGTAAAATAGGATTACAGCGGATATATTTGTAAATCAACTTTACAAAGGCAAGTACTAAAACTAGCATTATGAACAAAAGTCCTAGTGTTTCATTGAATATCTCTAGGATCAGTCCCCTACAGTGATCTGCTTGTCTACTCCTTGTAGGATATTTAATTAGCATATGAGAGGAAATTATCCTTTCATTAACTCTCTTTCTTTTATCTCAAGACGAATTTAGTACAAAAGGCCTGCACAAGTGGATTTCAAACATATTTTGCCAGTGGGGTGCCTACAATCTGTTGTTCGAAGGAACTACTGCAATTTATCATGGTAGTATTTTTAACACATCATCGTGTTCCTTTATTTTTTTTTTTTACTTTCATGGATTGTAGTCAGGTAGAGACCAAGTGTAACAACTTTGGAATGATCAACTAAAGTTTTTTATGCTAGCCGTAAAAGACCAATTGTGGCTTTTGACCAGTAAACAACATAACCCATGTTTAGTTTGGTCATATGGTAGGTTATAGTAAAACATTAGATTTAATTGAGCATATCATTATGATATCAAATTAAAGGGCTTTCTCTGGGATAATCATGTCACATGTCCATAGGTCATCAATATATAATTGCAAGGGTCTGACACATAGAACCCCCATGGATCAACTGACTGATGTGGTTCCAACCTTTGGATAAGTGCTGCATCCTCTTCGCTGCTTACCAAGCACAGTGCAATTCAGTATATAGTGGCTGTGCTTGGTATTGTAATGCAGTCCCATCTATCAATACCATAGTCTTGGAAACCCCTTTATCAATATTAGAGGTGGGCAAACCTCTGAAGATTTGTTTCGTCCATTATTTGGATGAAGCGATTCTCCGGTTTCTCCTTAGTGACGTCTAGCACTCTCTTGTGATATTATGCTCCCAGGGTCACCACTGAGGCCTGTGATTTGGCCTTAGGAGTGACATGGGCACGCTGAGCATCATGACGTTCAATTTGGAATATTCAGGTCGAATCTGGTTTGTTACGAACTGATTTGCCATCACTAACCAATATATTTCTGGGCCCATACTACAGACCCATAGCACTCCTTGGGCTACAGTATGGTACCTTTCTGAAATACTGTATTCTCAACTGAAAGCCATTTTTTGGCCATGTTGTTTTCTTTTACAACAAGACAATAGTATTTTTCTGTAAATGGGCTGCAGATGGTGAGTGACTCAATTAAAATTTTTGTTTTGGAGCCCAGGAACTTTAAGATTTGTCTATTAGCAGCATATTATGGATCTATACAGAACACATCCATAAACAGCAGTGTAGACCTTTTGGATTTTCACCACATAATTTACAGCAGATTGTTGAAAAATAGCCAACTGTGTACTGACGTGTGAAAAATGACTTCAAGTTATTTTAGATTCCCCAGATAGAAACTAAACATTTCTCATATTCACATTACATGTTACTCCCATGAAACACTCTTTTAATACCATCTTTCCTTACAAATCTTTCATATTTCATTCCAGGGAATCTCCCCAGTGATGCTTTCTTAGATCACTTCAGAAGGTCTGAAATGAGAAAAAGCAGGAAAAACAGAAGCTTTGTCAAGTGTCCAGCACACTACATATCATTACACCATGTTATTTTCTTAACATATATATAAGCAGAAAAGAATCTTCATATATTAAATTACAAGGTAACTAAAGAGTTAATTAACCTTCACTAAAATCAAATTTCTGACAGTTGGAGCCCAGAATCTGACTACAAACTGACGCAACACATGGTGAGTCAGGAACAGATAGATACACCTCTCATATAGTTGGCATTGTCCTGAATTTACTCAAATTTTCAGAAGTAATTCAACAAATGTGGGTATGTTCTGAACTTAAATGAGGGCTTTGCCTACAATACCAGGGTTCAGCCTGATTTGGGGGCAGGGCCAGGGCTAATCTAGGGGCAACATTTAAACTGCCCTATATTATTATACTATCAACAGCAGTGTTGGTAAGTTTTAATGTCATGTAAGGGAATTGCTAGATGAGCAATTCCCCAGTAGCTGCTGGTGAAACCTAGGAGGAAGGGAACAACAAGACAGTCCTAATGCTGAACCCATCCCTAGTCCCTTCCTACTTTCCTCACCTACCCTAGGTGATAGAGGACAACTGGGCGACAGCCCCTCTTTATGATGTAAGTGATAACACAGAACGCAGACAAGACAAACAACAACAAACAGGAGGTCAGATAGCCAAGGCATTGGAACCAGTCAAGCAACGAAGTACAGAGACAGAATTCTAAAGAGTAGTCAGAGGAGATAGTCAAGGTCAGAAATATGTATAGAGATAGCAAACAGTATACAACCAGCAGGCACAAGGCAATAGCAAGCATAAGGGAGCGGGCTGGAAAACTATATAAAGGAATCCGCCTAGACTTGATTGGCCAGGAGGAATGTCAATCAAAAGGACTAACTTAACTCCTTAGTAGCCAAAAGAGCTAAAGCACTGGCTAGACTGACACACAGAAACAGATCCTCAGCTGAGAAAAAACAGGTGCAAAGGATCACAACTGAACACACCTCCTGTGCTGTAACATGTGACTGGAGGATGGCGCAGAGGCCCAAACGAGCAAAGATGTTACATGTCATTTGGAAAATTCCAATAAAGGCTAAGGCCAGACAAGTTGCAGGCATCCTATGGCTGACTCAACACTGGCAAAAAGCTGTCAAAATTGTCTAATTTTTCGCTGCTGGTTTTACCCCTGCGACAAGGCTTTGCATTACAAAGGATGAAAAATGCAAAAATTGACCTAGTGTGTGATTCTATTGTATGTAAATGAAACAAAATCACTAGTATTTGGCTACAGCTTTAACTTCTGATTTAATAACATATGAACATATTCATGTTCTAGATCAAAATCCTTTTTAGGCTACGGCCCCATTTGGCAGAAAAGCTCCTTTTTGTGTTGCAGATTTTCTTGCAATAACCACATACAGCTTGTGGACAGGTGTTTCACAGTTGCTGGAGAAAAAAAAAGTCATATCTTTGAAATCATGTATAACCCCTTGAAATGTTAGGCCCATGTCTTCTCAGTCATTTGTTCTTTATTGCTTACTTATATCCATAGCTATAACATAGCTTTAACTAAGGTACAGTATATTTGATGTTAGTGAAATACCCTTTAAGGACAGTAACATTTCAATGTCCCTCATATCAACCTGCATTGAGATTATCTAAAGAAAGTCATAAAGGACCTGCAGATATGTACCAAATGATTGGGAGAGATCTTGCAGGGTCATTGCAATAACAATCTGTTTGAGATACTGCCTGGAGGATGTTTGCATGTAAAACTACTGAAAAATTCCTCTATGTGCAGATTTCTTACCGCTACATAGAGAACCCTGACACTACCCAAGAGGCTTGTGCTTAGACTGAGCACCTATGTTTAATTTAATCAAACGAACTGTAAAACTGTCACCATTATTTCCATTATAACTGTTCAAGCTATTATGTTGACATCTGCTACAAGAAGCCTTGTACTATGGAAACAGCTTTGTTCTGTGTAATCTTCTGCTATAACTTGCATTAAACTGAACTTGGTTATCTAAAATACGGTATGGATTATTAATTAGAATATAATATACATATAATAGAAATGTAACACAATATGCAGTAAAATAATTATAATGTAAAAATTTAAAAATTGTAATTTTAAAAAAGTAATTACACTATTAGAGCCAAAGGAGAAATTTATTGCAGAAAACTGTGCAATTGAAACAGGGCTCTAGGACCCTGTTGGGCTGCCTCTAGGATAGATACAACATGAAATATAGTTGGGCATGGAGGCATACAGGTTCCATATGGTATCATGTCACAGCTTTGCCCACAAATGTTGCAGCAGTGTTGATTCTGCACACTTGTAGGTTGCTGAAGCTGGTGTTCCAATTGGCTCCGGAAATAGGGAGACATTCCTAGGAAACCCTTGCTGTGTGTGGATGAATATTACTCTGATGAAAAATGTTGGAAACACTGCCATGAGATCCAACACATGGCCGATATCCTGCACATATCGCTGAGTTACTAGTGTCCCTTGTTTCACTACTTGGGTGACCGACTGTCATGTGTGATAGCTCCCAAGATCATCATACCAACAGTTGGGGCAGTGTGTCTCTCCACAGCAAATGCAGGAGTAAAATGTTCACCACAAGTCCACCATACTCAAACCTGAGCGTCAGTGGATCCAAAACAGAACCTGGATGCTTTGCTAAAGATGCTAGTCTGTAGCGTCCAGTTTTCTCATTAACAACGCCACTGCAAATGAAGGCAACAGTGGCTGGTTGCCAATGGCAGGACATTTAAGGGGCACCCTGACACCAATTTTTATTATGCTAAGTGCCTGAGAAAGGCTTTGCAATAAAAGTGTCACCTGTGTTTGGATAGAAGACAAGCAAACTGTAGAATCTTTTCTTCTGGTGGTCTGTCTAGGCCATGAGGAGACTAATAGTCATATATACATGTGCTAACATAACCACCAGCATCTCCTAAGAGCTAGATCAGAGCGGCCTAAATGGTGGACAATTCTTTGAAATTACCATCCTGCTTCTCTCAGTTCAATGAAGTGTCTATCAAATGTGGCATTATACTGTGTGCAGGGGGCACTAATGTGGCATTATAGTGTGGGTGAAGGCACTAAGGAGCTTTATACTGTGGGTGGGGGCACTAATGAGCTTTATACTGTGGGTGGGGGCACTGAGAAGCATTATCCTGTGAGTGGCGGCATTAAGGAGCATTATACTGTAAGGGGCACTGATAGGACATTTGTGCCCCAACACAGTATAATGCCCCATTATTGTGCCTCCAATCAGTATGCTCCTTAGTACCCCCCCCCCCCCCCACAGACACACAGTACAATTCCCAATTAGTAATAATTCATATTAAGAGGAGCCGGGAGAAACCTTTATCTCCTGCCCACTGTCTCAAAGCCCTGATCCCTTACACTAAGTGACAGCAGGGATCAGCAATTGTCCCTGCTGCCTGTGCAAGAGCCCTCATGTGTGAAGGAAGCTGGGATGATTAGCCGTAAGCCCATTCTCGAACATAAGTAATAAGATCACATTTCTGTTCTCCTTTTTTCAGCTGCAAATCCCAGCCTTACCATGTTAATAAACCTGGCTCACAACGAAACGGTTTGCCCTCTAAAACTAAATAAAATTTTAAATTTAAAAAGCAGTTTAAACCTATATGACAATAATAAATTCCTTCTAATTTTTATTTAGAACAATTATTATTGAGATGAGTTTCAAAATCATTAACTAAAATGAAGCATTGTATCAATGTCCATAATTAGCCAAGAAAAGAGATAAATAGCTACTGTAGCTATTCCAATCCATCTCCCAACTCCCATCCCTTCATTTTCATTTAGTCAAATGATGTCAATTTGTTATCTGTCTGAGGGAAATTAGAAAATTACCCTACAGGTGTCTCAAGGTCTGAGTATTCTTTATAGGTCAATATGTCGGCTTTGAACAGGTTAGAGAGCACAAGACCTGCTTGTTAAAGTCATTAAAGTTTATTAGAGTTACTTATGTGAAATGTATTTTTGTCTATGACTTTTTTCAATATACCGTCTTTGTTGGATGTCACTACCTAGTGTTGAACTAAGAGTATATGAGCACTATGAAGCTATAGTACATATGTTACAAAGCATATCATATGGCAGCACACAGGGTTCCGCTAGCTCAGTAGTGTGAAGTCGCCACAACCCAGGCCCCTGCAAAAAGCTCTGCAGTATGTATTAAAGCTAAAAGGTTGGAGACAGACATTGGGAGGAATTTATTAAGCCTGGTGTCTCTTACGCCAGTCCTAGTTTATTCCCCTACTGGTACTCCATATCCTTGAATTAAGAGGCTCTAAACTCATATTTTTTATGCCAGTTGGGCCATTGTGTTTTTGTTGCTATTTTTTGTTGCAGATTTTGATGAGGTTTTTAATGCTGAAGGCCAGGAGTGGATTGAGTAGGAGGGAGACGTATAAATTTCTTTCTAATCCGCTACTGGCTTTAAAAACAACAACCCCCCCCCCCCAAAAAAAAAAAAAAAAAAACAACAAAAAACAAAACACAAAGTCTGTAAATTCTGCACAAAAAAAGAAAAGCAAATAATGTCTTCAGTCTAAGGCCCCACGTGGCACAAACTGCAGCATTTTACTATTGAATCCCATCCACGCATACGTGCATTGTGGCTTTGGAAATCGCAGCATGTAAATTATACCTACGGAAACGCTGACGGTTTCTCTATAGGTGTAATGGAAGCAGAAAGTACGCAGAGGAAACCTCTGCGGACTTTCTATGAAAAGCGATACGGGAAAAACCACAATGCATTTTTTTTGCTGTGGCCCGCTACTTGGGGCCTTAAAGAGGACCTTTCATGTCCTCAGGCACATGCGGTTTTACATACCGCACTGTCGGCTTTCCCGGTATGTGCCCCGGGGCTGGAGATATCGGGGGTCTAAATTTCACCGTTCACTGTCAGAAGGGAGTTCCTGACAGTCTAGCTGTGCTGTGAGGAACGCCCTCCCTGACTGTATTCCTGCATAGCCCTGTACTGGGAAAGGGGGGGGGGCGTTCCTTGCAGCTCAGTGTCATCCGTGAGCATAAGGAACGCCCCCTCTCTTTGTCCTCATCCATAGCCGAGTACTGTCAGAGGGGACCGTTCCTTACAGACCAGTGATGACGCTGAGCTGTAAGGAACGCCCGGCCAGTACAAGTCTATGGACTAGTACTGTCAGGGAGGGCGTTCCTCACAGCGCAGCTAGACTGTCAGGAACGCCCTTCTGACAGTGAACGGTGAAATTTAGACCCCCGATATCTCCAGCCCCGGGGCACATACCGGGAAAGCCGACAGTGCGGTATGTAAAACCGCATGTGCCTGAGGACATGAAAGGTCCTCTTTAAGGCCTCAAGTAGGTCCTCTTTAAGGCCCCAGCTGCGCTGTGAGGAACGCCCTCCCTGACAGTACTAGTCCATAGACTTGTACTGGCCGGGCGTTCCTTACAGCTCAGTGTCATCACTGGTCTGTAAGGAACGGTCCCCTCTGACAGTACTCGGCTATGGATGAGGACAAAGAGAGGGGGCGTTCCTTATGCTCAGTGATGGCACTGAGCTGCAAGGAACGCCCCCCCCCCCTTCCCCAGTACAGGGCTATGGAGGAATACAGTCAGGGAGGGCGTTCCTCACAGCACAGCTGGACTGTCAGGAACACCCTTCTGACAGTGAACGGTGAAATTTAGACCCCCGATATCTCCAGCCATGGGGTATATAATGGGAAAGCCGACAGTGCGCTGAATTCAGCGCGCTGTCAGCTTTCTAGCGGTATGTAAAACCGCATGTGCCTGAGGACATGAAAGGTCCTCTTTAACCTAAAGGCAAGTTCACAAAACTACCCTAGATTTAATATGGAGGCATATAAAAGGTTTTGTTTATCTAAAAAAAAATGCACCAAAATACAATAGTTGTAGTTCATCCCAAAAGAATGGTTTCTAAAGAAAACTATTCATGGCAATCCTTAGTGCACAATACTATGGCATAACTTCCTGAAGCTTCATAGTATGGAGACATCTTATGTGAATACAGCCTCCTATACATGGTGTAGCTGTCTTCACAAGTCTTTAGAAAGAATAATGCTGTACAAGAAATTTTGCAGTCTTTAGTAAAGAAATACAATAACGAAATTATTGGAAAGGTCACCATAAACAGAAAAAAAAATGATTTTACATCTAAGGACAAAGACTTTTTTTTTTTAATACAGGTATTTCACAAGGGACATAATTTGAGAGGGTGCAAAGGATGCAGTCACATCTTTTCCCTGGAGGCCTATAAGCATTGGCATAACTAAAGGAGTCACAGTGGTCACCTGCAGGTCATCCTCAACACACAAAGGGTACATTCACACGACAGCGAATATTGGCTGTGTGACGTCCGTTTTTTTTAATGGATGTCACACAGCAGCATTAATTTCAGTGTCAGTGAATGGGGGCTATTCATATCACCGTTATTTTGACAGTCCAAAAATAGGTCGTCCTATTTTGGACTGTTTTCACAGATCCCTCCATACACACTGAAATATATGGGGGATCTGTGAAAATGGGTACCCCACTCAGAAATAACCTTTTAATGCCAAAAGTAGCTGTAGTTCAGCAGCATATAGCCAAGGAGGGATTCTGTGGGGGGGCATAGTCACTATATCAGCTGCACTGAAATGGGAAGGGAGTGATGGGAAATTTGTGGGCACAGACATGTTGTGAACAAGTCTTCATGACAGTCAGACCCAGACAGAAAAAGAAATATAAAGAATATAATTCTCTAAAATGTGAGGCTGGAAAGTGGTTAATGGCTGTGAAGAGTTTTTGTGCAGAGGAGACCAAGTTGAGGTTTTGCACCAGAGCCTGCGAATCTTTAATTACACCATTTACTTCACCTACAACCAGAAACTGCATTTACAAAAACATGATAATTCACCAAAAAAGTTATTTTGTACCTGTATTTTCTTTTCATTCTATGCAGCACACTAGCAGCACATACTGTACTAGCACTTGTGAATATACCCTGTGAGTAATCACTGAAAAATATAAAGTGAGTGTTTTTCTAAATAGTGCATCCCAGCTGTATCCACTAAACAGTAAGTGCCAGGACACACCTGCACTTTTCATTTGAAGCAATAGAAGCACAGGTGCCACCTGCTAATTAGCGGGTGCATGCAATAGTCCCAATTAATGCTTAGTGAATGTGATTGGGATGCACTGTATAAGGGTACCCTCAAAGTCTGCAGCTTTAAAGAGGACCTTTTAACGCCTTCACCAACTCCACCTCTTTTCATTCTTTAATAAGCACCACTCTCTCTGGTGCAATTGGAATTTTTCTCTAGCCTCCACCATTCCCAAACACTCAGTGCAGTCTTTTTGCCTAATATGCTTATTCAGCTCTTTCCTGTCAAGTAGGTTGTTTAATCAGAAAGAGGCAAGGGGGCTTGATTCAAGCTGTCTTGAAATGTCAAGACGGTGTCAGTATCAGAGCTCAGAATCACACCCCCTTGTCTACTTTGACAAAGACCACCAACCAAAATTTACCACACTGATTGCTTGGGTATGGTGGGTCCTGAGTAGAGATGAGCAAAGTATTAAAAAATTCGATTCGGCAACTTCGCCGAATTCGCGATACGATTCTATTCGATCTGAATTAAATCACGGTGAATCGCATAACAGAAACAGCTATTTATTGGCTGCAGAGAGCCGGGGTGGGTGGCAAAATGGCGGAATCCCTTGGATGCCGCAGTCATGTTTGACCGCTGCATCCAACGTGTTAAAACCCCCGATCGGTTATGGAGCAGGGTGTTAGCTGTCAGTTACAGCTAGCACCCTGCTCCATAACTGATCAGGGGTTTTGACACCTTAAGTGCAGTGGTCAAACATGCCGTGGGCGCTCGCGAAGGGGTAAAAGGGCTGTGACATCACAGGACTGGCTGCTGATTGGCTGCACGCATGACATTGTGGGTGATCTCGTGTTCCCAGAGTTCCTTGACCCATGTCCTAACATGTACACCAGCCATTTTGAACTAAATGTGATTCGTTACCACGAAGCGTGAGGAAATTCGGATTCAATGCAAATTGAATATTTCCTGAAATTCGGATCGAATTCCACTTCTGCAGCTTCGATTCGCTCATCTCTAGTCCCGAGAAATAATTTCAATGGTGCCAGAATCAGTGGGTTGATGTCCCTTTTCAAATATCTGCTGTTCTATAATGGCAGATGTCAGGGCTCTAAACATGTATTATACATCGAAGACGCCCAAGCAATGCCCGGTATCAGAGCCCCCATTAACCCTTTAGATCTTTCGGTCAAACATGACCGAGACATCTTTTTACAAGAAGTGCATGTGAGCTGCCATGTTGTAACAATTGCATTGTATTGCAGTGTATTGTACTAACTCTTAGGGGCTTAAAAATAAAATATAAAAAAAATATAAAAGTTCAAGTTCAAGTCACCCTCCTTTCCCTAAATCAGATTTAAAAATAAAGTAAAACACATATACATTAGGTATCCCTTCTTATGAAAGTGCCTGAACTAGAAACATATAAAAAATTTGATTACAAAGCGATCAAAACATCAAACATTCCCCAAAAATGTATAAATAAAAAATACATGTGGCCCTGCAAAAAAGATGCCTTATGCAGCTCTGTATATGGAAATATAAGGTTTCAGGTGTCAGAATATGGCAACACAAAGAAATTTGTTTTTACAATTTTTTTTTAATGCATTAACACATAACAAAAACTATATAAATTTGATAGCAGGGTAATCATAATAACCTGCAGAATACAGGTAATGTCATTTTGCTCGCACAGTGAACACCATAAAAGCAAAACCTATGAGAAAATGATTCAAGTGTAGTTTTGCTCTAATTGTACACCATTCTGAATATTTTGCCAGCTTCCCAGTACATCATATGGAATATTAAATGGTACCATTAAGAAGTAAAATTGGTCCCACAAAAATTAAGCCCTAATAAGGCTCTGTGAATGGAAGAATAAGAAAGCTATGGCTTTTGAAAGGAGGGGTGTAAAAAAAAAAAATGAAAAACGAAAAATGTCTACTATGGGAAAGGGTTAAAGGACGCAAAGTACTGGAGTTGTGGAGGAGGTGAAAAATTCTCTTTAATTATTGACATCTTTACATGAGACTGACTTTCTTTTTCCCTGTTTCCCACAGATAGCAAACTGTACAATAATACTGTTGTAGACATTATCGTATCCTATCCACTTTATTAAAGTCTCATAAAAGTAAGAGGCAGAATCAAAATAAATGTCAATTATTGGCTTTTTCTACTGTGGATAAAACAGATGGCGTCAGGTTAGATTCCACATTTGGATAGATGGTTGCGATTAAGCAGCTGCTCGTATTTAAACTGTTGACCACACTTCATTATGATAAGAACTTATCTACAGATTGTTACATTAAATAAGTCAAGGAAAAAAGGCATATCTGTTCATCTTATACAGCCAAGAACATTCTGTTTGTTAATGGAAAAGGCTATATCTGGTCTGGTCAACTTTTTACTGCTCATATACATATATTAAGTTGTTTGTAATTTCAATATTAACCCCTTCCCAATATCTGCCTTAATAGTACAACTTATGTTGGGACCTTAAATATGTCATCGACTCAGGAGCCAGAACTGCGTTGTACACAGTGGATACCCGGCACAAATGTATGTGATCACAGAGGACCCTTCATTTGCCTTGGTCAAATGTGACCGAGGCATAGGATTGATGTGTGGGTGTTGCCATTTTGTTCCAGATGACTGTTCCACAATGCGAGATCTGTGGTGGTGATCCATTTCCATAGACCCATGGAGCATATTTAAGGCTCTAAGGCCTGTCGTTACTATACTTCTATCACAGGCCATCTATGGCAAAAGCTTATATATATATATATATATATAGTGATAATTTGGGGAATTAAACTCAAAATGGCAGCTTTTCCTGGTCCGGACAGCGGTGGTTCATGGTACTGGGCGCCGGAAAGATAGCTTTCAGACGGTCCAAGTGTAAAATAAAAGTGGCTTTATTCAGCTTAACTGCAACATAGCAAAACAACAAAAAACCTAGACCACAGTTAGGGTCCTAACTCACTCCTTGAGCCCCTAACTGTCCTGACTATTGCTCAGCTCCAGCAACAGTCCCCTGTGGACCCCAGCCCTTCTGGGACAGAGCCTCTCTCTCTGTCCTAGCTGGTCCACCATTTCCTGCTTCCTGCAGGGTACTCCAGCCCCTCTGGAGTTACGTGCCACCACCCAAAGGCGTGGCTGAGAGCTTTTTCTGGCCTGGCCTGGGTCGCTCAACAGCGCCCTCTGGTTCACATACTTACATATATATATATATATATATATATATATATATATATATATATATACATATATATTGAGTATTTAATTATTTCAACTAATAATTTTACTGGCCATTTTTTATGGATCTCTAATTTGCAGCATATACATTCCAGGTAGATATTGCTTTAGAAAACTACTGTTTTCTTCATATTGCCTACATGTTACTCCTACAGAAACAACAATTCACCTTCTGTAATTTCTTGGACTAGTACATTCAGAAGTGCCTGCCCTTACCTTAGCTTTGGTTTTCAATTTTTCATTAAACCACCAAAGGGTACCCCCTGCTGTGGATCTCCTGCTTGTTGGTGTTCCAGGGTGTCCTTGATAGTGGGAGGCACAGATAATACAGTGACACAGTTTACTTAGTAGGTTTCTTTCAGTCACAGAGGAGTCACAATTTACTTACAGCAAGTAGTATCCATATTTTTGAGTGCTTTACAAACACTGATGCAAGTAGCGTCTGCTCTTCACTTCTTCCTTGAGTCCTCTGAACCTTTCTATTATACAAATTTGGGGAAACCCCTTGGACTTGATGCTCCCTTTCTGCCATTATTGGAGACATGCTGGCTATGTTTCAGTCTTGATACAGCAGTGGAGCTGTTTAGTTGCAAAAAAATGCTTTTTATGCAAACAATGGGGTCTTTGGCCTAGGACTGTCTGTTGTGACCTAACCATCACTAACTAACCTAAACAGCTGTAGATGTTCTCTCACAACCTACTGCCCTCAACTGCAGCTGGCTATCAACTTCTAACTGAAACAGGCCAAAACACTGGCTAAAAGCTGGTCTGCCGAGCAATGGCTAACTCCACCCACCTTCTAGAAAACTCAGAACAGTTGCCCCGCCCATCCACACAGTAGTATAGGAATGGCTAGTTCTCAGTAACTCCTCAGTAAACAGCATAAGGCTGAAAAAGTACAAAAAAATGTATAACACAGCAGAAACATTATATAACATGTTATATATTATTACAACAATTCAATACAATGGTCAAAGCCCTAGCAATAAAAGCAGAAAGCAATCACTTTAATGATACACATCTCAGGATAAAGGTATGTTGACCCAAGACAAAATGCAAGGAAAGTGATTGTAAGTAGAAAGAACTTCTCTCCCGGTCAGATAGCTTCTTTTTGGCTTCATGCACATGGTCGAGCCATGTGAGACTCTATGTCCCATCTGATATGGTTGTAACAGCTGCTATTGGACTCACAACTAAGGAGACCCATAGATCTACTAAGGAGATCCACTGACACATAAAGTGTAATTAGTGACTATTATGGATGATGGATGGGGAAATTGAAAACCAAATTCATTTCCATAACTTTACTGGGGCATAATAATGCCTGCATGTGACATCATTATAAATACTTTCTTCATATGTTGTGATGTCACAGTGTGTACACAGTTAGCTTTTTATGTGCTATGTGCTAGGATGTCATAGTGGGCATCCTAGCACATAGCTTGCAGCACTTTTCTTTCCGCATGCTTTTGGCTCAGTGTGTGGATTTAGCCATAAATAGGTATTGGCCCCCAGCATATAGTAAATAGCCAACACCACTGGGCAAGTAGCTACACTCATAGCAGATTTTTTCGCAGAAATTTCTGTACATGAAAATCAGTTCCATTCATCTGAAAGAAAACATAAACAACCTGATTTAGATGCATAGAGCCACAAAATGTTTTGCAACAAAATCTGCCATGTGTGAAGGCATTCTAAGGCTACATTCGCACAGTCTTGCTAAAAAACAATAAAACTGTCAGTTTTTTGGGCCTGTTTTACATCTGTGGGGCACCTGTTTTCACGGAATTTTTGTGGACTTGGGTCTATGAGGAATCGATGACAAACTGCCAGAAATAAGGCTTCCTATTTTTGGATGGTCTGTTAAAACGGACCATCAAAAAAAATGGATATGTGAATAGCTTGAGTGAAATAAATGTGTTTTAAAAGCAGTTGTGTGATGGCCATTACAAAAACAATTGTCACATGGTCATTTTTTGCCATTTATGTAAATGGAGCCTAGCAGTTTAGTTAACAGACCAGAAGCACCAATGCATCTTCTACATATATATCTATAATCTGTGTGTATGAGGTCTCACTTCTATAATCCACGGATAACAGATGAATGCAAAACTCTATTATAGAATCTTCATAATCCATACATCACTATAGACAATATTATGGGTCACACCACCCTTTTGCTTTTCAGCAGTGTATGGACTGTATGGGATTACTCAGATGGTTTCCTGAACCAACAATTGCAACAATGTATTGAATATGTCTCTTAATATTGTATATTGTGATGAATTTATTATGAAGATTTTATAAAGCAAGTTTTACATTTATCCATGGATGTTTGGATGCCTAACAGTTTAGTTCCAGTCAAAGCAACATTATCCGGAGTGTTTTATGTGAAAGTCAGTTAATATTGAATGTGTTTGGGTTGTTGACATGATATTCTACACACATGTAATAATATTCTTGTTCATATAACATATGCTTTGTCCTAGCCCCACTGTCATCATTCAAAAAGTTTGTCCAAGATAAACTTGTCTGCTTTCTTTCAAAAACAGCACCACAACTGTCTACAGGTTGTGTGAAGAATTGCAGCTCAACTCCACTGATATCAATGGAACTGATCTGTAATACCAGACATAACCCTTGAATAAGTAAGGTCCTGTTTCTGCAAGAAATCATGGACAAACCCTTTCTTGTTCTGTTAAACATCTTCATGATAAGAATACATTTATGTACAGGAAATGTTTATCCGATAAAACCTTTTATAATAATTTAAGTGATTGAAAATATTCTGGAATTGAATGTCATGTGTTAATCTATTGAAAATGTCAGACAGTGTGATACAGAAGCTTAATGATGCGCAGTGGCATTTTGTTTGTAATGATAATGCAGATTACCTACAAAATAATTGCCGAAATATATGTAATTAAATAAGCGCACATTTCTCAAACTGCTTAGGAACATTTTAAAGTACCATACTATCGAAGCCATCAAGTGACTTCAAAGAATATCTGCAGTCCTTGCTACTTATAACATGCACTGCTCCAAAATGGGTGAAATAAAACATGTTTCTTGTTTTTCCATAATTTATTTACCCATTGTAAGATCTCAATAAATTTTTTTGCTGAAGAAAAAGAGCAACCCCATGGCTCATGCGCACAGCATTCAGGGGGAATTCAGAAAGTCACACGTCACACAGGTCCTTACTATACAGTACCTCTGTAGGATTTTTTTTATTAAAGGGTACCTGAATATTCATCAAAAGTTGAAATATAAGCAGAGCCTCACTGGGCAATCTGTTCTGTGGCTGTATAAGTTGTATAAGCCTTCATATGTGGTGTCCAATCAGTTTTTCTTCTGCTAATAGCCTCATTATGGCTGCAGTGCATTTTATATTTGTCTGAGGCCTGGGGTATGTCTAATACCGAGAATTCTGCTCCCCATTCATTATTACTACTACTTGTTTCTTTACATGTAATTCTGCCAGGAGTAACTGTTAAATAGTTAACAAATAGCTGTTACAAGCCCAAGTGACCATACTATAGGAAATCCAGGGATACTTAGAAGGGAGACATATGGTGGCAAGAACCAGCAACATTTTAAATAAAGTGCATTATATTGTGGTCCAGAATAACATGCTGTAGTAAATGAGACTAAGTCATCTGAAAAGTTAGTGACAATTTGTAAAACTTTTTATTCTATATAGATTTTTAAATGTTGGATTCTATGTAAATCTACAAAAAGACATGTCTTGTGGGAGTCTGTATATACTGTATGGAGGTTTTCTTCTCTGCAAGCACTGCTTCCAGGGAATAATATCTCTGGCATATACAGCACCTGGTGCAACCTCTACAAGACAGATCCAAGGCCATTCAGGTCCATATTAAAGCTCTGTGTACATGTGCATGAACTGTCATGAGCAGCCAGCAAACTTTATGCCTTTATTCTCAGTCATTTCTGTGCATCTCAGTATTACTCTTTACACTACTAGTTAGTTTATTTTAAAGCAAGGCCTTTTGCTACTGCACTGTATGCTGATTTCCAAAAAATGAATAAAAATAACAACTAAAAGTCATGTTCTGTTTGCTCTACTGTATTGTTTTTTTTCCCTTACATTTGTGTGTGGGAAGAATGGGATGCATATCTGAATAACTGAAAAATCAGTGTATTCAAGTTTAGTAAATAAAATACTATATCATACTTTAGTATCAAAAGTACTAGTGGCAATAATTCCTATCATATCAAATTTACATTTATTTAGGTATTACCTTCCTTGCCTGTATATAGTTCTACATATTATGTTAGGTTTACACTAGCGTTCGTGTTTCCATTCTTCAGGTCCTGAAAAACAGAAACACTATCCACGTAAAAAGCGGTTACCCGCGGAAATTATAGATATATAGACTGTAATGGGGTCTACCAGGTTTCCGCCCAAATTGCTTGCAGGACTTTTATCTCCGCATATTTTAAGTGGAATGGGAGATGGAGTCCCCAAACGGTCACACAATGCTAGAGTGACCGTAGTCTTAGCCTGTTTGTTTGGTTTGGTTCTTGACCCTGATCTTGTATTATTTCTTAAATTTGTTTGCCATCTTCTCCTCTGCCTAGTACTTGTCCAATGACTACATTTCTGTACCTTCCTCTGACTAGTCTTGTGATCTTTTTCCCTGATAACAACTCTCAGCCACATCCATATCTATTCTCCTGTCTCAGCTGCATACTACAACTGGTAACTATTCTGAAAACTGTAACCTGGAAATCCTACCAACGACATTCCTTAGACTTCACCGTAGCCTAGTCACTCTGGACCTAGGGGTTTCAAGCTCCTCTATCATTTTCACAGGTAGATACATATGCTATGGGGGCTGGCAGGCTATAGTAAAGCCATCCCCCATAGCACAGGTGACTTACCTGTGAAATGGGAGAGGAGGGAGGAGGTGGAGCGACCCAAGTTGGAACCAGACTGTAACCCCTATATCCAGCATCTAAAACCTACCTGAGGATAAAAAAAGAATTCCTGGACAATCCTTTTAAATAAAACATTAAATATACGTATTATTATTTTAGCTTATTTATATAACGCCATCGTATTCCGCAGCGCTTTACAGACATTGTCAGTCACTGTCCCATGTAGGGCTCACAATCTATATTCCCTATCAGTATGTCTTTGGAGAATGGGAGGAAACCAGAGTACCCGTAAAAAACCCACGCAAACTCCTTGCAGATGTTGTCCTAGGCAGGATATGAACCCAAGACTCTAGTGCTGCAAGGCTGCAGTGCGAAACACTGAGCCACCCTGCCGCCGTTCCACCCACAGGGGTTGTAATGGATTATTATAAAAAATATCCCAAATTCTTCTTCAATAAATTGAATTTCAAAAGTCACTTTCAGACAAAGTGAAAAGATGAACTGCATAATTCTAAGAACATAAAGCAATAGAGTTCTTCTAATCCATAGTCCTACTTTATATAGACATTGCCCTTCAAATGGTGCTCAATTGGCTAAAACAATTGTACAAAACAAGGAAAAGATAATGTCTTCCTGATGCAAGAGTCACTTTGATAGGTGCAAGCTCAACTTGATCTTTCAAAATGATATTGATTTTCTGTGTGTGTCAGTTTTATTTGCTGGGCTCAAACAGTTTATCATCTCTTCAGTCAGTCTGATCCCTTGCTACTAAAAGTCGAATAGCGAGAGTAATAGAAAGAGACGCAGACAAAGACAGACAAATACATCTTTCAAACAAGTATTCATTCCTTTGATAGGACAAGTTCAATAACCAAAACAATTTTTAACAAGTCTCCTGATAAATGATGTTAGACAACAAGAATAAAAGTAAATGAAAGGCGAAACATGTTACAATATCTTATTAAAGAGATCAGACCTAACACTCATTAATCCACAATGTCACTAAATTGGCCTTTACAAATAGCTATTGTTCCATGCACCATATTGAAATGATTTATTAGTATAAATTACTCTGCGCGATAATATGGAAAAATCAGAGGTAAATGGCTTAATGAGTAGGGGAAGAAACCACACAGATCTTCTGTGGATGTAGGCTTGCTCAGCTTCCTCTGTCTCTTTATGTAATCTCAGGCAGAATCAATATGTTGAGATCAGGGCTCTGTGAGGGCCATATCACTTCCAGGACTCCTCCTGCAAAGGGTGGTCACACCAATTATTGATGTGATTTAGATTTCACTTTTGTTCATTGAATGGAGAGTTGTCTTGGGTGAAGTAAAATGTCCACCACGACATGCATTGTGGTAAATTATTATACTCTGGGGTCTCTTCAGACCTCAGAGTATAATAGGTGGAAGCCCAGGGGAGATAAAAAAAGATGAAAAAAAAAAACTTTTATACACATCTTCCCTTACCTCTTTTGGGCTTCCTCGTGGCGTCATGTCATGACGCTGGGTGTGCCCATGACAGCGCTTAGGCCCAATCACAGGAATTAGCAGTGACCCCATGCACACTGAGAAGGCAGAAAAAGAGCACCAGAGTATTTTTTTACACCTCACCTGGGCATCCACCTATTATACTCTGGGGCCTGAAGAGACCCCAGAGAATAATAATTTCACTTCCAGTTCTAACCAAACATGTTTGACCATGAACCGAGCCATCCAAACCCGAATCGAATATTGAGAGGTTTGCACATCTCTAATAGTAAATTGCTGCTGGTGTTGTATGAAAGAGGAGATTATCTTCCTTTATTTAAAAACTAAGATACTCCCTATATGATTTGTAAAGATATCACCAGTTGAAAACACATTAAGTTCAATGGGAGTGCTAGAGATGGCCAAAGTCACATAGGGGATAATGTGGTTTGATGGGAAAGCTCCTTAAATAAGTCTTCTTCTCCAGTGCTTCCTAACACAAACACTACACTTACCATAGTGTAATATCTGTGCATCTATTTCCTATCTTACTTATTCTGTTTGTTTATGTTTTTGTCTAATCTTTCCCCACCAAATGGACAGTTTCTCTTCCTGCTGGACTTTTTATAATTCCTATTAGGCTATGATGACTCATCACTGAGTCATCAGTGATCTCACACCTATAATCCATAATGATTGGTTGTCCCTGTTGTAAGGGTTGCTTGTAAGGCATTATGTGGAATGTTCCTGATTCCCAAGGACATGTAATCCTTCTTCTCTGCTTTCTCCATGTTGTCACATAGTGACTACCATTTTAGGCAACTTGTACAAATCAACAGCAAAAAGTATGGATTTGTTCAAACCCTTTAGATAAGCTTCATCAAGTACTGGTTCACTTATCTCTAGTCAACAATTTTTTTAAGGGTTTAATTTTTTAATAGTTGTACTCATAATAAAATTATATCACTTTGGTATCACCATAACTGTAATGACCCACAGAATAAAGTTAATGAGGATTTTTTTGTTATTCAAAGTTTATTGAAAAAGAAGGTATATAGATTGCATCCAGTACAGAAAAGTACATATCAGAGAGAATACAAAAAAATGTGTAAAGTGGGTACCACATGCGCATGTAAGAAACGTATAGTCAACAAACCTTTTAGGCTTTTTTATACCTTTGCGAGGGGGAGAAGAAGGTGGGGGAGAAAATGGGGAAAGAGGAGTAAGGAAAGGAAAGGGAGTGAGAAAGAGAAGGGGGGAGAAAAGTTAACGAGGATTTGTCATTAAGTGCTAAATACTAAATGACATACATTTTATTAATCTGCCCACCTGTTCAAAAGATATACTTCCTGGTTTATGTCAATTACCCCATGTTGTCCATGTCAATCTGTCCATTCAGCCAGAGATGAGGCAGGGAGTCTCAGTTGTGGTCCCCAAATTTTCTGACCTTTGGTCAATCAGCGATTAAGCAGTGATGTTCTGTTCAAATAAAGCATCAGCACTCAGCCTTTGGCTGATGTGCTTGTGTCCAGGTAGAAGGCAAACAAAGCCTGGGGACCCAAATGGGCTGGCCAAACAGACAGGTGAGTTTTCAGTGTTTGTTTATTTTAAGCCTAACTAGGGGTTGAAAAAAAGAACTGGAAGACCCTTTTAAGGTAAAAGTGTAAGAAACATTGCAGACAGCTAAATGTTTTAATTTAAATTCATACTTGTGAGTTTTTTCTAAAGTTTAACAAATTATTGTAACAAAGTCAGAAAATATCTAAATAATTAATGTCTTTATACATTTGAACACATGGAGGAATATTTCCTGTAATGCTTTGTTAGAAGTAATAGCTGCCTAAGTATCAGGGAAAAAGACAGAAAATAGCTTGTGGTCATGTGAACATTTTGATGCCTACTTGATTTTTAAATACCAATTTCAAAGCTTTGTGTGTCTGGCTCCAATAAAAATACATTTTTGACAGCTCTAGGGAAAGAAAATCAATTGGTTTTAGATGTTATAAAATTGATCTGGTTAGCTAAAATCTAATACTGTATCATAATAATTCAAACTGAACTAGTTTGCTTCTAGGGACATCTTGGAGATATTTTCTTGTATAGCTTGTACAAACGTTCTATACGTTTAGCTAGCTTGGAAAGCATATTATTACAAACCTGCAAGTATCCTTTTATTGATAGAAAAAAAATTACATTTTTAAAACATAAAGGCTATGGAAACCTTTGCAATATTTTATTCTTGATTTGCCTCCCAAATGTAAAATAAATTTCTATGTACAGTTGTATTCTTTACAAATTTCCTATCATTTTTTTTACTGTAGAGTGGTTGCATTTCTTTCACATAGCTGGCTATCTGCTGCGTCTGACATACTGTATAACAGCACACTGCGCCTAAATGTGTCTGCTTTCTCTGCTTTCTCCCTTTTTTCTCTCAGTGTTAGCAGCAGTGGGGAGGGGATCAAATATGTACATATTTAGCCCCTACCATTAATAAACACTACATAATATCCCTGTACTATGACATAATAACATTACACTTACACATTACACATGTTCACCAATGTATTTATTATTCCTGTAATGTGACATCATTGTATTACAACACAGGAACAAATAATAGGGGGAGGCCGCTGCTATTGCAAGCACTGATCCTGTTATGACTCAGCCCTTTAGTACTGTGGTGCTAAATTCAAATGACTGAAGCACCAATTCATAGCGGGTTCCATTGCCATCATGACAGCTCCCTTATTTTTTGTTTTTCTTGCCTCTGCCACCAACGAAAACTTATTCCTTTGCTATGACATCTTAGTGTCATTTTTGCTTAATGGGAAAGATATAAACAGAAAAGAGCGCTCCCTGTGAGGAACCAGTTAGGTTTTCAACATAGCCGATAAACCCTTCTTTTCCAGGTGGTTTGGGGCTCACCTTATAGGGTTGTGTCAAGTCACAACCACTTAGTGTACATGTTCAGCTGAAAGATGAAGACTGCTTCGTCTAGTCTCTTCTCAGGGATCCTTTGGATTACAAGTGGGAAAAATAGTAAACCTTCCACTACAAATAATTGTAGGGAAGGGTAGGGGAGACCGATAATAGCGCTCTTAACCATAAACCACTTTGCGGTGTATGGTGGTTTGAAGATATACATGAGGGAGACTTTGGACAAACTAGTAGAGTCGTAATTGGTTTATTAGAGCATAAAAAATAAACATAAAACTATAAAAAAGTGTACAAAGATGATGCATTTCGAGGTTTAGACCTCTTTTTCAAATCAAACGTGCATCATAAGTAGCTTTTATTTTTTTTAATTTTAAGTAACGTTAGAAAACACCACAGCAATCACATATCCCTAATCTATAATAACTTCCCTTTATATCTTTGAGTAAACTGCCTGTAGTCTTACTCTGGAATATCGCATGTTCAGAGCTAGAAACCCTGCAATTTCTTTACTTTTGAAGATAGTGAAATTCTGCATACACAAAAATAAAATAAAACATTTTTAGTGCAGTGTTTTATCCCAGAAAATTTGGACCTACATAAAACAAATTGGGGGGAATTTACTGTTCCCTCTACTCCAGAAAACCTGCATAGATCAAAACAGTTGTGGCACATCTTTGCGCAGTTTTTTTTGTTCCAAAGATGAGCCATTTTCCGCTTTCTGTGCCGTGCTCATCTCCTGTTACAGAAGTGGGCAGAGCAGGGCAGTCTGAAAAATCTACGACAGTTCCTGACTGAAGTAGATTTCAACTCTGGCACATGGGAGTGCAACTGAATTATGAAGAGGCTGGAGCCTCTTCATTACTCAGGTGCAGTTAGCACCAGCAGGGGGATATATAAAGACTGGTATACAGAAAGCCAGTCTTATTAAATTCCCACCATTGTGTTTATTGGGCAATTTAAAAGGAATTTGGAGCAGTAGGGGAAAATAAAATGTTATACTGTATGGCTGGTTGAGAGATTGGAATTAGTAATCGTATTTATGCTGGCTACATGTTTTTCACAGACCATACTAGTTGGAAGAAGATCCAGATTTGTGTACTCTTCAAGAAGCAAAGTAGAAATAGCAGGCAAATTCTGATAAATGTGCAGTGATATACTGGGAATGAATGGCTGAGCAGAACTCTGTTCAAGTGCTGTGCACTGTCATACATACTGTAGGTGGCTGTGTCATGTGTTACATATATCATTTGTTGAATGATTGAACAATAATTGATCATTTTTGCAATTTCTGCAGCTAAATTGGACATTTTTGTACTTCCTGAAGTAGAAAAGGTCCATAAGAATGATGAGCACTGAAGCATGGCTAGATTCTTTGTCTTAGAGATACCATGTGAAATCATGAAACAAAGAAAAAAAAAAACACAACTACATGTGCCTTTGTACAAATAGGAGGAACAAAGACGTACAATATGTACCCAATATTACAAATCAGATCAGCATAAACGAAACCTTACACTATATAAGTATTGATTTACATTTTTTAATCCATTTAAATAAAGCCACAATTTATATTGATTCTAGAGTTACATAGACAAAACTTGCTTTTAAAGTTATACAGATGGTTTCCCTATAGGTATAATGAAAGCAGAAAGTCCATAGAGGAAACCTCTGCGGACTTTCTGTGAAAAGCGCTGTGGGAAGAACCACAATGCTTTGCCCTCGCAGTTTTTCCCGCAGCGCTTTTTGCTGCGGCCCGCTACGAAGGTCCTTAGCCTTAGGGTTTATTTACACATTGAGGATATGCTCTGTCTGCTCTGACTTCTGCTGAAAATTTATGTTTTTGGTCTCCCTATATGTCAGTTCTTGCTAATGGAGACTCCTTTAGGGAAGCAACTTGGGATTCCCTGTGAAAATGTCCATACCTCCATGGGAGGTATTGGGATGTAAGAACTTGTATGTATCCTTAGGGAATTATATTGTGACAACATGTGTCATCAGTGTATTACTGTATATTGTTATGTCTGTATATGTGATGTATGGGACAGGTCAGGAGTAGGACATTTCCTTCTTGTGATCACAATATCAGGCCTCCTGCGGCTTTATGACCTGATCTGTCAGCACGCTCTTTGAACTAATACAGGATAGGACAATTTTATTGTATTGTATTAAAAGCTCTGTCACTATCTGGAATCAGTCAGGCCTAAGAGGGGGTTGTAGCCAGAAGTGACCTCAGAGACCTATAGGCATTCAGGGTTTCCCAATGGAAATGAAACAATTCATTCCCCAGCTTTTCCAGATGAGGATGAAGCAGTTCATCCCCCACCTTAGGAAAGTAGGACTCCATGGCCAGGGGTGTGGCTGAGTATAAGCCAGGGGGGCACACCTTTACAGAAACTGTGAGAACTTTGTCAGCCAGCAACATGCTGAGTGTGCCCAGCCCACCTGAAAAATTCTACGCTCCATGGAAACTAGGACTCTAATTCACAAGGTTTTTCTGTCTTTTCTCCCTTTTATTTTGCAGTTTTGCTTGTTTTGTCACCTTTATTTGTCTTTTTAAATATAGCACTAAATACTTGGGTGTTAAATCTTTCAAATTAATGGTGATTGATGTATGCTCTATGAACCCATTTCCATTTATGGCCGGGGCCCCATGTTGCGAAAACTCTACATTTCACAGTACCTGAAAATTGGTGGGATTTTGGCTAAAAAATCAGCAGTGGAAAAGCTGTGTTTTCAAAAATGTCATGTCAGTTAAATCTGCAGAAAAGCTGGTGTTTTCTGTATAGGTAAAATAGGGACAGAAAATCCACAGAGGAAAACTGTGAAATCACAAAGAGTAACGCTTTTTTCTGCAGCATTTTTTTGCTCGCTACATGGTGCCTTAGCTTTAAAGTGTGCACCTGACTGTTAGAGAGGCAAAGAACTGGAGTTGGTGGAGGTGGCGCAATTTCCTCTTTAAAATTATTTTAGCTTTTGTATCCATGTTTTATTTTTATAAATAAACTGAGATTAGTCATAATTAGTTCTAAATAAAATTAGGTAAGAGCTTATTATTGTTCATGTGCATCGTTTATTCAATTAATCCCTTGCCAATATCCACTGTATGTTTAATCGAGTTTATTAAGGTTTTTAAATTAGGGAATAGAAAAAAAAAGAAAGGGGAGGGAACAATGCTAAGACAAAAACATCAAATAAAACATAGGGGGCCACATGAGCCGACCAAAACATAGATGAGACACCAAAGTAAGTTAGAATAAAGGGCTGTTAAGGCCCACAACTAGAAAATCAGCGGTGGGTGGTGTAGTATAACTACATAAAAACTATATTATTAGGGAAGTGGTAGCTAGGAAAACAAATGTCAAACTGTAAAAAGCCGCCACGATGCCACCCACCTATCAGTGTGAAAGACAAACATGAAGGGGAGGGAGGGTCACAAGGAATACATGGATACTTGAAGACCTGCTAAGACACAGACATAAAAGAACGGGAAGGGACACACAAGGGGAGATGGGGAGGGAAAGAGAAAGTTGGCAATAAGAAGCATTCAGACACCGTACCAACAGGGGAACAGTGTCCCAGTCAGACAAAGAGAGAAGAAAACTCCGGAGAGTCCTGAAACATCACCCATGGCCGCCAGAGAGACTCAAATTTAGAGAAGTTAGGCGAGTCCTCAGTCACCAGGGCCTCCATTCTCCTCCTAAGGAGAAGCTCCTGAATCAGCTCGACAAGGGTGGGCACGGCAGTGCTGCGCCAGTGCCTGGGAATGACTGTTCTGGCGTCGGTGAGGAAATGTCGCAGGAGGTCCCCCCTTAACAGCGGAAACCCTTCCTGGTATAACGGAAATGAGAGCAAGATGGGGTCAGGGCGTAACAGATCTGCCGCTCACTTTTATATATAGCGTGAAGACTGCCTCCCATAAAGGCCTGATGATGGCGCAATCCCACCAGATATGATACAAAGTGCCTCTTTCGGAGCCACAGCGCCAACACCGATCCGAGACACCAGGGTAGATCCTATGCAGAAGGTCGGGGCAGCGGTACCAGCGGGTCACAATTTTGTAGTTCTTTTCCTGCGCACCGCAGGGCATCGGGAGTTTATGCGTGTACAAGAAGGACTTATCCCAGTTGGCAATGGAGAGGCTATTACCAAGGTCAGACTCCCAGGGGCCAGTATAAGAGGGGAGCCCAGGCGTGGAGTCCTGGAGAAGGATGCCATAGAGAAGAGAGAGGGCACGTGGGGTGGTGTCAGTATGTGAGAGGGCAGACTCCAGGTCGGTTAAAGGAGATGAGAGCATGGGGAGCAGGTAAAATTTACGAAAGAAGGCCGTAAGCTGGCCATATTCCAACCAAGACAATCGAAAGTTGTGGTGGGAGGCTTGTAGCTGCGACAGAGAGGGAAGAGAAGAACTATCTGTGACCTGATGTAGGCGAACGTCGTCCCCCGCTTGCCAGCAAAGGAATCTGTGAGCCGAGCAACCCGGGGGGGAACATGGGGTTTTGGAACAGAGGGCTGAGAGGGACAGGGACCCTGGCAATGCAACCGCCCATGCTTGTAGAGTCCCAAATCTTGAGGAAATGGGAGGATAGAAAAGAATGTTCGGTAGTGCTAGGGCGAAAATGAGGCGGGATCCATGGCAGGGAGGGAAGATGAGCCGAAAGTAAATCGGCCTCTTTGGAGACCCATTGCTTGTCCAGCCCGCGATAGCACCAATGAAAAAGGCGCAACAGTACTGTCGCGCGGTAGTATAGCCTGGGATCTGGCAGGCCCGCGCCTCCGCGACACTTATGGCACGTCAGCGTCCGAAAATGTAGCCTGCTCCGCGCCGCTCCCCACACGAACCTCCCAAACAAGGTCTGAACGCAGGCAAAAAAGGGACGCGGAACGGGGATGGGTAGGGCTTGGAACACATATAGTAATCGGGGCATAACATCCATTTTCAGCACGTTAATGTATATGTAAAGATGTTTGCCTGTTAAAATGCATGCTCAGAAGCTGTGCACATGTGCATAGCTGCCTGGTCTCAGCTTTTTATACAGAAGAGACCTAGAAGCATTGACCGTGATCAGAATCAACTCAGACAATTGACCTTGCAGAGGCCATGGTCATATCTGACAGATTACTTTTACTTTATCTCTTCTGTTCATGGAAGCCAACTAAAAGCCCCCAAGGTGCGATTTCAGGAACTGTTTGGTTGCCATGGAAGTCGGGAGCCTTCTGAAGACTTCCAGGTCTGCCAATGATATATGTCTATTGAGTAACAGGAAGCACTCAATAGTAACATATACATTTTATATGCTATCATATATATTATAAAATACAATCATGGCCATAAGTGTTGGCAGCCCTGAAATTTTTCCAGAAAATGAAGTATTTCTCCCAGAAAATTATTGAAATTACACATGTTTTGTTATACACATGTATTTTTCTTTTGTGTGTATTGGAACAACACAACAAAGTAGACAAAAAATACAAAAATTATATTAGTTTGGCACAAAACTCCAAAAATGTGCTGAACAAAATTACTGGCACCCTCAACTTAATATTTGGTTGCACATCCTTTGGAAAAAAATAACTGAGATCAATCGCTTCCTATAACCATCAATAAGCTTCTTACATCTCTCAACTGAAATTTTGGACAACTCTTCTTTTGCAAACTGCTCCAGGTCTCTCATACTAGAAGGGTGTTTTTTCCCACCAGCAATTTTAAGATCTCTCCACAGGTGTTCAATGGGCTTTAGATCCTAACTCATACATTTCTGGGTGCTTTTTGAAGCATGTTTGGGGTCAATGTTCTGTTGGAAGACTCCTGACCAAGGATGCATACAGAGCTTTCTGACACTGGGCCCTATATTGCGACCAAAAAATCCTTTGGTAATCTTCAGATTTCATGATGTCTTGCACACAGTCAAGGCTCCCACTGCCAGAGACAGCAAAACAACCCCAAAACATGTTTAAACTTCCACCATATCTGACTGTTGGTACTGTGTTCTTTTCTTTGTAGTCCTCATTCTGTTTTCGGTAAACATTAGAATGATGTGCTTTACCAATAAGCTCTATGTTGGTCTTATCTGTCCACAACAACAGCACAAGAAACTTACCAGATAGAACATTGCAATAAAACACATATTTATTAAATTAAAAATAATGACATAGACACAGATATAAAAAAAGGGGGACACTGAAACATGACCACAATAAAGTGCATCTTAATAGGGAACGGTAGGTATGATCAACATATTGAAATATATATATATATATATATATAATATTATATTATGCTTCTAAGGGGAGCTTGACTCACCATGCAAATTCTAGTAAATAGACAAATGATGTTGTGCAAAAAGCTTTTAAATTATATATAAGTAATAGTACACAGTGATAAAGCAAAAGCACAAGTAAGGGGGTATTCACACTTCTGTTGGTGACCGTCAATAGTGTCCGTTGCTATTGTCCGTTACAAAATTTTAGCATCGGACACTAGCTGAACCGTCAGAAATCTGTTAAAATTTCCATTCATTTCAATGGGTTTTTATATTGTGTCCGTTAGTGTCCGTTAGTGTCCGTTTGTGTCCGTTTACACCCAATCCGTCAGAAGTCCGTTTTTTTTCGTGGACAAAAAATCCTACATGCAGGACTTTTTTGTCCGTTTGAAATAACGGATTCTTGATGGACAGCAAGTGTCCGTTATTTTTTTAACATTGAAGTCTATGGATAACGGACTTACAACGGACAGTAACTGATAGCCATGATAGTTATGTCCTTTTTTTTTTTTTCTGCGCATGCCCAGAAAGTACAAGGGAAAAAAAAAAAGTTCATCACCAAAAAAATATAAAAAAAGGTGTTCAAACACCAAAAAAACAAAAAATGTTTTGCACTCCTGTGCACTGTACCTCCACCACTCAGTCTGAAAATCTACCTCAACTGTTTCACTATATGTTTAACTAAATTTTTTTTTTCATGACAGTGATTTTTGAAGATAAATTTATATACAATAAAATATTTTAATAAAGTTTATTTTATTAAAACAAATGTGTTTTTTTATCCACAAAATTACAAACAGAGCCAAAAGGATAAACAAACACACTTTCTTTAAAAGCGGTGTCAGGGGAGGGACCCTCGGTGGAAAAAGTGTATGTTTACACTTTGTCCACTGAGGGCCACCCCCCATGACACCACCCTTAAGAAAGCATGTGCAAAAGACAACTGAGGAATAAAAAAAAAGTCTGTGGCAGTTGCAAGCATTGAAAATGGAGCAGTCTGCATGCTGAGTAATAAAGTCTCTCATTTTCAGTGCTCAGGACTTTAATCATCGAGACTTTTCAGCACATTTGACTGTCCAAAAAAAGTTTAAAAAAAAAAAAACTCCAAGGAAAAAACTTACACTCTTCCATCCTGCCAGTCCACCCAACCTGCGTTGGAAAGAAAAAATGCTGCAAAATTGTCCCTCATGCGGATGACAGCTACTGTAGATCGTGGGCCAGATGAGTCGAGACCATGTAACCCAGACTCCAGTTCCTGGGTGTCAACTGGCAATGGTTCCCTTGTCAGCAGGAAGTTATGGAGGACCACGCAGGCTTTCACAACATCATCCACAGATTCTGGCTTCAGCTGGATAGCAGTGGTAAAAATTCACCATTTCGAAGTGAGGATCCCAAACGCACACTCCACAAGTCTTCGGGCTCTTGATAGTCTATAGTTGTAGATTCTTTTCTGGAAGTTGAGTCCACGGCTGGAGTACGGTTTCAGAAGTTTTCCACACATCTGGAAGGCCTTGTCTCCAACAACCACAAACGGCATAGGAGGTCCATCAGTTCCAGGAAATGGCTTTGGTGCTGGCAATCCGAAATTTCCAGAATAGATTCTCTGTCCCATGTCAGAGTCCTTGAAGATTCTGGAGTCGTTGGTGCAGCCGTATGCCCCAATGTCCACAGCTAAAAATCGATACTGGGTATCAGCAATGGCCATCAGCACAATGGAAAAGTACTTCTTGTAGTTGAAGAACAGGGAGCCACTCCTTGCAGGTTTCTGGATACAGATGTGCTTTCCGTCGTCTGCTCCTACACAGTTTGGAAAACGTGTCACCTCCCAGAACTTTTCTGCAATGTCCTTCCATTGTTCGGTAGATGGATGTGGGAGAAATCCTTCACGCAGCTAATCCCACAGGGCTTGGCAAGTATCCCGGACGATGTAGGAGATGGTTGACTTGCCAAGGCGGAACTGGAAGTGCATGGAGGAGAAGCTCTCACCTGTTGCCAGATACCTTGAAAAAAAAAATTAAAGTAAGTATATGTTATATATATATATATATATATATATATATATATATATATATATATATTGTGACAATTGGGGGGTAGTTTAGCGTCAAAGGTGGCAGCTTCCTGGACTTTACAGAGGTGTTGGTGGTACTGGGTGCCAAATAAAGAGCATATCAGGTAGTGGCAATCCAAAATAAATGGCTTTATTCAGCTTGTAAGTGACAACAGGAACAAAACAAAAAAACAGCCTAGCCCATACACAGGGCAATACCTCACTACTTGGACCCTGGCTCACTTCTGAGGGCAAGCTTTACTGAGGTTTCTTCTTAATGGTCTGGCTCACACTGAGCTTAACCAGTCCTTTCTGGAATTCAGTCCTCTTGGGACAGACCGCCTGTCAATCTCCGACTGGTTCCACAATCCACCTGCTCTCTGCAGGTCTCCAGCAACACTATCCTGCCATCTGCACTCCCTCTGGAGTGACGCTCCACCTATGGGTGTGGTTGAGGACCTTTTCAATCCTATTTTTGGGTTGCTCACCAGCGCCCTCTAGGTTCACACTCTCACAATATACACACACACATTTGAAATACAGTGTTGATACTCACCGAAGGGTCACTATCAAGCGCTCCTCTGGTGTAACGCTTCTCCTCAAGTGGGTGTCCTGCCTCTGGAGTCTGGTTGACAGCCACTGAAGAAGTTCATCAAAGCTGGGAATGTACATACGCAGATAATTGTGGAACTTCTCTGGATGTTGTCGCAGTTCTCCATACAGGCTTGAATACACTCCCCTTGTCATGCGGGCGGATGTAATGGGATGGACCCAGAAGCGTCGCCTTTGCCACCGCCTCTGCCTTCTCCACTTCGCCCTCAGCCGGATCACCTCTAGGTCAAATAAAAGAGATGGAGGAATCATTTTCAAAAAATGACAGCAGCACCACAAGAAGAACTGGAACACAGGAACGATACTCTCCTCTCCAAAGTTGGCTCCAGACTGAATTGTCAGCTCTTCTTCCTGCTTTTATATTGTCTCTGTTGTCATTCTGTGTTTATGGCAACCAATTAAGCAAAAAAAAAAAAAGACTAGAAATTAACGGACACAAACGGATGGTTTACTGTCCGTTTTTTATGTATTTTTAACGGACTGAGTTTAATGGATCCGTTAAAAAAATGGTCAAGTAGGTATCATTTACTGTCCGTTTGTGTCCGTTATTGTAGGTGTCCGTTGTTTTTTTTTTAATGGACACCTTCATAACAGATTTCCAACGGTAGTGTGAACCCTACCTAAGGCATTGCAGAGTGGAAGAGCGTCCCTAAAGTCAAAATAGTAAACAATGCATGATACAATAATAATAAAATATACTACTGACCAAGTAAAAGATGCACACGTGTGCATTTTGGCAAATTGCAGTCTAGCTTTTTTATGTGTCAGCAGTGGGGTCCTCCTGGGTCTCCTGCATTTCATTTCATTCAAATGTCAACGGATAGTTGGCATTGGCACTGATGCACCCTGAGCCTGCAGGACAGCCTGAATTTCTTTGTAACTTGATTAGGGCTACTTATTCACCATCTGGACTATCCTGCATTACAACCTTTCATCAATTTTCTCTTGTGTCCACGTCCAGGGAAATTAGCTACAGTGCCATGGGTTGTAAACTTCTTGATTATGTTGCACACAGTAGACAAAGAAACATCAAGATCTCTGGAGATGGACCTATAACCTTGAGATTGTTTATAGTTTTCCAGAATTTTGGTTCTCAAGTCATCAAACAGTTCTCTTCTCCTCTTTCTGTCCTCCATGCTTAGTGGGGCACACACAGACACACACTGCAAAAATTGAGACAACTCTTTTTTTTTTTCTTTTATCTGGTTTCAGGTGTGATTTTTATATTGCCCACACCTGTTACTTGCCACAGATAAGTCTGAACGAGCATCACATGCTTAAAACTAAGTTATTTACCCACAATTTTGAAAAGGTACTAATAATTTTGTCCCATCCATTTTTGGATATTTGTGGGAAATTATTTGACTTTTCTTCTGTTTTTTATGTTGTTCCAATAGACACAAAGTAAATAAACATGTGTATAACAAAACATATGTACAGTAATTGCAATAATTTTCTGGGAGAACGACTTCATTTTCTGGAAAAAATTCAGGGGTGCCAACATAAAATAAAATAAAAGGCGGATAAAAAAAAGTTAAAAAAAAACCAATATCAATAAATGTATGTCCTAGTTTACATTGTACAGACCTGTCATCCATAGACCTCTTATTGGACAGCTGGTTCTCCCAGATTCCTTTCCCCATCCCAGCCCTTCCCACCCACATTCCCTTCTATTCCCTTTTTTCCTTATCACCTCTGTCTCTTCTTCTCTTCTACCTCTTTATGTCTTTTTTTCTCTCCTACTAGATCACTCCATTTTAGCATATATCTATTATTTGGTTTTTTTTAATATGTTACTGATATCCCTAAAAGAAGTTTGCTTATTTTTATTGCATACAGTCATATCATGGCATGTATTGTTTACAACTTTGATTTTCTAATTTATGGTGTTCTGTACTGATGTTTTTCTAAAACACCATAGCATTTTAGATTAATAAAAAAAGTAAAAAAAAAAGTTTTAAAAAACTTTTACAAATAAAAATAAACAAAAAAATAAAAAAATGAGATTATTGAATAACAAAATGATTGAGCTATTAGAATATTTATTGTAAATAGTGAAAACCAACAGACAACAAAATGAAAATGCTCAAATTGGTGTTTATTTTGCCACTTCACCTCCCCCAAAGAGATGAATAAAAAGTGTTGAAAACATCATAAATTTTTCAAAATGGTATCAGTAAAGACTACAACTGGCCTCATAAAAAGAGCCTTTACAAAGCTCTGTGGATGGAAATATAAAAAATGTGTAGCTTTCAGAATATGATGAGCGAATTTAAAAAATCCGAATTAATTCGCGGCGAATCGCGTTAAAAAATAGCCATTTCCTGGCTGCAGAGAGCCTGTATAGTGGTGTCGAACACTGTGCCCGGGCTGCAGAAGATGCATATCGGCACCCCTCGATCTCGACGCAAGGGGTGCCGAGGGGGACATGTAGCATGGCGGAACCCCTTGGATGTCGCGGTCATGTTTGACCACGACATCCAAGGGGTTAACCTCCGATCGGTTATGGAGCAGGATGTTAGTTGTCAGTTACAGCTAGCACCCGCTCCCGATGCCATGGGTGGTTGCAAAGGGGTTAAAGGGCTGTGACATCCAGGACTGGCTGGCTGCTGATTGGCTGCACGCATGGCATTATGGGTGATCCCGCATTCCCAGAGTTCCTTGCCACATGTCCTAACATGCAGCAGCCATTTTATGAAAAAATGCGATTCGTTACCACGAAGCGTGAGGAAATCCGGGTTCGATGTGAATCAAATATTTCCTGAAATTTGGATTGAATTCCACTTCATCAGGTTTGATTCGCTCATCTCTAATGATGATGGAGAGAGATTTTTTTTTTACAATTTTTAATTTTTAAGAGTATTAATAGATACATTTATACAAAAACTATATACATTTGGTATTCCTGTGATATACTGTTCTGCAAAATAAAGGTAATGAGTCGTTTTTAACAAACTGTGAATGCCATAAGACCAAAACCCCTGAGAAAATGCAACTGTTTTGTTCAGTTCTAGATAATTCATATTTGTTTCCATCCTCACAGTACATTGTTTTTTTTTTTGCATAATTTAATATACTATACCAGGGATAGTATATTTTTTGGCGTGCCGATTTCAATTAAAAAAATCAAAGTTGAGGTACTCGGTCAATAATTGTAAGTCTGATGACCCCCTGCACACGGTATTATGTCACATAGCAGCCCCTGCACATGGTATTATGTCACATAGCAGCCCCTGCACACGGTATTATGTTCCATGGCGACCCCTGCACACGGTATTATGTCCTATAACGGCCCCTGTACACGGTATTATGCCCCATAGCGGCCCCTGCACATGATATTATGCCCCATAGCGGCCCCTGCACACGGTATTATGCCCCATAGCGGCCCCTGCACATAGTATTATCCTCCATAGTGGCCCCATCACACAGTATTATCCTCCATAGTGGCCCCTGCACACAGTATTATTACCCATAGTGGCCCCTGCACACAGTATTATGTTCTATAGTGGCTCCTGCACATGGTATTATGCTGTATAGTGGCCCCTGCACACAGTATTATCCTCCATAGTGGCCCCTGCACACGGTATAATATTCTAACTTTTATAATATTCCAATTGTCACCACTCACTAGCTATTATTATCCTGTGGGGTCTCTTCAGACCCCAGAGTATAAGAAGCGGAGGGCCAAGAGAGGTGACAAACATAAAAAACAATGTTACTCACTTTTTCCTGTGCTCCGCAGCCGCTGTGTTCTCTCCGGGTGGTTCTCCCTGACTTCAGCAACCGCTGATTGGGTCTCAGGGGTCACGTCACATCATTATGCATAATGACGTCGGACGTGACCCCTGAGGCCCTGTCAGCAGTCTCTTACGTCAGGCAGAAGTGCCCGAAGAGCACAGGGCGGCTGTGGATCCAGGGAAGGTGAGTTAACATTGTCTTTTATATTTGATCACCTCCCGGGGGCTCCGCTTATCATACTCGGTGGTCTGAAGAGACCCCACAGTATAATAATAGCAGTTTCGTTTTGGCCGTGTTTGGTCCGATTGAAACTGCTGGGTGAGGACTCCGTTGCCGTGCCAGGGAAATAATCCTCGCGTGCCACTCTTGGCACGCGTGCTGGGGGTTGCCGACCCCTGTACTATACAATCTGTCATATGGCTTTGTGAATGAAAAAAAGTTATGGCAATTTGGAAGGGAAAGTTAAAAACAAAATTGTAAAAATGACTGGTGTATTTCATATAACATATAAAAGTATGTTAAGACACTGCAGATCTGTTGTAGATTTTCAATGCAGATTTCACTCCAAAAATTCTGCATGAAACTTACAGTGAATGGGATTGTATGTGTAGATATGTTTTCACTATGCATTAGGGGCTACAGATTGGCCACAGATCTGCTGAAGATTTCGTATGCAATGCAATGAGGAACATAGCTAACTTGGCCTAAATCAATGGACATTTTTCCTACTGGATTTTACTACCTGGCATAAGAATGGTTACTATATTATGGTCTACATTGCCCTTTATAGTACACTGGTTACTGGATCAAACTATATAAGGAGAAAAACAATCTAATCTATAAATTACAAAGTTTTTTTGACATTTTACTTGTTTTGAAAATAAACTTAGTTTATATTGTACTTTGTAGTCAAAATTCTTAGTATTGCAAAGGATATTTAAAATGTCAGGGGATTATTTCATGCAGAAACTACTTTCATAGTAATGTTTTCCCTATTTGCCTTCAGAAAAGAGATGTGTGTTTTAAATCTTTGAGAATACACCAAAGTAACATTACCATGACCCCAAACACGGGAGACATTGGCCCTAGTTTTGCATCGAAGTTATCATTTTTCATGAAATGAAATCTTCAAATCTTCTTGAAATGTAATCCTGCAAAATCTTTCATTGGGTCACAGTAAAGGGACCTTTTACCTTTTCCAACAAAATGAAAGTTTTGTCTCAGGTTTTATAGACTTTTAATCAGACTCTGGAAGTAGAACAAATCTTAAGAACCTTTTATGCTGCTTTTTTCACATTTTAAGTAGACATGAACAGCTAGCTATTTTTAGACCTTTTACTCTGGGGAAAAAAGTAAAACTGGTAACAGATATATATGTCATTTCATTTGGTGTTAGCTTTCTATTTTACTAATTAAACCATAGATTCATATGCAAAATACATTTCTCACAGACAGATCCATTCACTGTTAAAAACATTTTAAGGTCACACCAGAATTCTACAATTTTGATTTATTCTTTGGACACATGTTCATTAAAAAGAAAAAAAAAAGTCTATTGATAGTTTGTATTAATTTCTATGTAAATGATATAGATGCCAAATTTTCATTCTTCCATTAGTTAGCATCTGTTCATTCTGGATAGTTATCAGCAGAGAAATTAACAGCAGAACAGAAATTGAAGTGTGCAAGCATTGTAAAAATTAGAAGATGATGGATCGGATAGCTGATGCACAAAAATGCTTTTATTGTCAAATTTATATTTAGTTCATTCCCCTTGAATATAAAGATAAAGAAAAAGGTAAAATATTTTCACAGATTAAATATTTAAAGCTGCCTAATCGGGTTAGTTGAGGTGAACACCATATTTAACGTAAACATATGGAAATTATCCATGGGATTCTATTGACATAAATACACATGTGTCCTTCCTTAGCTGTCCTCTTGGCTAGACATGTCCAGTTATGTGTATTACAAGTTAAGCAGATTTTCTACAATACTATTTGGTGATAAATTACCACAAAGTGATATGCTAGCTTTCCTATCTGTATCCATGTGCAGCCACTCAGTGGTGGTGGTTAAGAGATTGCAGTCTTCTGTTAGTTGTTGTGATATTGTGTTCAATTGGTTTAATTGGAAATTGGAATCCTTAACCAAATTGGAGATTGTGAACATATCTGTATGCCAAAAGTGTCCTTTTAGAAGGTATCACATGGAAAAAGAACCTTTAAGACCCTCTGTTGCTGAAAGTGAGCTTTTAAATATCCACATATATTGAGAAAATAGTGCATGAAATCATGTTATTGTGTTAGAAAAAGTTTATTTTTCCTTGCATCATTTATTTTACTTGAGTCAACGTATGGAGCTCCTCTCTCTGTTTTACCGCATGGTTTTCAAAAGTGTCCTTTTGTCATATGTTGTCTGGTACAAGTCAGTATACCTTTGTTTTATTCTATTTTACCTTTGTTGTTTTTCTTTTTTACATCCAGATTTAACAGCAGGCATATGCTAATGTATAGACAAACCTATTATGCTTACTTTCAGCTGCACTGATCAAACATGCCCAAAACTAAACATGGCCTAAACATTAACCTAGCCTAAGAATTTGTAACAAGGTTGTATTAACTTTGTTAGGCCAATATCTTGTATATTGTGTTTGGTACAGGATGTAAATACCTTTCTAGCTAGTCTCCGATCCATGAAAGACTTTGGGCAAAGTTATAATTTCTTAAGTTAGTTTTGACTAACTTAAGGTGATGTTATGACTATTTATATGTATTATTAATATGATAAATTTGTTGCATCTTTTATTAGGACTAGAGATCTTTTGTTCATTTTTAATGTATCCACCTAATATGGTGAGATCATGCAACGGTTTTGTGACATTCTAAACAGTCATGATTCATAAATGTGTCTGGATTCTGGCCAAGCAGCTAGCCATTTCTACTTTTCACTGATGTGTATTGCACAAGTAGCTTTAAATTGTGCCGAGAATGGTTAATAAATATGTCCCACAATAGATAAGATATTATTTTGGAGTAAAATGTGCTAGAAAAGGGACAAAATACATTTATAAATGTGGTCCTTTCTTCTCCTTTAATCAGATTCCTCTGTTTTCAGTGGAAAACTTTTTAAAACTACAATAAGAATTGCCCGATATTTCTTTTCATATTTTTGCGAACTCAGAATTGTCCAGTGCTCTTTATTAATGGTACTGGAATTAGCAAATAATCTTTTGTACTTGTGAACCTCTCTGGTATTTGAATGATATTAGCATAGCTATGCATATGTAATTAACAAGAAAGTGCCCAGTACTATCCATTGCTGAAGTTAGACAGATCTACGTAATCCTTGTACTTTGTGAAGAACCTTGATATTTGAATAATATTAGCAAAGTTCATTTAATCTTATTAAAATAAATGTGTCCAGTACTCGCTAATATTGGAGCTAGTAAAGGAAATAATCCTAATACTCTCTCAAGATTTCTAGTATTTTAAAATATTTATGTGCAACTAACATGCAGACATTATGCAGACAGGACAAGAGTGCTAGCTAGGATTTCCTTTACCAAAAACCAAATATTTAGCTTGCTACTCTTGCAATGTGGTGCAGAAGCACACCTTAAATAGATGAATGTTCTTCCCCTGGTGGGCACAAAAATTTACATGGACAGGCAGGAGATGGATTCAGTCGCTGTTCACACTTTGCTTGCAGTTTCACAGAGGCACTGCCTCGGTGCAGTGTGACATGGTATGGATTACTCTAGCCATAGTTATTCAGGTTGTGTGACATATTATGCAGAGTAAATATATGACTTACACTGTCAAATATACTGAATAATGAGTGTTGCCTTTGGATGGTGCAGCCGCTACTGGTTGGGCAGCACACTTGTGATGGTGAGGGGTGGGTGCAGGTTCTGTGTAGGGCTGACCACTGACTATTTCATGTCCAGTCAAAACTAAAGTTGAACAGCACTCCAATTCGGTATGCTTCTTAGGAATTTATTAAGGCCACAATGGGCGTCACAAAGGGTAATTTTCATTTGTCCCCTTGGTTGGGTGGTTTTTCCTGTGTGGCGGACAGTGGTAGATACAGTAGTATGAGGTCCAGGGCTGGGGCATGTCATGGCACAGTTATTCTCTGGAGGTTTCTGGAAGCCAGATGGAGAAATTGCTCTTGACAGGCAAAACAAACTTGTTCCTAAGAGTTGCTCAGGGAGAAGTTGTGTTTTGCTTTCCTCTTGTGTAACCCACTGATAACAGGGGTTGCCCAGGTTACCCAAGGTGGGAAAGGACATACTATTTAAGGGCCAACTCCCACACTTTAAAGAGGAGGGGGAGCTCTGGCAGCTGTAAAGAGAGGAGCAGCTAGCTGCATATATGTCCTGGTTAGCTTATAGAAAGGAAATACATTGGCACCCTGACTCAGCAGCTGGTTCCTTGAACTGGGGCACTAGCCAGACTCTGTTTAGCAGTGACACAGCTTCTAGACGACGCATCCTTCATGCGTGCAGAAGCATTGTGTCTGTCCCCTCTAGACCCTTAAACTATTAAAAAAAACTTCAAATTACCATCCATTCCCTAGAATACATATAAAAGCAAACAAACAAAAAATAAATACATAAGGCATCCCCGCATCTCAAAATGCCCAGGCTATTAAAATCTAAAAATGTTTATCCCATACGGTAAACAGACAAAAAAAAACTTGTCATGCAAAAAAAAGTTTTAGCTCAGTATTCAGAAATAATAAAATACTTTAGTAGATGGAGTATACTGAGGCGAGGAAAATTTTGTTTTGAAAACAGTTTTAAAGATTTTTAAAGTAACAAAACCTTATAAATCGATATTATTGTACTGACTATCAAAATATAGCTAATGTGTCATTTTTATCCCACGCTGAACAGTGTGAAAACAGAACCCCCAAGTCCACCCCATTATGAATATTTTTACAACTTTCCAGTGGATTGCATAGACTGCCATTATGTGCCATTATGAAGTACAATTTGACCTATATAAATAAGCCCCTTCTATGAACAAAAAAATTAAAAAGCTATGGAAGAGAGTGAAAAATAAAAATGAAAAACAAAAAATGGCTCCAGCTGGAATGAGTTAATAAAACATTAGAGAAATAGAATAATAAATCTCCACTTTCTGTGTTGTTGCAGACTCTTCATTTATGTATTGTGATAAGCCGGCCATTGCGCCAAGTGCACCCATTAAGTTAATTCATTCAGTGAGCTGCTATTTTAACATATCGGGCAATTTACAATTTGTGACGTACTTTAAACTCTTTCCTACAAGTTGTACACTGGTCAAACAGTCGTGATGTTGGTCTTAACTTTTTTTTGTAAGTTTTTTTTGTTAAAAAATGGCCATATAGAAAAACCAATAGAGATATTTGAATCTACTCTACACATTGTAATAGATTGCAACACTGCATCATACCTGCTTCTATAGCTTACTTCAAGGTAAAAATAATCTATGTGAAATTGGAAAGTTGATTGACAGCTTTCTCCCAAATGCTGCATTTTCAGGCTTGTTCTGTTTGCATATTTCCTGCCAGACATGGTAATGGATCTCAACAGTGGTGATGTTTTCCTACTTCCCTCTACAGGGATCTATTAAAGTTTTGGCAAGTAATATGTGGACAGAATACAACATAAAAATATGGCTCTGTGAATAAGTCCAAAGAATTCAATGTTTTATTAATTTTTGTTGATATGTAAGCATTTCTATAATTTTACTTACTTTGTTACAAATAATGCAGACAATAAAAGAAAACATAAATGTTAATGCAACATATAGACTAAAATACTTAACAAGATAAATTACATTTATTGTATTTCTTGTAACTTCATGCTCTATATGTTTTTAGCAATTTTATTTGACACAAACACCAGAGAGTTTTATGTGAAGTTGCTCTGGTTAAAGCAATGACTAAATATACTGTAAAATATACTATTAAACTCAAAAGGCTGCTAAGACAATTTGAAGGAAAAAAAGGACTGGACCAGTAAGGGCAGCAATAAAGCTACAGTGATGGTCTGCATTATCTCCTACAGAGATATGTATGTATTGAATGGGAGAAGCAGTTAGTTACCTATCATCATTCATTCTCATGTTCATCATTTTGTTGCATTTACACAAAGCCCAATGGTTTTGTAGTTCACAATATTATCTGGATAAAGGGTTTTTATATAATAACTTTGGATATATATTGGATACTGCAATCATACTATAGCATTGGTAAGAGACATTAGCATAGCTATGCATATGGTGAGACATTGGTGAGATATTATTAGTGAGATAGTGACAGTGAGATCCATCATCCTCTCTTTACCAATTAAAGGGGAAGGGCTTGATACCCATTAGTATATGTACAATGTTCTAATTTCTTTTTCTGAAAACACTTTCTTAATAATTCCTTTTCATTTTGTTTTTGTCTCCTGCTCTCCTAACTTTTTAGATGCAAACTTTTAATTTAAGGTATATAAGTTTAAATACGAGGGGCGCCTGAAAAGTTCGTAGCCCGACCCAGAAGTAGTGACTGTGGGTAAAAATTTTGTAGTCAGTTCTCAACATAGTCTCCTTTAAGGGTCACACATGTATGTCATCACTCTTGGAGTTTCATTATTCCACTGTGGTAGAACGTTCCATCCTGCTCCTCCAAAAGTCCTTTACGGTGTTCATGACGGCTTCATCAGAAAGAAAACTACTTCCACCAAGGTGCCTTTTCATCTGTGGGAATAGGTGGTAGTCTGATGGAGCCAAATCAGGGGAACAGGGTGGGTTCTGAAGCAGTTGGAAACCATAGGAGTGAATTGCAGCCATTGCAACAGCCGATGTGTGAACTGGCGTGTTGTCCTGGTGAAACAACACCCCTTTCCGGAGCATCCCTCTCCATTTTTCCTTAATTGCTGACCTCAGGCGATGAATCTGAGCTGCATAATATTCCCCATTGATGGTTTAACCTTTCTGGAGGAATTCTAGAAGAATGACACCCTTGGAATCCCATCACCTTGCCAGCGGATGGAACCACCTTTTGCCTTTTTGGGGTGTGGGGAGGTGGGATGTTTCCACTGTTTCGAGGCTTCTTTTGACTCAGGATGAAAGTGGTGTACCCAAGTTTCATCCATTGTAACAAATCTCTGCAGGAAAAGTTGAATATCAGCTTCAAACAGTTGCACATTTTCCGCAGAGCGAAGTTCTCTCAGACGTTTTTTCTCTAAAGTCAAAAGTCTTGGCACCCATCGGGCTGAAACTATGTGCATGTTCAGCAACTGTATTAGGATATGGCCAACCCTCTCCACTGATATGCCCACACATTCACAGGTTCATGTACTGTATATGAGGCCGTGATCTCCTCCTAATATGGCATCAGGATAGCACACTTATAAAACATTTATTAATTCCAATAATTTAAACCTCATGTGGGAAGTTTTCCCTTCTTTGATGTAAGCTTAACAGGTGATATACAAAAGGAAGAATTCATACCAGTTTACACAGGAAATCTACGAGTAGCGATACTACCCTCCATGCTACCAGTGGTCACCCTCCACATACAATTAAAAATCTGCCCATAGGGGAATAAGTCAGGGCACCCAAAGCTTGTTCTGTAGAATCTATGTAACAGGAATGCCAGAATATTGATAATAGACTGTCCCAAAGGGGATATTCCAGAAAATATTTACACAGGGTTAAGTTCATTGTAGATATAGAAAAGAGAACAATACAATTATTCTGACCAAAACAATAAGGAGAAATGCTCCCTTAGGGGCTCTTGTGTCTAAGTTCAAGATCCAAAATGCTTCCCTTATAAAAAGTGCTCTGGACCAATCGCACCACTCAAAGGCCTATTAACCCCTTCAATTCCAAATACTCTTAAACTATCGACATCAGTCTCAAGGAAATATTGTGAAACTCCAGACAGAGAACGTTTTTATATGTGTTTCTACCAACTGTGTGCCAGGTACATGTTCTATTCTAACATTCAATTTATGGGTAGTGCAACCCACGTACGGATTTCAAGAGATGCAGGTGACCACATAAACAAAGAGTATAGTGTTACAGTTAATGAAAGATCTAATTAAATAAAAGTTTCTTTCTTTTCTGAAAATTTGCACAAATTGCATCTGTTTGTTTTAACCAGATATTCTCTGTACACCAATAGATAAATTGGGTGACAGAAGATTAACAAAGGAGGCAGCCTTCTAGGCCACGCCTGTCCCTGGTGATAAAGCATAGTCCTGATATAAAATTTTGATGTTTCTGGATAATTCTCACTATCTCATGGTATTGTACACTAAAGGCTGTGGAAAAAGTGATACTAGGGGGGATGACTGCATTTTCTGCAAAGCGGTTATCTGATACAAGCAGTTATTCCTTTGTCTATGTTTAAACTAGCCCAAACCCAGATCGCACAAACCTTTCTAATATTTATTTTTCAACTTGTGCCTCCCTTTAACAAATGCATTTTGTTATCTTGAAATAGATCTGTTACATCTGATTGATATTTTGTCAATCTATCTGCTAGTATCTTAGAAAAAATCTTTCTGTTCACATCTATTAGAGAGATGGGCCTGTGTGAAGCCACAACCTCAGGGTTGTTCAATCACTGGCAATGATAAAGACAGTAGAAGAGCTTACATTGAGGCTAACTGAGGCAGGCTATAATGTGGTGAACCCTGCAGGAGAGGGAGAACTGCAGGAGTCATGCTCATCTGTAAAGACAGCAGATGATGATCTCTTTTAATTATCCAAGATTTTCTCTAGTTTTATTGTCAGTAAACTAAGCCATTAAGTATAGCTGGGTGTTCTCATCTGAGTCTATTAGTACCTGCATGTAACGTCATGGTGTAGTCGGCAGGATGGACGCAGAAAGCATTCTGGTGGAAGGTGCTGCACCCATCATCCCGAATGTGTGCCCAGCACTAGCAGTGACTTCATTAGAAGCTGCAATACCAGGTGTTGATGCAGTGGTGATCTACATGGTCCGAAGGTGTTGTTGCTGAGTCATCTCCGAAGTGTTGCGGAACTGGAATACTCCTAGAGGATTGACAGGTGAGAATTGAGTCTTCTGCTTGGCTGTGCAATGTGCTCCACACCTGAGGGCTGAAATCACACTGATCATGTTGGAAGAAGAGCCATTGAAGATGGTCATGTTGCAGCCTGCTGCCCATAGAAGCATTGTCAAATAGATATTGGTAGTATTAGAGGAAGTATATGAGGATGTATCCATGAAGACCATGCACAACTGCAAAAGAAGTTCTTTGCATTTGTACATGGCAAGGATGAGACCTTAGAAAAGTACCCCAATGGTCTACAGGAATTACTCTCTAAGCTAAAGAGGAAGACTGGGACTGAAACTGAACTGTGGGATCAGTTGATTGTTGGAAGCTGAAAAGGAAGTTACAGGGGTGACTAGTGACTCATTCCCAGAAGCTGTTCCACCCGGTAGTCAGAGGTGATCATCTGGGATCAAAAGTTATAGACTGAGGCTCTATTGGTGGCTCCTTTGCTGGAGGTTCTGTAGGAGGCCCCTCAATGAGAAGGTACCATGGAGGCAAGGTTAACCTCCCTGGAAGATGCCTGAAAGGAACTAATGGTGACCCAGGAGGCAGAGGTGGTCACAGCAACTGCTAGGTTGGACACTGCTAGTCCATGTATCAAATGAAGGTCATGGTGCTGCAACCCAGATGGTTCTAGGAGGCCTGACAGAGTTCTGGTTACCTGAAAACTAGGCCAGATGTAATCCTCCTGTCAGGGTTCCCTCTGTTCCTCCTGGCACAGCTCCGGAAAGCTCCACAATAATGGACAGCTGACAAAGTACTCCTCGCTGTCTCTGGGGCCTGTTATAATCCTCCTGAAGGCTGTAATGGCTGACCGTTGGCCTAAGGCCAGCTTGTTGGGGCAGGAACACTCTGTACACCCTCACTGTCCCACTGCTCCCACTGAACTGACTCAGGCCAAGGGTTACCGTGGAGATGGAGTCTCCCACAACCCCGCTCAGTGGCCTGTGATAGGCCAGGGCTAAACCAAGGCTAGGTTTGAACACTGTAGGGAAGAATGAACAGGGAAAAGCTGCAACAACACATTTAACATATAACGGGATGTACCACCATAAAACCCAGAGGCACCCAAACAAACAAACTAAAACAGCAGCCTCTGGGATGCTGCAATTTAACATATCCCACACATGCTGGGCATGCCAGTGAGAGCGGTATATTTGTCAAGAGAGACCCCTTCTGAGGATGGCCCCACGGCAGAACAATTTAAACTAGGATGGCTTGCAGTTGAGAGGCTAATAGCAGTGGCTATTTCTGAATGCTCTAGTATAGAAGCCATGGATGTGTTGTAAGAAAATCTGGTGATCTAAGACAAGATCGTCAAAGCGATGCTTTCTTGCCTAGTTGTTACTGGGCCAGAAAACTAGAAAATAGCGTAAGGTAGTATATGTCACCAGCAGCCTTCAATTTGTATCCACCAATACAAAGTCTGCTGATTTGATCTACTGATAGATCTGAACAACATGCACAAAACTGTATTACGAAAGTATCCTTATTTTTTGTCTAAACCCCCCCCCCCCACAAAGCCAATGGAAGGGACCTTACATTTTTAATTTAGCAGTAATATGAATTAGGAAGACACATGACAATTTTAGCATAACTTTACAAATTTAATACAAATCCAATTATTGTGGATTATTGTACATTATTGTGTTGTCTAAACATTCTATTACACAGTATTTCATTCAGAAAAAAAGTTCATCTAATTAATAGCAAAATGGCATTCATTTTCTTCCTTCCAGGTTTTATGCTCATATCCTAAAAATAAGGTAGTAAAAGTCTTCATCAATTATAAGCAAATGAATATGTGATGATAATTTGCTATTAACAAAGTAATAACTCCATCTGCTGTAGCAGGGTTAAATTAAATTGTGTAAAAGACAAATAAATGGCCAGATGCATGGGTGGAGCTGGAAAGTGCTGGATAACAATAATTTTTTTTGGTTCGTCTAAGACTAATAAAAATACTACATAGCGTTTCCTGCATTGTTAACAATAAATGAACTACAAACTTTGGTTAGTTACTAGACCAGTGCATTTTTTAATACGTTGAAAAGTGATTTATTGGTTACTAGTTACTTACTGATAGTCAGAGTTTAAAATTTTAACTAGGCCTCCACATTCCTAAGATCTGACCCCAGTTGAGCATTTGTGTGTTATATGCCAAAAAAACAAGTCCAATCGACTAAAGATGGGTGAACCTTACAAAATTAGTTTTGACAAAAATTCGTGAGGTTCGGCTGCCCAGTCCATTTCGGGCTAAACTTGTTTCAGGTCCAGGGAAGTGTGGCAACATGATAAACCATTATACTCAACTTCAGGGCTAGCTTTAGGTTTGTGTGGACTCTTGGGTGAGTAAGCCTCAGTGGGACCCTTTATGATGCAATTCCCATGTCCACAGTGTTTTCCTGTAAAAGCCTCTGCAGCAAAAACAACTGAAATGTGTGGGTGCGACCCGCAGCAATAATTGACATTTTGTTACCTTTAACCTGCTGTGCTTTTAGTTGTTGCACATAGATGCCATTTGTAGAAAACTCATCCAGATTGCTGCTACTGTACATGAAGGCAGGTTAGCTGATGGTGAGTCTGCAACATAACTGTAAAAAGACTGCCTTACACTCCCCACAGTATAATGGACCCCTTTTCCCATCACACAGTATAAGGAGCACCTTATACCACCACACAGTATATGGCCCATACGTCCCATACAGTATAATGGCCATCTTTTTCCTACACACAGTATAATGGCTCCGATATGCCCCCTCACAGTATAATGGATCTCTTTTTTCTCCTATATGACACTCTTCTTCCCCCATATACAGTATAATGGGCCCCTTATGCCCCTACACAGCATAAGGGCCCCATTTTGCCCACACATACAGTATAATAATCCTCTTCTGCTCCAACACACAGAATAATGGCCCCTTCTTCCCCCACACATATTATAATGGACCCTTCTGCCCTCAAACGTGGTATAATGGCCTCTTTCTGCCCTCACATAATACGGGGAGGGAGTCTGGGATGCTGCCAGTGGTAAATACTGTTTAAAGCACTGCGCACAGCCCAGCCCTGCTTATTACAAGGTAATGAGCACTTCCATATTATTATTGAAAAATAAGGGCTCACCTGGTAAGTTACAGGACTTAAATAATCTGCTGCGAGCATCTTAGTTCCTGATATTACAAGATAATGTCAGTGGTCCTGTGGAGTTCATTTCTGCATAGATCTGTTTGGGAGGCACTATAGATTCCTACACTATATTAGATAGCTCATTGGTGTATTAAATGAGTTGTCTAATGGCTAAGGATCCCTTTGCTGGGACCCCCAACAATTGTGAGAACGGGGATCCCTTTTGAATAGACTAATTGTTGCACATCAGTGGTGGTTATTATTACAGGTACTTATGTGGCTGGATATGTTCCCGTCATTGTTTATTCCTTAGGGACAGACAGCTGGAAATGGTCATAGTTGAGACTTTTTCTTTCCTTTTTTGCACTATATGGTTGTTTTTATTATTCCACATTTTGTACCATTGCCATATAAATTGTATTATTGTACAACACAGTATTGTGCACTTTTATTTGTGTATATATTATGTTGTGATTTGTTTCATTGTCACTTTGCATCATAATTTTTTGTATCAGTATTCATTCACAGTATTGATTCTGCACTTTCATTTTTAATTGGTCCTATTCTTTTCATTAATATTATTTTTTTCATTATTATTATTGTTTAAATTACATTATGTGCACATATTTTGTTTAGTGAAATTGGTCCTAAGCTTGGCTCTTTAGTTGGTTTTTCATTAGGTCATATATGTATTTATCATTACATTAGTCACTTACAATAGTCAATAGATTTACTTTTCTATATTTATGGCAAAGATAGATAAGACAGATGGATAGACCTATGGTATAGTTATTTTTTATTATACATGCCTTGTCCGCTTTACGTTATAGTTTTCATTGGGCTGCAAAACTTACTTGCTGTTGTGCACATGTGCACACTTCCTGGTTACTATCATTAAGGTTTGACTTCTCCCAGGTTGTTTGTGTGTACTAGGATTTGCCTAGTTGCGCTTTGACAATATTTATGTCTGCGCACTCTCCAGATGCCACCTCCCTTGGATAGGAAGAGGCCAGGGGCTTAAATACCGGGATAGCAGCGGGAGTGCCTGCCAAAGGACCTGGGACATTAGGGGGCCCGGCGGACCCCTGATGTTTTTTTTTTTTTTAATAGGCCGTTACCTGCTGGTGTAACACCAGCAGGTATCAGGCCCTATTTACTTACCGATCCCCACTCCTGCACATTTCCGCCTGCGCTTCCCATTCTGCGGAAGCGGAGGTGGCTGTGAGCAGGAAAGGGGATTGGTAAGTAAGGCCATGGGCCGTGAACCCCACAAACACTGCTATCATTATACTCTGGGGTCTTTTTACTTACCTCTCCTGTGCTCCGGCAGGCTTCGGGCCTATTTGGTGACGTTCCAGACGTCACGTGGGCTGGGCCTGCGTCATTATGCATCGCAACGCTGGCTGTGATGTGTCTGGTCCAACAGTGAAGAAGCGGGGAGTGCTCCGGAACCAGGGACAGGTACATAACACAGTTTTTTATGTTTGTATCCTCCTCTGGGTCTCTGATCATTATCTGAAAAGACCCCAGAGTATAATAATTGTTCATGGGTGGTCCACAATGGGGCATAATACTACATGCAGGGGCCACTGTGGGGCATAATACTGTGTGCAGGGGCCACTATGGGGCATAATACTGTGTGCAGGCGCTACTATGGCACATAATAGTGTGTGCAGGGGCCACTATGGGGGATAATACTGTGTGCAGGGGCCATTATGGAGCATAATAGTGTGTGCAGGAATGCGGGGAATGCAATTTGTGCAGGGAGTGGTTGTCGGTGGGGCGGTTGCTGTGGAGGGGCCAGGTCAAATCTTCGCCTTGGGGCCCAGCCATTCCTAGTTATGCCACTGGAAGAGGCTCATCTGGCTCTCACGTTTCTTTGTGCAATGGCATCCTAGGATGTGTGGACCTCATCCCATCATTTGTGAATTTGGTGCTTGTATCAGGACTGGCTCATGTGCTGTCATGTGCCCTGTAGCTAAACAGATACTGTTTAAAGATATTAGGTCCAGATAATTTTATGCACTGTAATTGGGAACTAGAGCTCTTGATATGTGCTTGATATGCGGTACGACCGCGACCGGGCCCGGAGGGCCAGGGCCCCGGACCACCATGATAGTGGTCGGGGAAAGCCTTGTTCCCATAGCTGTCAGCCCAGGGGAGGTGTATAAAAATAAAAAAATACTCACCTGTCCTGGGTTGAGCATCTACTCTGGGGCTCTTCCTGCTGGTAACTGAGGTCATGCTAGCGCTCACATGGGGTGCGCCAGTGTAATAAAGTCATCGTGCCCCATGTGACCGCTGGAGCGCGAGACCCCAGAGTATAATAATAGCACCAGTTCTCGGGGGGGGGGGGGGGCTCTTGGGAGCTCATAATACTATGTGGGGGCCACTGTGAGAATATAATACTGTGAGGGGGCCACTGTGAGCATATAATACTGTGTGGGGGCCACTGTGAGAATATAATACTGTGAGGGGGCCACTGCGAGCATATAATACTGTGTGGGGGGCCACTGTGAGCATATAATACTGTGTGGGGGCCACTGTGAGCATATAATACTGTGTGGGGGCCACTGTGCGAATATAATACTGTGTGGGGGCCACTGTGAGGATATAATACTGTGTGGGGGCCACTGTGGAGCAAGTAACACTGTGTGGGGGCCACTGCGGAGCACGTAATACTGTGTCCCAGTATTGTTTACATGCCGGGCACTACTCACTCACTGTATTCTTGACAACTTCAGTTGTGGGTACTAAAGCTAACCCTTTCAAGTATCTGAGATATCGCTGCAGCACCCGTAACTGTCACTATCAAGAATTTGCTCTATAGAGGGGGTAGGGGGCCCCGGGCAAAAGTTTGCACCGGGGAACACAAGACTTTGGTTATGCCACTGGCGATAATGGCACCCCCAGATGAAGGCTAGGATGTTGAAACATGCGCCAGGGTAGATGCCATCTCATGTGATCTGGTTATGGGTCTGTAATGTATTGATTTTATGTTTCACTTTTGAAATTTTGCCTGCTGCTTGTTATTTTGTATTTATACTACTATGAATATTATGGAATGATTTTATAGCAGTATGCAATTATTCAGCACTAGTACTTTTTTACATTTATATTAATAAATATTGATTTTTTTTTTTAGTTTGGAATTTTTTTTTGTATAATTTCTTTATTGGTAGTAGATTTGTTACTGATGCAGCCCACATATATGGAGATTTTTCTATTACTGAAAACCCCACCAGGGGTTTACAATTGTGTACCCTTCTTTTTATTGTTTTGATTTATTATATCCAATTTATATATTCATTTAGCTTTAAGTTACAGGATATATAAGACTACCTTTGTATCAAATGACTGACTTCCACAGATCAAATACTATAGATATACAGTGGAGAAAAAAAGTATTTAGTCAGCCACCAATTGTGCAAGTTCTCCCACTTAAAAAGATGAGAGAGGCCTGTAATTGTCATCATAGGTAGACCTCAACTATGAGAGACAAAATGAGAAAACATATCTAGAAAATCACATTGTCTGATTTTTAAAGAATTTATTTGCAAATTATGGTGGAAAATAAGTATTTGGTCAATAATAAAAGTTCATCTCAATACTTTCTTATATATCCTTTGTTGGCAATGACAGAGGTCAAACATTTTCTGTAAGTCTTCACAAAGTTGGCACACACTGTTGCTGGTATGTTGGCCCATTCCTCCATGCAGATCTCCTCTAGAGCAGTGATGTTTTGAGGCTGTCGCTGCGCAACACGGACTTTCAACTCCCTCCAAAGGTTTTTTATGGGGTTGAGATCGAGAGACTGGCTAGGCCACTCCAGGACCTTGAAATGCTTCTTACGAAGCCACTCCTTCGTTACCCTGGCAGTGTGCTTGGGATCATTGTCATGCTGAAAGACCCAGCCACGTTTCATCGTCAATGCCCTTGCTGATGGAAGGAGGTTTGCACTCAAAATCTCACGATACATGGCCCCATTCATTCTTTTATGTACACTGATCAGTTTTCCTGGTCCCTTTGCAGAGAAACAACCCAAAGCATGATGTTGCCACCCCCATGCTTCACAGTAGGTATGGTGTTCTTTGGATGCAACTCAGCATTTACTCTCCTCCAAACACGACGAGTTGTGTTTCTACCAAACAGTTCTACTTTGGTTTCATCTGACCATATGACATTCTCCCAATACTCTTCTGGAACATCCAAATGCTCTCTAGCAAACTTCAGACGGGCCCAGATATGTACTGGCTTAAGCAGGGGGACACGTCTGGCACTGCAGGATCTGAGTCCCTGGCGGCGTAGTGTGTTACTGACGGTAGCCTTTCTTATGTTAGTCCCAACTTTCTGCAGGTCATTCACTAGGTCCCCCCGTGTGGTTCTGGGATTTTTGCTCACCGTTCTTGTGATCATTTTGACCCCACGGGGTGAGATCTTGCGTGGAGCCCCTGATCGAGGGAAATTATCAGTGGTCTTGTATGTCTTTCATTTTCTTATTATTGCTCCCACAGTTGATTTCTTCACACCAAGCTGCTTGCCTATTGCAGATTCAGTCTTCCCAGCCTGGTGCAGGTCTACAATTTTGTTTCTGGTGTCCTTCCACAGCTCTTTGTTCTTCACCATAGTGGAGTTTGGAGTGTGACTGTTTGAGGTTGTGGACAGGTGTCTTTTATACTGATAACAATGTCAAACAGGTGCCATTACTACAGGCAATGAGTGGAGGACAGAGGAGCCTTTTAAAGAAGAAGTTACAGGTCTGTGAGAGCCAGAAATCTTGCTTGTTTGTAGGTGACCAAATACTTATTTTCCACCATAATTTGCAAATAAATTCTTAAAAAAGCAGACTATGCGATTTTCTAGATATGTTTTCTCATTTTGTCTCTCATAGTTGAGGTCTATCTATGATGACAATTACAGACCTCTCTCATCTTTTTAAGTGGGAGAATTTGCACTATTGGTGGCTGACTAAATACTTTTTTCCCCACTGTATGTCAAAAGCTTTTTATAAGCTTTAACAGCTAGAGGATACTAGAATATCAAGAATATGTTGGTAGGGAATGCTATTTAAGGAATTCAGTGACATATTACTCAAGATGGAGCTCCATGTTCAGTATAGATATTTTTACTAACTAAATTTGAAAGTAATTTTTTTTAATAATTAGAATATGTATTGTATGATATTCTAGAATATTATTTCTCAGCAACTCTATTCATATGGCCATGATCTCATACAATTTGGCCATACGGGAAAACTTTGGTTGACTGAACTGTGAAACATGGTATTAAAACATTGAAATTGTGTCTCATGTCATAAAGGGCCAAAAAAGTTTAATTAATAAATTTAGATGATACATGCTATCATGGCTGTCACATCTGATTTAAAGAGCTCTGCGCAGTCAGGTCAAATATGTGACCAAATTTGTAGGTGGGTGATAAAGATGGGTTTCTATTTTCCCCTTATCTGCAGACCAAAAATGTAATGGTGATAACTTCATGTTCACAATAATTATTACAGTAAGATGTTGATGGAGACAAATGCTTATTTTAGATTTAAATATGGCTAGAAAAAGTTGAGAAGTTTGTCATTTAGAGATAATTATAGAACAGAAATAACAAGTCCTATATTTCCTGTAGCACTGTTAGCTTGGTAAAATGATTCAATGTGCGTAAGAGCAGTCATTTTATGCTTAAAACTTTACATAAAAGTACAATTCCCTTATAATAATGACATTTTCTATAATTCTGTTTGCGTAATTACAACCCATCATAATTAATTCACTTATTCACAGAGCATATACATAATTTCAGCCTTAAATTTAGTTCCCTAATTTACTCCATTATTTGATTATGTTACAAAAGCATTTCCAAATTGACACACTTGCATTTGGTTACAATATGCAACAATGATTATTTTTTATAAAGAAATATTAAATCTGCTAAATTTGAGCTGCTATATGTAGATGTTATATTTTCAAACTTGCTCAGCAAATATATTTGTTGCCTTAACCCTTTCAGGACCAAGGCAATTTTTGTTTTTATGTTTTCAAATTTTACTCCCTACCTTCTAAAGCTCATATCTTTTTCACTGTTTGGCTGTTATAACCATATGAGGAAAAGCTGTATTTCACAATGGCACCATTTATTATTCTGTATTGTGTACTGGAAAACTGAAAAAACAAATTCAGAAAGGAGTCAGATTGGTAAAATTAACATTTGCATCATTTTCTGATGGGGTTTGTTGTTACTGCATTCACTGTGTGGCAAAAGCGACAGATTACCTGCATTCAGCAGGTTGGTATGGCCACAGCATACCAAACTTACAGTGGGTACAGAAAGTATTCGGACCCCTTTCAATTTTTCACTCTTTGTTTCATTTTAGCCATTTGCTAAAAGCTCATTTTATTTCTTATTAATGTATACTCAGCACCCCATCTTGACAGAAAAAAAACTGATATTTTTGCAAATTTATTAAAAAAGAAACCTTTGCTGTGACACTCATATTTAACTCACATGCTGTCCATTTCCTTCTGATCCTCCTTGAGATGGTTCTACTCCTTCATTGTAGTCCAGCTGAGTTTAATTAAACTGATTGGACTTAATTAGGAAAGTCACACACCTGTCTATATAAGACCTCACAGCTCACAGTGCATGTCAGAGCAAATGAGAATCATGAGGTCAAAGGAACTGCCCAAGGAGCTCAGAGAAAGTTCCACTATGAAAAAAAACAACATTTCTTTGCATGACCATAACTTTTTTAGATTTCCATATGCTGAGATGTGTAAGGTGTACTTTTTTGAAGGTAATGTTATAGTTTTTATTTATTATTACATTTTTGTGAGGTGAAAACACAAAAAAAAAATCCGTATTTTAGACATTTTGATTCTCTTTTCTACTACAGTGTTCATCATATGGGAGAAATATTTTTTTATTTTTAACAGTTTGGGGATTTTTGAATGTAGTGATACCTAATATATTTATTTTAATTTTTATTTATTTTACATGTAACCTAGAGAAAGGGGGTGATTTAAATTTTTATATTTTTAAATTTAAGTTTTTTTCTTTACTTTTTTAGCCCCCTCCAGGGTGCAGGAACTAGCATTCATAGTATTGCATTCTATGATAAATTGACAATGTTGCTATTAGTAGCATAGCACTGGCAGTCCTGGGTGTCTTCAGAGGACTCATGCTTGCAACTGAACAGCTCCTGCGAGCCCTTCAGTTCCTCAAAATGAATATAGAAATACGACAACCACACAGATGCAATGATCTCATATTACCTCTGCATTTGATAGGTGAGCCATCTCTGAATACAGACATTGCCCCCGGGTTCCTACTGTATAAAAGCAGAAATCTGATGTCTATAGGCCTACTCAGCTGCGGAATGGGCACCATTTTTAAAAAGATTATTATCCTAATGTTATCAATGGGAGAGGGTTAAACATTCTGCAAATATACCCTAAATAAAAAAATATGCCCCATTGTGTATGTAAACTGGTACAAATGCACACCTTGAACAGTAGCCATTTCCACTGCCCACACAATCATGACAGAATTTTGCAATTTTGCTGCAATTTCACAAACAATACTGCATTTTTCAGTGATTTTGCATTTGCACTGTGCAACAATGCACAGTGTAACTATACCCCAAGGTACCACCCATTGTTGTTGCAGTTTTTGATGTTGTTTCCACAAAAAGTCAGACAAAATTAAATTATTTTAATGTGGTTTGTGTAAATCACAGCAAAAAAAGGCTATGCTTTGACTACAAAGTGTAACTCAACCCTGTGGGCGAGTCCAATCCTGGCTAAACCATCTTTTTGAGTAGCAGAAAGCAGTCAATGATTACTGCATGCAACACCAGCAGACCACAGGGGCAATGTGTTATTATTTTGAGATCAGGCAGTGGAAGCTTATCAGGGAAGTGTGAGCTTTCTGAGGCTCTTTATCAGATTTGTCAGTGAAGAAAACTGCAGCTTCAGTAATATCTTCCGCGATATATATATATATATATATATATTTTATTTATGCATACTACTGCAACAAGAGATGGAGGAAGAACAATTTGCACATCTTACTGACTGCACTAGGGCTGTTGGATGTCAGCATAGACATTGTTACATGGTGGAGATTGAGGAACTGGGTCTAGGTCCTGTACTTCAAGAAGAGTTGGAATATGTAGAGGGAAACCCTTATTGTAATGATGATGATGACCATAATGCTGGCCAGAATCAACAATGTCAATGGGGGAGGGAACTAAACTGGGCACTTGGTGAGCATGGTAAGCTTTATGCTCTATTGCTTACATGCTGACAAGCGTATGGTTAGCATCAAGCAAAGTGTTGACTATTGGATAGCCATGCTTTTAGACTCTCACTATAAAGGTAAAATGGGGAACTTTTTCCTGCTTCTGAAAGGGGGCAAAATTGGAGTATTACAAAGGCTTTTACCAAAGCTTTTGCCTAGCAGACGCCTGCCAATGCCAGCCACATTTCTGACCTGGAAGCCCTTTATAACTTCATCACCTCTGCCTGCAAAGCAGGAACCAATGCAGGTCAGACAACATGATGTACCAGTGGATTTTTCATCCATAGTGCTTCTGCCAAGGTGTTGCAAATGAACAAATTGCTAGTTGTCGGATCCTTTCCTGAGGCTGCTGATTGGACTCGGTGATCACGTGACTGCTGAGGCCAATTGGTGGCCTCAGGAAAGAAAAAGGGGATGTCACAGGTAGTGACGTCTCCAGCTCCCTTCTTGAGGCCGCTGATTGGCCTCAGCTGTCATGTGGGGCGGGTACTTCCGCCAGAAGAACAATGGAGCTGCAGGAACGGATCACGCGGGGAGGCGCCGGAGCACCAAGGAGTGTGGTTTTCTTTTCTTTTTTTTTTTTTAACCTCCCCAGCCTAATTAATAAATAAAATTTTAGGCCGGATAATTCCTTGAAGTTTTCTTCTCCAGTCCTAAGTGTACAAATCCCGAAACCCGTCTCATAATTGACTGCCCCTTGTTATTATGGTTGAGCCTTCCTTGTCTCTAAGGTCATGTGAACCCTTTTTCTATGCCTTTCATATGGCAGCCATCATTTTAGTTGGCTAATATGAATCAAACCACAAAATGTTTTGATCTGAACATGCTTAAATCAGAACACATTTTCAAAAATATGGAACACGGTTTTCTCATCTCTTAAAGAAACAAAACAAAAAAACAAGCTTGTTGACTGTTTCCCATGGCAATAAGCAAACAGCTGAATATAGCTTTCCAGCTGTTAGAAAGGCAGTCATTTAGGATCAGTACTGCAAAATAATGCAAAGTAACTATAATAAATATATCTTTGATCATTTTTAATCTATTGATCAAAGGATTTTTTTATTTTTTGTTTCAAACAAGCACAGAACAAGAGCAGCAACTATTTCAATAGACAAATATAACATTCTTTATGTATCCTACAATATGTCTTGTTACTTTATTATAAGAGACAAACCAGATATGTTGGCTAGTGTAAGGCGATACAGTGCTTACAGTAGCTAGAATGATGAAGTGACAGCCCTGACAGATGATGAATGATAGCATGCATATGAACAAGTAACAAGTGGCACTCAGTCACTGTCCAATATTCTTTGCCACAGTGAAAGACAATGCAATCTTCCTAGATAGCAGGTATGGAGAAAGTGACACCTAGCTAATAGTTTTGACATGTTCCATACAATTTTGGATGTGTAATATTTTTATATAGTGTAATTTAAAAGAAGCCGAATTGTATGGTTATTTATGAAAATAAATGTTTGCTGCTGCCTGTTTATGTAGAATAGTATGACTTGTATTGAGATGAAAATAATCTGGACTTATTTTCATTTATATTTAAATTATTTTTTCTTTTGAATATTTTTGGGTCTTTTATACAATATTATCTTTCACTGACACCACTACATTATTTTAGGTTATAGTTAATTAATTGCAACTTTATTTTCCACATTAGTTAATCATTTCTTTAGCCAACCCAGAGCTACTCATATTAAGGCTGGGGCCCCGTGTGGCGTAAACAGCAGTTTACCCTTGGAAGAAACACCACGGAAAAAAAAAAAACGCAGCATTTTACAGTCACTGCAAGGTGGATGGGATTCTAGTGAATCTCATCTACACCTTTCTGAAAAATATGAGCAGTGTGCACGCTGTGATTTCCAATACCATTGCGATATTGCAAATTGCAGCATGTCAATTATATCTATGGAAATACTGGCGGTTTCCCTATAGGTATAATTGAAGAATTTCACAGTGCTTTTTTGCTGCAGCCTGCTATATTGGGCCTTGCCTATAGAGATTTTTTAGGACTTTACTGTTATTGACCTATTGTTAAGTTATGCAATCAATAAAACATCGGTGGGCTCTATCTCCCAGGTTGAGAAGGTCACTGTGCTTGGGCAAGCACTGCTGGTTCTTTATTCTTCAGAGTCAGTAGTGATATACATTCTGTAGCAGTTGTGTGTGGTTTGGCAACTTACAGAAACTCAGTCCAATTCAAGTAAATGGGACAGAACGTTACAAAATATAAGGAACTGTACTTGATAATGAAATGGTTGTACCATTTGTTTGAGTGCCGTGACACTTTCAAATAGCTGATCTGTGGAGAGGTCAGTAGTTGGAACACCACAAATCTGATACTGACAGCCAATCCTAAGGATAGGTCAACAATATTAAAATAATGCAAATTCCTTTAAAGGGAATAGATGACTTTAGTTTCTTTTTCAATTGCTAAGCTAAAAAAAATATTTGATGCTGATATTCTTGAATGCAAAAGTTAGTTTTTACAATTTCTTTAAGAAAACACATTTGAGAGTTATTACTTCCATTGAAAGCACTTTACACTACAGCCCTATGGTTAGCACTATTGCCATGCAGTGTTACTGGTCTGAATCCAGCCAAGGACTACATTTGTGTGGAAATGTATGTTCTTCCTGAGTATTATCATGTGTAGCAAAGTTAGAGTGGGTTCACACCTGCGCTTGAGTTCGTCCGCTGCCAATCCGAGTGAAAATCTCGGGGAACGGGATAGGCATCGGATACCGACAGGTTAGCGATGCATTGGTTAAAAACCCATTCATTTGAATGGGTTTTTAAAGCAATGCGCGGGTGTGCGCTTACACCCCCTGCGCTGCAAAGCCGTTTTTTCGTCGGACACAAAGTCCTGCATGTCCGACTTTGTTTCCGACGAAAAAAAGGATTTGCAGCGCAGAGGGTGTAAGCGCACACCCGTGCATTGCTTTAAAAACCCATTCAAATGAATGGGTTTTTAACCAATGCGTCGCTAACCTGTCGGTATCCGATGCCAATCCCATTCTCCGAGATTTTCACTCGGATTGGCAGTGAACGGACTCAAGCGCAGGTAAGAACCCACCCTTACAGATAATTCAGATGTACATTTTTTCTGCTTTTATGCTTGTTTCCTAACTTAATTTTTTTTTACATTTCTTTACAATTTTTGATTTAACCAATGATAGATGTTGTTTTTAAATGAAACTTTTAAAATATATTATACCAAATTATCAATACAGTATTATTCAGTTTATTAAAAAATAGAAGCTTGCTTTATTAAACTATATTCCGCTGGAAAGCATTTTGAGATAAACTGCCATGCTTATCAATAACAATGGCAGGCGACAAAATACTTATCTATTAAAAGCTAGCCCAATCTTTAGAGTAATAATCATTCTGGATACAACTACATACTGAATTGCCCAAGTATAGACTTGTAATCTTGCTTTAAGGTGTTATTTATGTAATATAAATTTCCCCTCTCAAGAATAAACTGCGGTTTACTCGCGTATAGATGCTCTTTGATATTCTTTACAATATGAAGGGAAACTATTCCAATTTACAGAGCTTGCTGCTTGGAATGATATATCGAAACTCTTCTAGGGTAATCATTTTACTTCTACTAAGTTGCAAAGAAAATTGGACATTAAAGCCTTCCTGCTGAAAATGAATTAAGAACCTGTGCTCTGATAGGCGATTCACACAAGATTCTTTTTGTCCTAACCTCATATAAAGGATGTTTTATGCATTTTTACTATGAGTTATGTCCATATGGTTCAGTTTTATTGCTCACTAATATTCATTAAATTACTATTTCATGGTACTCTTCTGTGAAAAAGAATCCTTTACACAATTTTGTTGCAATGTTCTGAGCTATGAAGCATAAATTGTACAAGTAGGTTAACAAGTCAACACCTTATACTTTGCACCTCATGCACATGTACTACATTTAAATAACTATTTCAGTTTCAACCAGGTTAAATTTTAGGGGTATGTGATCTCTGTGGTAGCATAGGGTCAATCAGTTACCTCAGATAAGCCAGCACCCAAAGGTTATGATAACCACAAATTTTAACATTGTTTAGCAGTGTTGCTTGGTACTATTATTCATACTTTATGTATGGAGCTGGGATTTGGTCATTGTAGGTTGGTATTATTTAAGAACACTGGTAGTATATACTTAAAGAGGAAATATATGGAAGAATACTGTCGGGGGGTGGGGGGTCATTCATTACCGACCAGCAATGATGCTAGGCTGTGAGGCCCGCCCTTCTGACAGTGGAGAGATATTGGTGCCGAAATTAACGGCACCAATATCTCCACCATTGGGAATTCAGCGCACTGTCAGATTTCTAGTGGTATATAATACCGCACATTGATGAAGACATGAAAGGTCCTCTTTAAAAGGGTTTTCCATTCCCAAGTAGAATTTTCACACAAATGATCTATACACAGGATAGGACATCAGTATGTGATCTGTGGGGGTCTGACACCCGAACCCCACATAGATCAGCTAAGTCAGCAACCTGTATGTACTGGAAGTTGCTACAGTGGAAGGGGAGCACATGAAGTCTGCTCCTATCCAAGTAATAGGTGGAGTGCAGGAGCCCTATCCACAGAATATTGGTGGTTCCAGCACCGCTCCTAGTTCTTGCATATGAGTAGACTGCACAATTTCCCTGTCCACTGTGCAAACTTACGGCATCTAGGGACTGCCTGAAGATCTCTGTGAGGTTTGGATATTGGACCCCCACATTTTGCATACTGATGATTTATCATGTGGATAGGTCATCAGTATGAAATCTCCATTAGGGGCCAAAAAAAACTCTTTAGATTAAGGCCCCACAGAGCAAAATACAGCTACAACATGCTCCAGAGCAAAAATGGACTGTTTTTATTCCACAGCATTCTTCATGGAGTTTTTGCTGTGTTTTTCTGTGCAGGAGCCAAAAATGCAGTGTTTCCACAATGTGGGACCTTAGCCTCAATGGGTTTCCCATGTAAGTTATCCCCAATCCATCGGATTCAGTGGGGGTCTGAGTGTCTGGAGCACTGGTCATGTAGCATGCACACTGCTTCATTCATTTCAGTAGGAGTGCCAGAGACAGCTGAAGTACAGATCAGTACTTCAGGACTAACTAGGAATGGCTGGGCCCCAAGGCGAACATTTGACATGGGGACCCCCCCGGCAACCGCCCCCCCCCCACAAACCGCATTCCTGCACACACGATTATGCCCCATAGTGGCCCCTGCAAACAATATTATGCCCCATAGTGGCCCCTGCGAACAGTATTATGCCCCATAGTGGCCCCTTCACATAGTATTATGCCCCATTGTGGAATACTCATGAACAATTATTATACTGATAGCAGTGTTTGTGAGGTTCAAGACCCACGGTCTTACTTACCGATCCCCACTCCTGCTCACAGCTGCCCCCGCAGAAGGGTAAGCTCAAGCGGCCGTGAGCAAGAGCAGAAATTGATAAGTAAATAGGGCCCGTTACCTACTGGTGTTAAAAAAAAAAAATCAGGGGCCCGCCGGGCCCCCTAATGTCCCGGGCCCTGTGGCAGCCGCTACCACTGCTACCCCGGTATTTACGCCCCTGCCTATAATGATAGGTTCACACTAGTGCTAGGCTTCTGTTTGGAGACTCCGTCCCCCATTCTACTTGAAAAATGCGGAGAGAAAAGTCCTGCAGCCAAGCTGCTACCCCGGTATTTACACCACTGGTACATTTCGGCACTCCCTTTGAAATGAATGAAGTGATGCAGCTGCAGCCCAAACACTGCTTCTTTCAGGACAGAGCACAAATATCCTCCGTTCTGATGGTAAATGGGTGTTTTTTAGCAGTCAGGCACCCACTGATCTACTTAGATGGGAAAACCCCTTTAACTTTCTTCGTGTGGCTCTTTTACTTAGGTACATTAAAGTAATAGGAGAGAGTTGAGAAAATCTTGAGAAAAATAGTAGCTGGAATTGGAAGGTCAACTTTTACCTAATGTCCATGGCTGCCTTTACATACTGGTGTAGATAACTGTATATTGTATGACATTGTGCCATATTGTGGAGGAGGCAAAAGAACATTTATATAATGAAAAAAAACACAAATTTCCAAAATATGATTCATATTAATTTCTCACAGTTTTTATGATTTCTGCTTGCATTCAATGTTTATTTAACCTCTTCTGGTCTTGTGAGGTACACACAATGATATAACTATCCTTCAAGCTGCATACTCAAACCCTCAACACCTCCTGCATCCTCCAACTCAAGAACATCCATCGAATTCTCTCCTTCCTCACCCCTGAAACTACAAAGATGCTAGTCCACGCCCTCAGAATCTCCCACCTTGACTACTGTAACACCATTTTCCATGGCCTCCCAACTAACATTCTCGCCCCCCCAGCCCACCTTAAACTGTGCTGCTTGCTTAATACACCTCTCCCCCCGTTCTTTATCGGTCGCTCCCCTCTGCCAATCCCTTCACTGGCTACCCGTTGCCCAGCGAATAGAGTTCAAATTACTAACGCTGACATACAAAGCCATTCACAACCTGTCAACTCCATATATCTCCGACCTAATCTCCCACTACCTGCCCAAACGTAACCTCCGATCCTACAAAGACCTCCTACTCCATTCTGCTCTTATCCGCTCTTCACACAATCGTCTCCAAGACTTCTCCCGTGCATCCCCCCATACTCTGGAACTCATTACCAAGACACATAAGACTGTCCCCCACAGTCACAAGCTTCAAGAAGGCCCTGAAGACTCACCTATTCAGGAAGGCCTACAACCTCCAATAACACAACTGTCTCCACACTACCACCTGAACAGCCTCTACCCCCACCTTCTGTCTCTCTTCCTCTTCCCTCATAGATTGTAAGCCCTTGCGGGCAGGGCCCTCTATCCCACTGTGCCAGTTGGTCACTGTTAGTATTATCTGTTTTGTTCATCCTGTGTACCGTATGTTAACCCTCAAATGTAAAGCACCATGGAATTAATGATCTATATAAATAAACAATAATAATAATAACTAGTTGGATGTACATTTAGGGTGTATTCACAAGATCTGGTTTTGTGGCCTTTTCCCTGCAATTTGCATAACTTCCGCATATTTTTGTTGTAAAAGTGCCGTAAATACACATTTATTAGAGCTCCTTCCTGAGAACTGGTGTGATTTTTATGTGACAGAACAGATTTTTATCCCACGGCAATAAACAATGAAGTTTACCATTTAATGAATGGAAGTAGAGATCCTGAAAACCAATGAAAATTGATTCAGAAAATATATTGGATAATTATTTAACTACTGTATATATCCAGTGAATAACCTTTATTTGCTGAAAGTGTAATACAGTATCACTTTAAAACACAATTTCAGGAAAATGAACATAGTGAAATGTTGTTCTATATCACTGCTCGAACAGAGTATACAGCACTTCATTTATTGCAATGTCATCTCCAATTCCTGACTATATCATTGATCTGTGTAATTATTTCATCCATCAAAACCATAGCTTGTAACCCTAATGTCATATATCAGTATTTTGCTTAAATCACTGGACATGAACATAATTCTAATTTCTAGATTACATTACAATGTTTGTGTTAATGTTATCAGAGTGATGTCAGCTATCAGTGCTTAATGTGGATTTAAGTACATACCATCATTTATGGTACAAAATGTTAAAATAGTTTGAGGTATAGGACGTGAGCAGCCTGTAAAGATTGAAATGACTACCCATTAGCAGTGAGGTGAATATGTCTTATGCGTATCTGCATACAGCTACTTGCAATACCTTTTCTTGCTTTCATCTAGTAATGGAAGCTTTATAATGCTCTTGTTTGTTCCGTGTGTATGGACAAAAATTTGGAAGCATTTAGACTCACAATAATATGTGACTTCCACTAATGCCCACGTATTTCCATCTATACTTAAGTGAATAGCAGCCATCATTTTATGTTTCTTTCCCCCTTAATGGACAATGTTAGTGCTTGTTAAATGCACTTTCATAAGAAAACCCTATTAACGAATGTTAACATAATAAATAACACTGCCGAGATAATAAAATAGAATACAAACAGTCTTAGAAAAGTGAAGACAAAATGCACAAAGGTCCGAAAAAAAACTTTAATGAAGTTCCTCCTTTTAATAACTAGGTTAACCATGCCCTTTGGTCTATATGTGCCAAGCTGCTATGGCACAAGCAAATAAATATGCCTTGAAGTTATAATAATACTTCAATGATATATTGAGGCTAAGGCCCCATGTTGCGAGTCGTAGCTTAAATGCGCTGTGGGAAAAACTGCAGCGGAAAAGCATTGGCTAGAAGTGAGAAACCTAATGGCAGGGATGTTATAGACATTTTCCAGGTAGAAAGCAGCAACATTTTTAATTAAACTGTATTACATTTTGTTCCAGAATCACATGGCCTATTAAATGAGACTAAGTTGTCTGAAACTTGGCACTCCACAAATTTCGGGTTGCAATGACTTGCAACAACCCACCAGTCTTTACCCCTGGCATTGATACTTCTCACTCTTTCTACACAATCTGTGTCTGATAAAGGTTGCATTGAGCCAACCGAAACATCACTTTATGTTTGGATAGTATACCACACATAAATTGTTCATTCGATTGTACCCGAAACTTGTAGAATGCCAAGTTTCTCTACATTATTCTATGGGGTAGAACCTTGCTTGAAGTGGCATGTAGCCTTTTGTTTTTAAATAACTTATCCTTAGGATAGATCATCAATATCAGATTGGTAGAGATCTAACAACCTGTCATATAACCAATCAGCTGTCTGAAGAGGAAACAGTGTTTCAACAAGCACAGCAGCCCTTTCATTGCGCTGTGCATTTCATTGTGGCTGAGTTTGGTATTTCAACTTTGCGACACTTACTTAATTGATTCTGAGATGCAAACAGGCCATGTGACCATTGCCCTGCCAAGGACAACATCTGCAAGGAGTTTGTATGTTCTCCCCGTGTTTTCGTGGGTTTCCTCCGAGTACTCCGATTTCCTTCCACACTCCAAAGACATACTGTTAGGGAATGTAGATTTGTGATTTATAATAAATAAATAAATAAAATATACTGCTTCCATCAGCCATATAAATTGATCAGTACAGTGTCCAGGTGTTGGACCCCTACCAACCTGGTCATCAGTATCCATTACCTTTGGGTCTTGTTCAACCCCTTTAAGATAGAAAGCAGCCTGATGAATGTAAGAAAAATTAATCTTTCATTAACCCCTTGCTGACATCCGTCATACTATTACTATGAGAGAGAGAGACATCGCACATAAAAATAAACAATAGCAAACATTAACAAATTAGGTATACCTGCATCTGAAAATACCCAAACTACAAACATATATAAAAAAAAATTCCCATACAGTGAATAATACAGAGGGAAATAATCAAAATGGCTGAACTGAACTGTTTCATCTCTCAAAAAAATTTAATTAAAAGCAATCAAACCGTCAAAATTCCTCAAAAATGGTATAACTAAAAAAACTTTAAACTAAAACTTAAATAAAACTAAAGTTAAAAGAACTAAAACTTAACTTAAACTAAAAAAAACTCCTTACTCAGCTCTGTATATGGAAATATAAAGAAGTTATGGGTGCCAGAATATGGTGACTTTTTTTAAAATGAAGTTTTGGATTTCTTTCAAGGTGTTAAAACATTGAATAAGATATATAAATTTAGTATTACCGAAATCTTATCGACCCACAATTATAGGTAACGTGTCATTTTGGATGCACAGGGAATGCCATAAAAAACAAAACTCATAAGAAGATGGCACAAATGTAGTTTTTTTTTCCAGTTCATCCCAAGCTGAATCTGATAATGGCAGGTCGATTGAGCTTGTATGCCAAATGGCACCAAAAAATATTGTGCCATTTACACCACAGGAATGAACACAGCTCATTGCCAGGCAGATGTCGGATTACTGTGCTGTGACTGTAACAAGCTGTGCACCTGTGTGGTCATCACATGACCATGGACTGTATATCACATGACCACGGACTGTACATCACATGACAATGGACTGATTTTTATTCACTGGAAGTAAGCAGAATGAATAACACCAAGCAGAGATCTAGAAAACCGTGAGGAATTGATACAGAAAGTATATTGGAAAATTGTATAAATTTTCATTACACAAACAATAACATTTATTTGCTGAAACTGAACAACCCCTTTAAGAATTTCAGAACATGGCAAGACAAAATCAAATTTCTTTTCCTGTTTTTATTGTACAAAAGTAGTAAACTGTAAAAAAAACTATATTATACTAAACTGTACTCTGAGCTGCAGAGTAAAGGTAATACATTATTTATGACATGTGGTGATAGGCACAAAAAATAAACAGTTAAAAAATATCACTGGATTTGCAGTTATTTCTTTCATTCCATCCAGATAAAAACCAATAAAAGTTAATCAATATCTTCCATGTTTTATCATAAAAGCTATCATAGGACTGCATCATTGAATAAAATAAAAAGTTATGTCTTTGGAATTTGATAATGAAAAAGAATTGCTGAATCTTTACAGCCCAAATCAGCTCCATCCTTAAGGGTTAAAGGATTATAAAGGCTATTTATAAGTTCAGATATCTGTAGCTGTTTTCTGTTTTTGTTGTTTCCTTATTAAAATCACAATAGATTCCCTTTTTATAGTATCAGAAAAGGAACAATCTAATGTTACCATCATAGAACATAGAAAGAGATCAGTATAATTTGCAGGGAAGGAGCCTTCTAGACATTTCAATATCTAAATTTCAGAGGCTGATATGAAACTAACTAATAAGATGATGATCCTAAAAAACAATGCATATCTCTTTTTCCTTTTGAGTGAACCTATTATCATGGCAGAACTCCCAGAATGGTGACAGAAGATTTCTTTTCTTTTGTTTGCCTTATTTTTGTTGGAACAAAGTCACAGAATTATCTCCTCGAAAAATATCCAGCCTATGGCAAAATGAAATGCATCACAAAAGTAAATGTTTTATTCATCTAGCACTTGCAGTACATTTCATTATGGCAATTCATAAGTGCGGGAAAATTACTTTTGCCTGAAAATGACACTGCAAATGCGAGGTTAGGAGTTTACAGCTACAGTTTATTTCAGCCGAATTCGGAAAAATATATCAAATCTCTTCTCTTTGCATTTGTGAAAATATTATATTTACATGCAAATTACTGGAATCAGCATTCAGGACAACCGCAATGCCCCATGTGACCACATCCTTCCTTATCTAATCACATAGTTTTAAAGGTGAAGTGCCTTCTATAGCTCATGGAAGTAAAAGAATATTTATTACACCCATCACAGTATGAAAGTCTTACACTAACATACAGATATTGCACTGACATCATTGCTTTTCATGCCTTCTCCTATAAATTTAAACTAAAATAGCTATAAAATTAACCAATAGGTTTACATGTGGTCCTTTGTAAAAACCCCAGATAACATACCTACAGTATATTTTGCTTCTTGAGAAACACAAATCTGCTTGAACTACAGCATATATAGCTAAAATACATACAGTGTATGTGTGTAGTGTACATAGAAGGAAGAGAGCTAAAAGAAAGGCTCAAAAGAGTCCCCAATTATGAGGCCAGAACAGAATGGGGGAATTCATTATAGTTTTAATGTCAATTTTGGTTTAAAATAGTCTTAAATCAGCAACATGTTAATATTTAATAACGTATGCAACTAAAATAGTCTCAAGCGACGTTTTTGCCCTGGGCTCACCACTCGTCATAAAGTGGGCAAGTCACAAAATATTTATCATGATTTCGGCCACTTTTGCAGCGTAAATGACGGAGCAGTCTCATTATAAATTACATGAATCCCCTGCTCGCCCTGGAACATAAAGATTGGTGCACAATATGCCAGTCTTTATTATTCTCCCTCCCACTGGGTTAATTCCCAAAATTATTTCCATAGTCTTTGAGCTATTTCTCTACCCTGCTGTCTGTAAACAAGGTACTTCTGGTAAAAGTGAGTGCTACAAAGGTTTGTACCAACTTAAATGGGACAAACTAAAGCATCATCCATTAGGGCCCTACTCACAAACCTATCAAAATTAAATCTTTATGTTCGAAACTTTCACATGAATTAATTCACATATATCTGTAGTAGGGATGTTGTATTATGCAGATATGTTCTTCCTTACCTTTTCACTTGGCTGAACATGACCGGATATGTGTGTCTCAAGATGACCAATTTAGGGTATGTGCATACTACCTTTATTTAATGCCAGTTGCTCTCATCCATCACGGGATAAGGCTGTGTGCTTACTGCCGGCCGTGAATTAAAGACACGAGCAGCACACGGGGGACACACAGATATCGCCCGTGTGCTGCCCGTGCACGGGCCATGCTTCTGCGGCCCCTTTCATTAAATGAATAGGAGCCACGGAAGCAGGGACGCAAAATCGGACAGGAATAGGAATTGTTCCATATTTTGTGGCCCAGACTGTCGGCCCCCACACGTGACCGTGTTATTCACAGTCATGAGTATGGGCCCATAGAAATGAATGGGTCAGTGTGCTATCCAGGAAAAACCCGGATTGCACACTGACCGTGAACACCGTTGTCTGCAAGATGCTTAAGAGCAACAGACGTTAAATAACACATGCGGATGGAACTCCCTCCATTGGTAGTCTGTCTGAATTCACCCCAATGTAAAAATCACGATGGAAGCTTTTTCCATCATGTTTTTTACTTTTATTCATATAAAAGTACAAAAGTAAACAAACATGATAGAAGAAAGTGTCTGTCATTAGACATTAGAGAAAATGGGAACAGACACAGACGGAGGAGGCTCTGTCTATGTCCGTTATTCTGCTACAGTTAGTGTCCATTGCTGTCATCCTTTGGTGGATGACAATAGAAATTAACAATGGTTGTGTGAACATAGCCTTACAGAACAATGTGATAGTGTCTTTGTGCATCCTTTATGGGCAGGGGCTGACATGTAATGTAATAGCATAAATTAAAATAACACGTACATGTAGTGCCTTATATAAGTTATTTAGTCTCATGGTGATTATTATTTTCTTGCTTTAGAAAATATTAGCAGATACTATATATTAGCTTTTACAAAGATATAGTCTCAGTACATGTATTTGATAGATTCCTGACTAAGTCCTTAACATGAGAATAGAGCAAAGCACTTTGCCATCATAAAGCTACAGTGAGGAAAAAAAGTATTTAGTCAGCCACCAATTGTGCAAGTTCTCCCACTTAAAAAGATGAGGCCGGCCTGTAATTGTCATCATAGGTAGACCTCAACTATGAGAGACAAAATGAGAAAACATATCCAGAAAATCACATTGTCTGATTTTTTAAGAATTTATTTGCAAATTATGGTGGAAAATAAGTATTTGGTCACCTACACACAAGCAAGATTTCTGGCTCTCACAGACCTGTAACTTCTTCTTTAAGAGGCTCCTCTGTCCTCCACTCATTACCTGTAGTAACGGCACCTGTTTGACATTGTTATCAGTGTAAAAGACACCTGTCCACAACTTCAAACAGTCACACTCCAAACTCCACTATGGTGAAAACCAAAGAGCTGTGGAAGGACACCAGAAACAAAATTGTAGACCTGCACCAGGCTGGGAAGACTGAATCTGCAATAGGCAAGCAGCTTGGTGTGAAGAAATCAATTGTGGGAGCAATAATTAGAAAAAGGAAGACAAACAAGACCACTGATAATCTCCCTCGATTGGGGTCTCCACGCAAGATCTCACCCCGTGGAGTTAAAATGATCACAAGAACGGTGAGCAAAAATCCCAGAACCACACGGGGGGACCTAGTGAATGACCTGCAGAAAGTTGGGACTAACATAAGAAAGGCTACCGTCAGTAACACACTACGCCGCCAGGGACTCAGATCCTGCAGTGCCAGACGTGTCCCCCTGCTTAAGCCAGAACATATCTGGGCCCATCTGAAGTTTCCTAGCGAGCATTTGGATGTTCCAGAAGAGTATTGGGAGAATGTCATATGGTCAGATGAAACCAAAGTAGAACTGTTTGGTAGAAACCCAACTCGTCATGTTTGGAGGAGAGTGAATGCTGAGTTGCATCCAAAGAACACCATACCTACTGTGAAGCATGGGGGTGGCAACATCATGCTTTGGGGCTGTTTCTCTGCAAAGGGACCAGGACGACTGATCTGTGTACATGAAAGAATGAATAGGGCCATGTATTGTGAGATTTTGAGTGCAAACCTCCTTCCATCAGCAAGGGCATTGAAGATGAAACGTGGCTGGGTCTTTCAGCATGACAATAATCCCAAGCACACTGCCAGGGCAACGAAGGAGTGGCTTTGTAAGAAGCATTTCAAGGTCCTGGAGTGGCCTAGCCAGTCTCCAGATCTCAACCCCATAGAAAACCTTTGGAGGGAGTTGAAAGTCCGTGTTGCGCAGCGACAGCCCCAAAACATCACTGCTCTAGAGGAGATCTGCATGGAGGAATGGGCCAACATACCAACAACAGTGTGTGCCAACCTTGTGAAGACTTACAGAAAACATTTGACCTCTGTCATTGCCAACAAAGGATACAGTATATAACAAAGTATTGAGATGAACTTTTGTTATTGACCAAATACTTATTTTCCACCATAATTTGCAAATAAATTCTTAAAAAAATCAGACAATGTGATTTTCTGGATTTGTTTTCTCATTTTGTCTCTCATAGTTGAGGTGTACCTATGATGTCAATTACAGATCTCTCTCATCTTTTTAAGTGGGAGAACTTGCACAATTGGTGGCTGACTAAATACTTTTTTCCCTACTGTATGTCATCACATAAAGTCAAAGTACATGTCTATCCCCTAAACAATCAGAAGCAACCTAGGGGTCTCTCTTCTTGCTACTAGGATATATTCAGTGGGCCATACCCCAGACCCTATGTTTCTTTTGCATCTACATTCCCAGAAAAATTACTGTAGAATAGGGCTATCCAGGTTCTGGCAGATCCGCAGACTGTCCTGTTGAGGACAATTAAAGGCAGAATGCATAGCACCCACAGGGACCCACCTATATACCACTAATGCTGTGGGTCAGGCTATACTAGCTTTCAGTACACCATCATATTGTCCTTTTGAGGACAGCTCAGAGTGTGATCGGGGTCACTTAATGGGGGTTTACTCACTTTTGAGTAGATTTCTTACGTCACTAGTAAGTGACCTCCTAACTATCTTTTTAGAATGGTGGGGAACCTACTTGCACCAGGGTGGGCTCCCTGTCACAGTACATAGGGGTTTATAGGACTTAAACTACCATTGGACTGTCCTTTTGAGGACAGTTTAGGGCTAGTTAAGGGACCAAGTTTTATTTAACACTAACTTCCTTTGTAAATTATGCTTTTATCTTAAGTGGTCTAGATGGAGACATATTATGGTTTATATCCCCTCAAGATATATACTGTAGTTACTCTCACATACAGTATATGCATACTGTATTCCTAAAAAAAACTATGCCTAAACTTGTCCTCACGCAAGGTTAGGTTTGAGGTTGATATTCAGATACATCCTTCGCAATTACAGTAGAATTGTTGTTTCCTCTTTAAATAAAATTTATATTTTCATATTCTAGACATCTAGACATAAAAAGAAAAAAGCGAGCAGACAGCTAGTCAGTAAGCTAAATCTTTTGACTTTGACCTACTCATTATGCTTTACGTTTTCAGGGGTGATATCTTATCCAGGCTGATAAGACACACTGCAGAAAGTACATCATCCCTGTTGGATATCGCTGTACTCTACTTGCTTGACAGTGACCAAATGAACCCTATTCATATTGATGAAAATGAAAAATGGCAGTCACTACTTGCTAGCATTTCATTGATTCAATGGGAAGCGACAAGGTCTTGCAAATGCTTGTCCAGCTTGGAGATAGATCCATTTTCATCGCTAAACACAGCCAAAAGTAAATCATACCTAAAATTCTTTTTTTTTTTTTTTTTATTCAAACACTCCAATCTATTCTATTGTTAAAAAGAGTCCTCAAATGCTTTGTTCTTGTGCTCATCATTTTCCCCCTAAATATGATGAGTTAAATCCGAATAATATGTAACACAAATTTTGTTCCCAGCTTTTAAATATTATATTCCAATTGCTTATGTCTAAAACAAATTAAAAATTGCTTACATTCATCATAAACTTCGCTTTTGTGACCACGGCAACGAAAATTATGCATTTTTACTATAGAAACAGACGATTTTGCATCTTCTCATTTATACAGTCAGAATAATATTTGGATTGAGAATTTGATTTAGGCCTATTTCACACTAATGACTAGTGATATTTACAATATTAACACAGTTAATCTGCTATTTAAGAGAGTAGCATTTATCCACTTACCTTCAAGAGTTTTCTTGCAGTGCTCACATGTGAAATGAGGAGCACATGGTTTGTCTTGGTCACCAACAGGCATGCCGAAGTATGCTTTGTAGGCCTCACACATCTTAGCAGATGCTTCCACAGAGTACTTTTTCGCTCTTGTCTTTATAAACTGGCCACATACGTAGCAAAATGCGTCTGCTGGATGTATGCAACCTCTTGATGCCATCTAAATTGTCTAAGTTGCTGTGAACTGTAAGGAAAAAGGATGTCTCTCCAAACTTGATAAAAATGGTCTTTATTCCATGCAGTATTAAAGTTCAAGAGTGTACTGAGGATTCAGCAGAGCAAGATTGATCACCCGGTACCAGAGCAGCACCGTGGCTCAGTGGTTAGCACTGCAGTCTTGCAGCGCTGGAGTCCTGGGTTCGAATCCTGCCAGGGACAACATCTGCAAGGAGTTTGTATGTTCTCCCCGTATTTGCATGGGTTTCCTCTGGGTACTCTGGTTTCCTCCCACACTCCAAAGACATACTGATAGGGAATGTAGAATGTGAACCCTATATGGGACAGTGACTGTCAATGTCTGTAAAGTGCTGCGGAATATGATGGTGCTATATAAGTAATAATAATACCAGAGTAACACACAATATATACATTTACATTCCTAAGCTCCTCCTGTAATGGGTGTGGGGTGAAGTGTGAATACTGTCATTATCAGAATCTGAATAGATATTGAATTCACACCTGTCTGTCTAGGTCAATTCCCCTTTGTCTGTGATGGCCATTGCCCACTTACTATGCAATCCCAATTAGATTCTGTCTCTCAGGAAGGGTTATAGTGGCCCTATATAACTGTAGTTATACAGCTACCTACAATTCTGTACAGTCCCAGAAAGTTCTAGATAATTCTGGGCAGTTCTAGAAACTTCTTGATAGTTCTCACAATTCCAGAGTTTCTTAAGTATCTTGAAATATTGCGAATATCCTTAAAAATATGTAAG
>CAMRHE010000619.1:600000-776977 GCA_947044405.1 Leptodactylus fallax
GGTGTGAGGGCCATTATACTACATGTGGGGGCACTGAGGTGTGAGGGCCATTATACTACATGTGGGGGCACTGAAGTGTGAGGGCCATTATACTACATGTGGGGGCACTGAGGTGTGAGGGCCATTATACTACATGTGGAGGCACTGAAGTGTGAGGGCCATTATACTACATGTGGGGGCACTGAGGTGTGAGGGCCATTATACTACATGTGGAGGCACTGAAGTGTGAGGGCCATTATATCACATGTGCGGGCACTGAGGGGGGAATTATATAATGCTTAAAGAAGGCTCCAAACAAAGCATTATTTTATTAACATTTATAAGTAATCGCTACCTTGGGGGTACTCGGCTCAGGACGTTTTAAGAAAGGGGGCACCCTGACCCCTGTCTCATGCCCACAGTGGGGAGGTGGCCATGCATACATGATTCACTTGATCCACTTCAATGAGATTTCAGAGGATAGCCAACCATAGAAGTGAATGGCAAGAGCCGCGCATGCGTGACCATATCTCCACAGACTGTGACTGTGAGACAGGGGTCAGGCAAACCCTCTTCTTGAGATTGGAATAACCTCTTATAATTATAAATACCTCTGGTTTGGGATGAAGGAGTAATGGATAAATTGGCGATGAATGTACATATCTGTCCGATCCATATAGTTTGCTATATGCGTACATGTATAATAGGACACAGTTCGGGCTGGTAGCCACTGTCCGGGAGGTCAGCACTTAGGGACTAAATTTTGAGAATGAGTGAATTCAAGTTTATAGCATAGTATTTTTCTATATAAGATATTATAAACCCTTAACTGTAGAGCGTTACCAGTCACCATTACTTTTTACACACTGAGCAATTGCACAATGCTACTTCTCTTTTCTTGGTAAAATAGACAACGGTAATATGGGCCACTTCCCTTTCTTGTATGCTGAATTCAGTTATCACTTTCTGGTATGAGAAGTGAGAAAATATAGATAATAAAATAAAGACTCAGAATCCTAATAGTCACTATTATTGGCATGTTGTGTTGATCCAGAAGAAGGGGAAAATTGGTCAAATGGTTGGCTATGTATAGAAGTTGTCAGGTGTACACATGGTACAGGTAATGACAAGCAGTGTCTACAACATAAATGGTGGTTATGCCATAAAAGCATATAGGCACAGTCAGATATAAGGCCTCATGCCTTGTGACTGAGTATGCAGTTCGAGGGGGGTTTTGATGTTCTGTTCTCTTCCATGGATTGTGGAGTATATACCATCCAGCTCTGTGAAAACGGAGCTGAACCCCATTGAAATCAGTGTAGCTCAGAATGTACTCTGATGTCATCCAAGTGCCTTCCATTAAAAATTCAGAACCCCCTTGTCTTGTACACTCAGTCGTGTGCATGAAGCCTTAAGTTTAGAGCTTTATGGCACACAATGGTCAACCTAAAACTAATGTTTCCATATAGGGGAGAGTTGTGCAAAATAAAAATTTCCAACCATGACGTGATTGTCTCACATTTTCTTGCCCATAGGGAAAAATTTGGTTTTGTTTGTCAGTGAACTGATTAAAAGTTTTCACACAAGATAATATGGCAAGTGTAATGGCTACCGACAGTCTTAGAAGAGGTTTCGGGCTTGATGGTTACAGAATCTAACATGAGGCAACTAGCTTGGTCTTCTAGTTCTTAAAGGGGAATCCTAAACTGGGGACACACCTTAAGATGCCTGGTTCCGTGCTGAATGATACATATACCCTTGGTCTTATTTAAGAGGAGCAGCTAAGTTTCTTCTACCAATGTAAGATTGCAAGTGGCCTCTTCTTAGTTGCTGTGCCCCAAAGAATTGACCTTGGCCAATGGCTTAGCTACAGGAGATACATAGAAAGAAGTCACATATGGCCGCTGGTACATGAGAAAGGCCAAAAGCCCATCTGCCACATACTGTGAGAAGACTCCAATATTATATCCACTTCCAGTCTGACACATGGTAGAGAGTTTCCTTTCCTCCCTCCAAAGTTGGATGGGGAAGGGGGCTAGCTTAGCTATTTTATTATGCCTGATAGCCAGGCTCAAGACATGGACAATGGAATGTGGGGGTGGGGGAAGCTTCTTAAAATGTGACCTGGGGCCAGAATCAGCCTGGAAGTGAATGTTCCAAGAATGCAAGATTTTGATGGGTTTTTTTTGTTTTTTTTTTAGAAGTTTGTTTTGTAGAGATTTCTGAAACAATTCTTTGAAGTCGTTTTTAGCACACAGGAGATGATTTTTTTAAAACCTATAGAGTTTTAGAGTTTTCAAAGCTTTTTTTTTTTTTTTTTTTTTTTTTTTTAAACTGCCTCAAAAGCCTCTTCAAAAACTATCCCCCATTCATTTCTAATTAAGGTTCAGGTAAAGTCCACCTGAAGATAGGCCATAATCATCTTTTTTTTAAAAATGTTTTAACATTTTTTTTTAACATTTAGCATATTTAAACTTTTTTTAGGAGGTTTCTGAAGCAAATTATGGAAGGTTTTTTTTTTTGCCTAGCACATATTTCCTAAAACCTCTGATGTTTTTTAAAATGTTTTTCGCAAACCCCACCTCAAAAAATTTTTTTAAAATCATCGAAAAGGATGCGAGTTTTTTGAGGGCAATTTTAAGATGGAATCTGCCTAAAAATCCTCATGCAAAAAATTCTATGAGAACATACCCTAACTTGACCCATATTCCTGAGAATATCCTGGAAAACATTGTGATAACTCATCAGATTCCTCTACAACATGGTGATATTAATAATATTATTATAGAGAGACATTACTAAAATCAGGCAATGTGTGCGTTGAAGCAATATGTGAAGTATTGCAAAGAAAATTCGGTTGCAGTAAAAACATGAGAAAGTGAAAAAGATTCTTGTGGTATTTTTGGTTTCCTTCTTACTGGTGGCTGTAGAACGGTATCAATACAGGGAACTTGTGGTGAGGGAAGTTATGTTAATATCAGATAACATTGCTATGGTGTGGGCAATGAATTATGTACCGGCTGACTCAGGGCCAGTGGTGAGCATGTAAAGGTGGCTGGTTTTATGTTCTGGAAAAATATTTATGTTTGTAGACCATGTCCTGTCTCAGGAGTCTAAAAACATGATACTGACATTATCTCATTTCAGTTTAAGGTTACATTATTCAGGAAACCGGCTCTCGTGGGAAGTGTCACAATTTTCGTTGGGTCGTTTCATCTTATATAAACACATGCCTGATATTTTTACCTACAAGGAACTACATGAGGACCTTAGAGGAAATGTGTCCTGGTAAAGACGGTTGGGTGATATTGCCTAATCTTTCCTCAGTAAATACATTACAGACAACTATGGTTGTAATGTAATGAGATTCAGTTTGAGACTATATGCTGTAAAGCTACAGATGGGGACTTTATGATGGATATTACTTAAAGTGAACCTGCCAGGTGATTTCTCCTGTCCTATTGGAGACCAGGATATGATAGAGGAAGCTACATCCAGTACCCAAAATTTGTGTAAATTTCGTAATAAACTTGGTTCATTACAAACTGGTTTGCTCATCTCTATCTGTAATATATAGGTTTATATAAAAGAGGGAGAAAAGCTGAGTTCTTTGATAGAGGGAGAGAAGCTGAGCTCTTTGATGTATATGGTTATATAATAGAGGAGAGAAGCTGAGCTCTGTGATATATAGGGTTATATGATAGAGGAGAGAAGCTGACCTCTGTGATATATAGGGTTATAGGATAGAGGAGGGAAGCTGAGCTCTGTGATATATAGGGTTATATGATAGAGGGAGAGAAGCTGAGCTCTGTGACATATAGGGTTATATGATGGAGAGAAGCTGAGCTCTGTGATATATAGGGTTATATGATAGAGGAGGGAAGCTGAGCTCTGTGATATATAGGGTTATAGGATAGAGGAGGGAAGCTGAGCTCTGTGATATATAGGGTTATGTGATAGAGGAGAGAAGCTGAGCTCTGTGACATATAGGGTTATGTGATAGAGGAGAGAAGCTGAGCTCTGTGATATATAGGGTTATATGATAGAGGAAAGAAGCTGAGCTCTGTGATATATAGGGTTATATGATTGAGGAGAGAAGCTGAGCTCTGGGATATATAGGGTTATATGATAGAGGAGAGAAGCTGAGCTCTGTGACATATAGGATTATATGACAGAGGAGAGAAGCTGAGCTCTGGGATATATAGGGTTATATGATAGAGGAGAGAAGCTGAGCTCTGTGACATATAGGGTTATGTGATAAAAGAGAGAAGCTGAGCTCTGTGATATATAGGGTTATATGATAGAGGAGAGAAGCTGAGCTCTGTGACATATAGGGTTATGTGATAGTGATAGAGGAGAGAAGCTGAGCTCTGTGATATATAGGGTTATATGATAGAGGGAGAGAAGCTGAGATCTGTGATATATAGGTTTATATGATAGAGGAGAGAAGCTGAGCTCTGTGATATATAGATTATATGATAGAGAAGCTGAGCTCTGTGATATATAGGTTATATGATAGAGGAGAGAAGCTGAGCTCTGTGATATATAGGTTATATGATAGAGGAGAGAAGCTGAGCTCTGGGATATATAGGGTTATATGATAGAGGAGAGAAGCTGAGCTCTGTGATATATAGGGTTATATGATAGAGGAGAGAAGCTGAGCTCTGTGATATATAGGTTTATAGGACAGAGGAAAAGAAGCTGAGCTCTGTGATATACAGGGTTATATGATAGAGGAGAGAAGCTGAGCTCTGTGATATATAGGTTTATATGATAGAGGAGAGAAGCTGAGCTCTGTGATATATAGGTTTATAGGACAGAGGAAAGAAGCTGAGCTCTGTGATATATAGGGTTATATGATAGATGAGAGAAGCTGAGCTCTGTGATATATAGGGTTATATGATAGAGGAGAGAAGCTGAGCTCTGTGATATATAGGGTTATAGGATACAGGAGGGAAGCTGAGCTCTGTGATATATAGGTTTATATGATAGAGGAGAGAAGCTGAGCTCTGTGATATATAGGTTTATATGATAGAGGAGAGAAGCTGAGCTCTGTGATATATAGGTTATATGATAGAGGAGAGAAGCTGAGCTCTGTGATATATAGGTTTATAGGACAGAGGAAAGAAGCTGAGCTCTGTGATATATAGGGTTATATGATAGATGAGAGAAGCTGAGCTCTGTGATATATAGTGTTATATGATAGAAGGAGAGAAGCTGAGCTCTGTGATATATAGTGTTATATGATAGAAGGAGAGAAGCTGAGCTCTGTGATTTATAGGTTTATATGATAGAGGGAGAGAAGCTGAGCTCTGTGATATATAGGGTTATATGATAGAGGAGAGAAGCTGAGCTCTGTGATATATAGTGTTATATGATAGAAGGAGAGAAGCTGAGCTCTGTGATATATAGGGTTATATGATAGAGGAGAGAAGCTGAGCTCTGTGATATATAGGTTTATATGATAGAGGGAGAGAAACTGAGCTCTGTGATATATAGGGTTATATGATAGAGGAGAGAAGCTGAGCTTTGTGATATATAGGGTTATATGATAGAGGAGAGAAGCTGAGCTCTGTGATATATAGGGTTATATGATAGAGGGAGAGAAGCTGAGCTCTGTGATATATAGGGTTATATGACAGAGGAGAGAAGCTGAGCTCTGTGATATATAGGGTTATATGATTTTGAGCAGAATTTTTGAGTAAATAGTAGAGTAAATCCTGACAGGACTCCTAGGAGAGACAATGAGAGTCCTGTAATAGAAATAGCTGTTTTGCTGTTTACCTCTTTTCAAAGTGCAATATAAAGGAGTTTATATCTATTGAAACAACCTCTTAAACAATATTTGGACACTGACATTCACTATAATCTTGGGATATGTCTTACACTTTACAGTCGCAGTCATAATTATAATGTCTCTCATACGCATTAGAAAAAAGTTGGCCGAACCTGGCAATTTTGGAGGGAGACATCTATCTGATATGTATGGTTTCCTCCTGACCCTACTAGATGATGTCGGTGGGGTAGAGGCAGAATCCAAATGAAGCCTCTGACACAGATGGAAACAGTCTGTATGGAGCTATGCAGTAGACAGTGTGGATGCTGAGACCCTGTTCACACCTGTGTGGGAAGCTCTGTTTAGAGTCTGACATCCCGACTCTTCCCCACTGACATCATCTAGGGGGTGGGCATAGTTTAGTTACATCATTCACATTCATCCACCCAATTATTCCACACTGTTATGTGATGGCGAATACATGCCCTAGCCCTATTAGAGTAAACTGGATACCCCCCTCGCAGAAGAAAACATTGCATTAAATGACCAAATGGTAAAGTAGATGTCCTTTAATCCAGCATTGAAAAGAGGGCGCCAGATTATCAGATTATCGGTCAGTCATCTAAAATATCTACTGATTTCCATGGAAAGTTCTTCATTATCCAAATTTTTTGGGTTATTGGATGCTAAGAAAGTGTGTATTCTCATGCAAGGATTTCCCATTGTGTACCTTTGACCTCGGAATTTTACAGCTGTACATTTTTTATGAACTCTTGTCTCCTTTATCTGCTCCTTGACAGCTGTGTGTAAGTATACTGGAGATGGAATGAGCAGACGATGGACAAGATGCGATTACATCACTGACATCTGAAGTGGCACACAGGAAGTGGGATTTTAAAGCAGATTGAAAGGAGGTGATGAAAATGGCGTTGTCAGACAAGTGGTCATCAAAGGAGCAGACGTTATCTCCTGAACACTTAGACTAATAACTGGGCCTGCACCATCTTCCTCTTAATAATATCCCAGAATGAACCCTTGGCAATGAGCGGTAATGGCTTTGGCTCGACGACAGATGCGGTTTCGTTGAAAAGAAGATGATAAACATCTCTCAGCATTTAGCTTGGCTTGCTGACACTTGACAGTACTTTACTTCCTATTAGACTCTTAAACAGGTTTCCGGCTTGATGTGAAGCTTAATCATTGTATAATGAAAACTTCTGCAACTTTCTAATATACTTCGCGTCTCAGGTCCTCACCCTTTTCATGATCATTGCTTGCCGTGAGTGTAAGCTGGAAATGTGTACTGTGATTTATTGGGCTAAAGATATTGATGACCTATCCTAAGAATAGGTTATCAATATTAGACTGGTGGGGGTCTGACACCTGACACCCCCACCGATCAACTGTTCTCAGCAGCGGATACACAGAGAATGGAGCAGGAAGCAGACAGCACTGTTCTAGAGGCCAGATGAAGTTACTGTAGATCAGCTGCCATTTACTCGGATAGAAGCTAAGCTGCAGTAACCTGGTTTGGCCACTACATAGAAAACGGAGCTTTCTGCTTCCTGCTGTATTCTCTGTGTATCAGCTGCTGAGAGCAGTTCATTGGTTAGGTACCAGAACCCCACCAATGTGATATTGATAACCTATCCTTAGGATAGGTCATCAATATTTTTAGCCTGGAAAACCCCTTTTATTATCAGATCGGTGGGGGTCTGACACCTGACTCCATCACTGATCAACTGTTCTCAGCAGCTGATACACAGAGACTAGAGCAGGAAGCAGACAGCTCCGTTCTCTGCGTAGTGACCAGACCAGATTACTGCCGATCAGCTCCTATCCACTTTATGGGGACCTACTAACTAAATTCCAATTGTGGACATACAAGGATGGGGCATGTTGAATATCAAAATGCTGTGAGATAGCAGCTGTCAAAAGTGTGTGGCAACAGCTTATCTTACCATCTAAATAAATAAACAAGCACACAGAGGTAAGCATGGTCAGGGTTTCAGTCTAGTTGTAGCAAACTCTTAAAGGGGTTGTCCAGTTTCCTTTTTTTATTGATGACCTCTCCTTAGATCTCGGGTGCCAACCCCCACTGACCTTTTATTGATGACCTATCCTGGCCATACACTTTAGACATACACTTGAGCTATTGGTATATGATTTTTAATGTAAGATTAATGGATGTCACTCAGTAGCATCTATCACAGTTATACATCCAATATTTCTGTTGGGAAATCCTCTGGATGGAAGCCTCCGATGGACACTAAAGAACAAAGCATGTAAAGTCTGACACAAAGGTATAGTAATTTGCCATGGTGTCAGGTTCTGCTGCATTATTATGTTCTTATCATAAAGTATTGCTGTTGTGTCAATGGATACACGTCACTCCACCAATAGATGTAGTGCTCGAGTAGGGTTCCACCCCATATGATGCATTCCAGAGAAACCCGGCATTTAGATAGCCCCTGGCCCTACGGCCTTTTCACACTTCCTGACTTTACCCCCTGCAATATGTGTTTCAGAGAGTTAAATTTTGCTTGCAAAAAACAAGATCTTATGTCATGAAATCATTAAGTTATCATAACATTTCAACAAACTGCATAAATCAGTAGTACCAGACAACAGACAGCACTTTGTAATATATCTTGTCAGAGAAAAATTACTCTTTCTCCACTAACATGACTCTTTTCCTCATTCACTCTTCCTCTGACATTCACTCTGAAATCTCTGCTGAATGTGTCTTGGACTACCATGAAGGACATTCCTCTCACTGAGGTATCAAATTACAGCTGTCTATAGAACTCTACGGAAAGGAGAAAGGGAAGAAAGAGCTCAGTAAGGTAGAACCAGAAACTCAGACACAGACATAGTGCAGCTGGTAGTAAGTTTTCTATCTCACTCAAGTGCGTTATTCACATTAATATTGTTCAGTATTACTGTATAATGGTGTATTTGGTGGTGTTGATGCTTCCAAGTGAGTGAGAGAGAGTTAGGGAGCAGAGTCTGCTGTTCTTGTGCTATGGGAGACATGATACAGCTGATACAGCTAGTCTTCATGCACCAGCTCATGGACAACTAAGAATTAGAAACAGGGCCTGCAGTGGGAAAACTTCTAAAACTGCAAGTTATACAATGGACAGAAATAGAGTTACTCCTCATATACAGCTTATCCTGAAAGGTCACCTGAAAGTGTAGGTATGCTTCAAGCCTTGAGGTATGTACACAAAAAACTGAAAATCCCTTTAAGGGAAATGTGGATGTCACGTAGCAAATGCTAAATCTGTAAAATCAGATTTTTTTTTCACAAGAAGGTAAGTATATTATGGTTCCTCAATGGCAGAAATAGGTACCAGTCACCATCCCCTTTCACAAGCTTGAAAGCAGAACATGAAAATCTAAGTTCTCCCGTCACCTGGGCACAGTTTAAGTTTCTTATTTTATTTTTAAAGAGAACCTGTCATGTATATATTTTTTAGTAAATACTTGCATTTCTGATAACATTCTGGAGCATCCCTTCTTATAACTCTACTTTGTGTTGTCCCTCAATTATTCCTCCTGGAAATATATCAATAAAATGAAAACTAAGGGTTACAATCCTCTTGTCAACTGTGTGTGGCTCAAATGCCTTCATTTCAACTGTGTGTATTTCTTGCACAAAGCAAATGACATTCAATGCATCCATTGAATGGTGTTTTAGGTGCCATGTACAGTGTTCCTAAGGTTGCCTAAGATGTAAATGCTATAATGTGGGCAGTACAAAGGTGAACTGTAGCATGTAAGGATGAGCAAACAGGTTCTTAACAAGCTGGATCCATAACGAATATTCCAAACGTTTCAGATTTGCCATCACAATATAGGTATTATACTCTGCGATCTTAAGAGACCCCAAAGTATAAGCAGCGGAGGCTCAGGGGAGGTGCGGAAAAGTAAGAAACACTGATACTCATTTACAGTAAATCAATACAAGAGAAATTTTCATAACTTATGTATATGTGATGAACCCCCACTCATTAACATAGTGACCCAAACTATGATCCAAATAAATACACAATACATCATTTCTTGGTTGTTAAATAGCCACAGCTTTATTTAAAAACACTTGACTACAAGATTCACAGTAGGAGTCAGGTGAGAACTAAGGGAGTTTATATTGGGATTCACAGATACCGTGAGATCCCCCAGTTGCCTGATATACAGCAGCCAGTCAGACAGCAGACAAGGGGCAGCAAGCTCTGGCTTGCCATTCTAGCAAAGCCAGTCCACTTTAACACCTTTCTGCCAGAGGAATTTTTCGATTTTCGTTTTTGACTCCCCACCTTCCAAACCCCATAACTTTGTTATTTTTCTTTTCAGAGCCATATGAGGGCTTAATGTTTGCGGGACAAATTGTTCCTCATAATGGTTCCATTTATTATTCTTTGTAACGATGTACTGGGCAGCTGGAAAAAAATTCAGAATGGAGTGGAATTGGAGAAAAACTGCATTTGTGTGACTTTCTTATGGGCTTCATTTTTACAGCGTTCACTCTACAGCCAAAATGACATGTCACCTGTATTCTATGTTTCGGGTACGATTCCAGGGATACCAGATTTATATAGTTATATTTACATGTTAACCTCTTAACAAAAATCTAAAACTTTTCAAAAAAAATGTTCATATTCTGACACCTGTAACTTTTTTATATATCGGTGTATGGGGTGCGGGCACTGATCACAGGCATTAGCGCCCGGTTTCAACTGTATAATACTCGGCATCTGCCATACTATTAATAATAATAGTATAATAAATTTTATTTATATAGCGCCAACATATTCCGCAGCACTGTACAACTTGTAGGGTTCAAGTATTGACAAATAAGATACATTACAAAGATATAGTCAATTCACACACTGGGACTGAGGGCCCTGCTCGCAAGAGCTTACAATCTATGAGGTAGAGGGGGTGACACAGGAGGTAGCAGGGGCGGCAACAGACGTAGCATTGCTAATAGAGGTTACTGTCATTACACATATATAAAGCTGTATGAGCCGTCACCAGTCGTGTCCTTTAACGTGCAGATGGTGCCTGGACATATAGAGTTAGTCTGATACGGCATCATATCCTGTGAGGTATTGTCGGAGCATAAACAGAGGAGGGTACGTTTTAGGGATTCTAACTACGGAAGGGTTTACATTGGGAGTTGTGATAGCCGTACTACTATATGCCATATTACTATAAGGGGTTAAGGGTACGAATGACCCTCCTTAAGATCATCGCTCCAAGTCGTCGTGAATGACATTACTGTTACCACATCCTTTAGGCAGGTTACCACACACCGCCATTTAGTGTAACATCTTCTATTGACTACATTGATCCCACCATAACTTGCCTGCAGCTTCCACCCGACTCCCCAACCGCAGCATTATAACAAGGACAATAAATACGTCCATCAGGATTTCACAAATTTAATTTAGAAACTTTACTCAAGGCCCAAAACTGAAAATGTGACATTAACACCAACAGCCAACATCTATAACAAGGCACTAAACCACCAAGTCACAAAGAGTGATCCTTCAGGACTCAGGAAAGGAAAAATCCAAGTGGAGGAAACCTCTAGGGAGCCATGGCTGACGGAATACCCTTCCCCTGGGCTTAGAAGGATAATGCCAAAGATACAACTCAACATGGAATTGTTTTGTTTCCAATTGTTTCTTTTTAATGTATTTCATTATTTTATTAATTTTAGTTGCTTTTTTTTTTTCTCCAGTATGGGGCTATTTTCCTTGGGTCAGGATCAGACACATTTTTGTGTTTTTTCATACATCCAGTTTTGAGGGCTAAAACATTTTTTTCACTCAGGTTATTAAAATGATTCTTTTTTTTGTGACACATAGGGCTTCATTTTTATGTTGTTTTTATTTTTGCATGTTTTTTCTTTTTTTTATAAACACAGGAAAATGTAAGGGAAAAAGGAGAACAAATAAGTCTCTTTTTCACCTTTTACAGTTTTTTTTAAAGTGCTACTAAGAAACTTTTTAAGGCTGAGGCCCCACGTAGCATAAACACAGTGATTCTGCCACGGCGGAAACGTGGCAAAAACCGTGGCATTTTATAGTACCTGAAATGTGGATGGGATTCTGGCTAATCCCATCCACACATTGCAACAAAAAAAAAATTCACAGCCGAAATGCCGAAATTTCAAAAACGCTTGCGTTTTTGTAAATCACAGTATGTCATAAATACCTACGGAAACCCTGGCGTTTTCCATATAGGTAAAACAGAGGCAAAAAGTCCGCAGAGGAAAACTCTGCAGACTTTCTGTGAAAAATGCTGTGGGAAAACCCGCAATGCGGGAACCATCTTATCCTGAATCCATAAAATAAATATAGAGAATAATTCCTCCAGGAGCTCTTGGTCCTCCCCTCCTTCCAAAGTCATGTTCCCCTTTCGCTTAATACTTCGGGAGGGGGGAGAGGGTAAGTTTAGAAGGTCAGTATTAAAAAGCCCCCTCGGTTGCCTATAGTCACTGGCGTCAGTGACCATAGGTGTGACTATTGGTGGTGTAGAGCAAGCAGTTGTACCCAGTCCTAGTACATGATGGGGTCCAAATGCCCCTCTATCACATAAGAAGACACTTATGTGCGGACATTTTCCCTCAGCCTGTAAGACTTCCTTCTCCTGCTGGCAGTTCGATACAGAGAAACAGTACCCACTGAGAGACATTGGGACACAATAGGTAAGGGACACTGCAAGTGGAAGTACACCGCATTTCACAGTGTACTTCCACTTATCTAAGTTTGGGTTTTGTCACTTGGTTCTCCACTAGGAGCCCTTCTCCTCTCTAACCCGGTGTCTCCTCTGCTTTGGAGGAATGGGTGCTCCTCGGTGGACATTGGGGTAAAAGCCTCCCATAGCGCAATGGGTCTCCCTTAGCTTTGGCAGGTGGAGACTATAGTCCTTGACCCACTTAGGGCCTCTTGGCTCGAAGCTTTGGGGGCAGAGAGGGTCTGTATACTTATGCACTTTTTGTGTGGCATTTCCTCACGTTTCTTGCACATGATTGAGAGGAAACACAAATTTCGGGCTTTCGAAAGAAAAAAAAAAATTGGACCCTTGATATCCTCATGTTCTATAAAAGTCACTTTAGGATTATCTTGCACTGTTTCTCGGATAATCAGGCAGTAAGCCTGAGGTAGTGTGAACAGGAGCGCTACAGCGTGATGTCTTCAATAGGAAAAGCGTGACAAATGATTTCTGGCTGTGTCTAAGTGCACGTAATACCCAATGAGCAACCATTTTACATATGTCGGAATGTAACTGCTTTGTCCTTAATTTACCAAGTCACCCTGGAGCAGGGAAGAGAATGCGACAGAATAAGGAACATAATATTTGTCTTAGGGTTATTAGCATGTAATGAAAGCTCAGAAATATGCAGCATTAGTGGGTATTGTATAGTTCAGTGCTATAAAAAGCTACTTACTATACAGTATATGCCAGAATGTCGCATCTCAAGCTTATGTTCAGATAAATTTGTACTTAGCATGTAGTCCTAAAACTGGCCACAGGGGCACTGCTAGTATCTGAGGTATCTTGGGGTACCATGTGGAATCATGTTTAAAGTATAAGTCCCACAGACACGTGGATCTATAGATAATAGTATAATGTATTACTTAAACCTCAGTATAATACTTTTATACAGTGATCATTTTGCCAAACAGTGACCAAATAATACAACTATATAGTGGCTGAATAATGCCGTCATACAGAGAATTATACCACTTTATATTTACTTAATAAAATGACGATAAAGTGACCAAATATTGCCAAACAGTGATGGAATATTGCAATACAGTAACTGAAAAAGAGCATCATATAGTGAATAGAAAATACCCTAATATAGTGCCTGGATTATATCATCATATAGCAGCTAAATAAAACTGCCACACAATGACTTAATAATACCACCATACAGTGATCCAATAGCAGCATAACATGAAGACATCGCATCAGCATGGAATAATATCTACATACTGTAACTAAATAATACCACCATACAGTGCTTGAATAAGCCTTCTACACAATGACTAGCTTTACATGGATGGATGGACGGATAGATAGATAATTGATAGGGAATGTACTGTAGATTGTGAGCCCTATATGGGACAGTGATTGACAATGTCTGTAAAGTGCTGCAGTATATGGTGGTGCTATATGGTAAGCAAATAGATAGATAATAGATAGATAGACAGATAGACAGACAGACAGACAGACAGACAGACAGACAGATAGATAGATAGATAGATAGATAGATAGATAGATCTGTGTTACTGTTTTATTTTTACCCTGGTGGGTTTCCTTTAGCTTTATATAAGGCCTAATCTACAATCTCATTGTGACCTGAGCTAACCTTGCTGAATCTTGGCGTCTTTACCTTGTTGTAATTATTTATAACACAGAAATTTCCAAATTAAGATAAAACACTAAAGATAAGGACAAGGTAGAGTCAACAGAGGACCCGAATGAACTGGAGGAATTTCTACTTTTTATTATTGTCTGCGCGTTGGGGTAGTTCACATTGTACTCATTTACTCCTTAAAAAGATAGCGGCACCAGAACCCCAGAACAGTTCCAAGTACCTTACACCAATCTCTCGGATTATTGTTAGGATATGTTCACATCTGGAGTTCCTGAAAGCCCAACTTTTTCGTCCGGCAGTGTCTTTGAAAAAATAACGGACATCCAATGGACCCCATTATAGTCAATGGGTTCTGTCGGGATCCTTTGTTGTCTGCCATTGCATAGACCATTTTCAGTTTTTTGGGTCCTGCGATGGACCAGAAGAGAGGAGATAACAGTGCAGATAGAGGGAACTGAATAATATAAGGTATATATTAACCCCTTTACTGCTATAGTCCACCAGGGATACCAGTTTAATGATTTTGCTTCCCTTCTGTACTAGGGAAATTACTATTAATCTTTCCAAATCTGCAGAAGGGCAAAAAGCAAAGAGAGAAATCCATTTTTTTTATTTTTTTTTTAGCACTATTAAAAAAAAAACATGAAAAATGTGAAAATCAGACACATGCAAAAATAAAATGGCATAAAAATAATGCCCTCTGTATCACCCTGTGGTTCTGTGGTGGGCCAGTCGTACCCTGGATCGTGTACATTATTATATTATTATTTTATATACGTACAGTATCTATGCCCTTTTGTTGCTCTGACTCTGGTTTTTCCTATGTGTGTTCTGAATCAATATTCGCCATGAACGGCCTTTTCTTCATGCATGGCAGTAGGGACCTAGTCTTCAGATGATCCGAATCATTGACATGTCTCTGAGTGCAATGTAAATATCTTTCGGGCCCACTGGTAATAGACTTTCCAAAGCAGACATTTGTCAAAACTACTAAAAGAAAATACATTTGGTGCTCGTGATGTCCTCACAGGTCTTCATTCATGACTTACACAGTTGTGGGTTGTGCGGCAGAAGTTAGAGCATGGAGGAACGATAAACAGTGGAGCTCAATTACAAGGAATTATACAAACATACTATAGATGTACTTGGCTCCTTGAAGGATATTTAATGCATTGATCATGTTCTTCCATGTAAACAGAACATGGTACAGTATGTAACCTATGTCTCTACTATATATTTAGAAGGTTGTTCTCAGATGTGTAACTAGAAGCCAATGCGCACCAAAGCAAAATGTGTAACGGAGGCCGTGTTTAACCTATGGTATTTAAAGTACAGGTATCTTCTTATGTGTTAGAGGGGTGTATAGGGGCCCTTAGGCACAATGGTCTGAGTGCAATGGCTACCCTCCAGCAGTAACAGCAGGGATAAGAGAACACTGATATCCCAAACATTTAACCTCTTAAACACCATGATCAATATTGATTACGATACCTACTGCCATTTCCTTACCTCTCCTGGGCATGGCCTTCTTTTCTGGTGTCCAGTCTTCTCTTCTCTGGTGTCATGCACCCCAGGGTCACCACAGAAGACTGTGATCAGGTCGCGGAGGAAACAATGGAGACGCTGATGTCATGTTTGTGTCAAAGCGTTATGACTTCAACGTGTCCCATGTGAGTCTGCTGAGGCCCAATCACAAGCCTTAGCATTAAACCCAGGACTCGTGTCATTGGAGAACGCACCAAAAGAGAGCCGTGGGTGAAGACTAAACTCTCTGAAAGAAGACCAAACACCAAGTGAAAAAAGGTTTCAGTGTTTTATTATTCCGTCTACACCTCCCCGGGCCTCCACGGGGAGACACTCTGTGGTCTGAAAAGACCCCAGGGTATAATAGCAAGTTATGGTTGGTGAACCCAATAAATTTTTGGTTCAGTTGAACCCAAATTTCTTGGAACATTTGTAAAGAATCCTGCTTGTTACCAGTTTGCTCATCTCTGTTCAGGACTTGAAAGACTATACTATTGTTTTATCTCCCCTGTGTTCCTTCAGTCTTTTCCTCCTTGACTTCATCTCCCAGTGATCTGCATTCATTTTCCCGCTCTTCCCTTCCATCAATAGTTATCCATAGTAACCGCGAAATACGCCTCCCATGATGAACCCCACAACAGCTTCTATACCTGCTAGTGATAGCCATGAACATAACATAATACATCATAAAAAGTATAAAAAAATACAATAATAAGATAATAGAAGATAGTATGACACGCATAGAAGCAAATAAATAAAATATATATGTTTATAGGATACAATATAACATATCATAGTTGAGCATAGAACAGAATAATATATAATAAATACTAAATAAAAACTATAGAAATAATATTTATAATAATATATTTAAAATTATTATTTTTATATATTTATTTAATTATTATATTTGCTTATTTTTCATCAAATCTATTAAGCATAAAAAATCAGATATATTAACGTAAATTACAATTTTTTACAAAAATATTTAAATTGACATCAAAGCTTTCCTTTCAGAACATTACAATATTCACTAGGGATATGTGAAAACTGGAATAAGACCTCATAGCTAGCTGTAAAAAAAGAGTCCTCTTCTTCCTACTTCCATTGGTTGTGACCTAATTTAATGAAATCAGGTCATCTGTGAGCTCTTCATTACCCCCAGACTAAACTGCAGAGAATATAGCGAATGTTTCCATGCCTCTCAGTGGGGTATTGTGTGCTTCCTCTAGATATTGACTTAGGAAGAGTTCTATACCAAGAGCTGGTAAACAGTGCAAGCCCTAGGAAGTCAGTACACAGGCCCGATGATTGAATTAGATGAATAAATAGGCCCATGTCTCCTGAAGCGTCCTCTTGAGGATTCGGGTTGAAGAGGAAACAAAAGTAGACACAATTATCTTAATATGTTCCCCACTGATGAGGCTCACCTATCACACAAGAAATTCTAGGAATGCGCTCTTTAATCAGATAACGCTCTTCAAGTAGAGCCGGCCATGGACAACATACAAATAACGGATTGTATATTGTATACGGCTAGAGTTTCATCTTCGCTTTCTTTTTCTGCTTTTTTAATTTTTTGATGTTTTTGATTTTCATGTTTGAAGATTGATCTATTAATAGGATTTACCTAAACTAGGTTGTTTATAACTTTTATGCATTGTAGTATATTTTATTTGATGTCATGACTTTTGCTGCATGACTTAAAGGGTTGTGCCGTTATATCCACAGGACAGAGGATAAAATATTGGAATATTTGGCTCGAATCTGACTCGGTGCAAGTTGGTTCACCCATCTCTAGTAGACTGGTATTTATGACAGGCACATAAGCCTAAATGATCATAAATCTTCATAAATATTGGGGGGGTTGTGGCCTCGACCCTTGCCACATCCCTTTTCAGGGCCACTTTTACTTTGACATAACTTTGGCTGTGCTTGCCTTAGAGAGCTAGAAATTGGATAGATAGGTTCCTAGGAGCAGTGTCATACGCTGTACTTTGGACTAAGGCCAGGGGCATAACTAGCAAAGAATGGGTCCCACAGCAAACTTTTGACGTGGGGCCCACCCCACGGCATAGCACCCCGTTTCCTTTACCTGCTGGGTAAAAAAAAAAAAAAGCAGCATGGGCCTGGCCCTGTGACAGCTGCTACAGCTGCTGCTGCAGTATTTACGCCACTGGCTAAGGCCCCACGTAGCAGGCCGCAATGAAAAAGCACTGTGGGAAAAACATTGTGGTTTTTACCGCAGCACTTTTCACAGAAAGTCCGCAGTGAAAGTCCACTGCGGATTTTCTGCTTCCATTATACCTATAGGGAAACCGCCAGCGTTTCTGTAGGTATAATTGACATGTTGTGATTGCAGCATATCTGCTGCGCATCTTTTTCTGTAATGTGTGGATGGGATTCACTAAAAAACGCAGCGGTTTGAGCTGAATTTGTTCAACCCAAAACAAATCTTGGACCTGAGTCACCTGAACCTAAAGCAAAACGAATCCTGAGAGGTTCACCCATCTCTACAGTCTACATAAATCCGCACCACTGTATTGTTTCCATCCTGCGTGGATATATACAAGCGACCTGAAATTTCTATTACACTTTAAAGGCTTATCTGGTTTAAGAAAACTTCAAATACCTTAATAGTGGATTATCAGGAGAGGAAAGTCCTTCATCTACTGTGAAGTACAGAACATATACCAAGACCACCGCTTTCCCTGGAGGACCCAGCATGTCCCTGCTTTGCATGCACAGCCCATTGATTTCAATGAGAACTGTGTAGTACTTCATTTCCCCTGTGGGGGTGCTGCAGAGAAATTGAATACTTTTGCCTGTTCAACCACAGATTATAATGAAAATCACTAAAAGTCCCAGCAGGGCGATACCCTGTGATCAGCTTAATGTCAGGGGATACATCAATTAAAATTTACCAGTGAGGAAAAAAGACAAAATCTACTCTATGTAACCTTCATCATCATCTTAAGAACTAAATCCATCCTGTGTGATACAATGCAGGGCTGCGGATGTGACACAACGACTTAAGTCGCTAATGAAATAAATGTCCCCTTCATTATAACAGCGACAGGTGGTAAATTGGAATAAGTTCCATCTTTAACAAGAAATATGAATAGACAATCCCTATCAAAGACCGGGGTGAGGACGAAGACTATAGCGTTACCTCAAGGCACACCAGGCAGCTTCAAAAGGCTGATGGTGAATGACATGTTCTATAAAGGACGGATTCACACTGGTAAAATCCAGCTCATTAACATATGACTTCTAATTATAGCTACAAGCTCTATAGCACTCTCTGCAATGCTAATTACCACCTAGTGGCACAAGTTGGTGAATGTTAATAGTGCGCCTTTCACTACAGGAATGACAAAAACTTTCCTAGAAAAAGTTCATTTTACCGCACTATACTTCTGTTCCTATAAATCTAGTCCTATAAAAACTTTTAGGTACAGAGTATAGCTCTTTATAAAACTAGATATTATGAATGCCTCCTAAAAAATAGAGATGTAAAATGACATATGACCATACTAATAGCGACTGCTTCCTCTGAACCCCCTATAGCTACGCCCCTGAAAGTGTCTTTTTGCCACATTGGATTTTGACACAAACTTTAACTCTGCCTCTGGATCGCCACCTGTCCTGACCCATAGCTGCCTTATTGTTCAGTACTAACTCTGGCAGCTGGACTTTGGACTTGTACAATACTGTGTGACCGCACTTCTGCTCAGTTTTGGTAATATATTTTGTAAATACTATCTCCAAGTTATAAAGGGTCACATCCTAGCGTTTCCCCTTACAAAGTCCATGATATACCAGTCTATGAAACTAAGGCTATGGTCACACTAGCGTTGTGTGACCGTTCCGGGACTCCGTCCTCCATTCCACTTAAGATAGGCAGAGCAGGACTTTTCTCTCCACCGATTTTGGGCGGAAACCTGGTGGACCCCATTATAGTCTATAAGCATATAGGGTTTCTGAAGAACGAAAACTCGAACGTTAGTATGAACCTAGCATAATTAAGATAGCCAACCTTTACGGTAAGGATGGCCACTTCACCAGTGTCATAGATTGTGAATAACCCAGCAGCGTGCATGCTTCATTAAGATTACCATGGGTCCTGGGCTGCTGATTGTGATCCCCACCAGGCCTTCTAAATGGGTTGACTATCAGCTGAATGATCATTCATAGGAATGCTCATTCTCAATCAATTCCCAGTGTTAGGTTGGGTTTATACATTGTATATGTGATGTGTACAGGAGGGTGGAAATCACTATGAAACTCCCTCACCATGAAGCTGCCCCCTTTCTTATGGGAAGACTAGTTGTACCTGTTCATGTATTTACAGGTACATGTAAAATTCTATTGCCACCACGGATCACATCTAAGTGCCACACAATTGTTAAAGTTGGCAAAAGATAGAGATTGGCAAATTGGCTCTTAACGAACTGGACTCAATCCGAATATTCCAAATTGCTCGTTTTTTAACATCCGGTTTTATCCGACCAAATTTGGACCGGAGGATCGCTTCATCCGAACACAGGTCGAAACAAATCTTCAGAAGTTTGCCCATCTTTAGTGAGAGATTTAGGCAGTCATGGGCCCTTATAATCCACCATTGTAAACTCAATGCCACTCCATTCATGCTACTCCTCACTGTGGTCTAAGAGTGGAACCAATGGGGGGCTTGGACACACCAATTAGTAACTTTTTGGTGACATTGACTTCATGAAGAACAAGTATGGTTGTTGCCAACCTGTAGCTCTATAGCTATTCCAAAAAAATTAAATAACCCCAACATGCCCAGGACATAGTATGCTAAGAGTTGTAGTCTTGCTGTACAGCTACAGGTTGGAGCCTACTTGATCAAGCATGGTTTTGCACTGCACATAGTCAGCCTGGGTAAGCTGCTGCCTTCAATTTTTCTTTATTTTTTCAGAAAACATATTTAGCAAATTATCCTTGAATAATTCTGGGATTCTGGCAATCCTTTCTTTCAGCTGTTTCTAGCTGCCGCCTCTAACAAACTTCCATGTTACTTAATTGCTTGTAAGACTGATTTAAATAACAGGATCCAGCCAAGTCCTTTATACCAGCAGGCGAAACGCTCAGAGTTTCGATAACTGCATCTGGCATTTATAGAGCAGATTGTAACATTACACATACAAGTAAAGGGAAGAGAGCAACACCCGGCAGCTAGAATACAGTACATGTCCATGTGGTATGGCAGTGCCCTGCTTATTAGATCTGAGGCATTATGCCACTTGGGTGCCCTTGGCATGCACATTGACCTTTTCAGAGAAAATATTCTCTGCCATGATTCCTATTACACAAAATGTTCTTTTTTTATACCGACACCATAAAACACACAGAGGTTAACTAACCTGTGCACAACTCCGAGCCCTGCAATTTACAATGAACCTAGCTAAGCATTTTTGAAGGCAATTAGATCCAAAGCAATGCATACTGTATGTATTGTGCTCCCTGTTGGCCCAGATAACACAATAAAGGTTACAAAAACACAGGTGAGGAAAGAATTTTAATCTGAAGTGTATGAAACGTGATGGAAAACTGATGGGCTCTGCCATAATTAGTAATAAAAAAAAGAAGAAATCATGTGCCCCGGAATATTAAGCCGGTAGAATTTTTTTATTATGTTTATTTTTTTTTTTTTATGGAAAAATAGACAAAATTTTAAAAACGGAAACTGCTAAAACATGGCATGCAGATTCAGCTGCACATTGTTGTATGAAATCTAAATCATACATTTGCTATCAATAAGCCTAGATTCACACGACTGAGTCCCCGTGAGTGCCGGATTTCCTGGTCTGAACAGTCCCTGCCTTCTAGCAAGTAGCGACATACTATCCTATACTATATTAATTACGGGACAGTATGTAGCTAAGAAGCAGGGACTCCTAGCATCACACATAACCATTATGCTAGGAGTCTCTCTCCCGCCATACTGTTCAGGCCAATCAAGCACTCACATGGACTGAATTTCACGGTGAAACTTGTTTGTGTGAATCTAGGCTAAGATTGGAGCTGCAAGGAAAAACTTATACAAGGAAGTGCCCCAACCATGTCCTCAACACAGCATAGTGCAGAAAGCCATAGGTTTCTTGACCTACTACGCTCCAACTTGTAGGTCGCAAGCCAATGTGATGTCAGAGTACATGAATAATTCACACAGTGATGTCACAATACAGGAATAATAGTTACAGTTATGTCACAGTACAGGGATAATGTACACAGTAGAATCACAGTACAGGGATACTAAACACAGTGCTGTCACAGAACAGGGATAAACACAGTGATATCATAGTACAGGGATAATAAACAAAGTGATGTCACAATACAAAGAAAATGCACACAGTGATGTCACAGTACAAGAATAATAAACACAGTGATGTCACAGTACAGGGACAATACACACAGTGATGTCACAGTACAAGGATAATAAACATAGTGATGTAGCAGTACAGGGATAATAAACACAGTGATGTCACAACACAGGGATAATAAACACAGTTATGTCACAGTACAGGGATAATAAACACAGTGATCTCACAGTACAGGGATAATAAACACAGTGATGTCACATTACATAGATAATAAACAATGATGTCACAGTACAGAGATAATAAACACAGTGATGTCACAGTACAGGGATAATAAACACAGTGAATATTAGATTATCTGGCTTTAGCAATGAAGGGGTTAATGCAAGGATCCCTGGTGGTCTGACAGTAAAGCAGAGAGCTGCAGGGATGTGGCAGTGTGAGAATGGAGCAACGGGGGAGGGGAGTAGCGCTGTCACTTTTTTATGCCCTGCTGATCAGCATTTGAAGGGGTTGTCCAGGACCTGAAGGTAATAGATACTGATGACCTATCCACAGTGTACTGTGACTAATGACTACAGGATAAAGAGCAGTGTAGCAGTGGCACTTGGAACTGCAGCCCTAGCCCCGCTTCCATTCACTTTAATAGGAGTAGGGTTTGCCCATATACCTGAGGGTAGGGGACTGGGTTGCTTCTAGCCAAAACACCTGATTGGGACAGATAACCTGTGGGTAGGTAACAGTATCAATTACCTTCATTTCCTGGACAACCCCTTTAATATAATTTTTTTCCCTGGAAAACCCTGTGAATTTCAGAATATCTGGTGATCTAGGGCAGTGAGAGGGTTAAGTACAGTATCTCTGGTCTAGGGCAGTAGAGGGGTTAATGTAAGAATTCTCTGAAGTATAGGGCAGTCAAATGGAATTTTTTAGATGTCTGGTGGAGGGCAATGGGACAGTTAAAGGGGCTTTTTGATGGCCCATCCTCCCTTATACTGCACTGTCAATATGGCAATGTATACACATGAACCAGAAATGATGCGTAATGTTGAATATTTTATTTTCTTGATGGGATGAGAGTACAGAAATACACAGGTCTATATTTTACCTACAAACAAGTTGCAGAATAAACCCTCTCTGAACTATATGCTCATGTTTTGTGCCTTCCACATTGTTGATATATAAACCAATTGCAAAGTTCAGCTGAAAATCCCCGTATTTCCAGATAAACCTCTTTAATTATTCACTCGGCACGGCAGAATGTTGATGTACTTGACCTTCCTTCCTTGAACTTTTCCATCAATACACTTCCACTCCTACTGTTGTTCTTAATGTGCTCCTATTAGAGTGTAAGCACATTGGGTCGAGGTCTTTGCTCTTCAGTCCATTGTTCATACCTACATAGATTGCCATTGTCCTACACTAACACTCTTCTTTGCCTTAACTCTTTAGCTCTCTCCATAAAACACAAGCGTCTAGATGGAAGGAATCTACTAGACGCGAAATGTGAAAATTCCCAAACTTGAAATTACACTTCACTCGCCTCCTTGACAATAGCCTCTACTTTCTGTGCCCCCAAAAGGACCCGTAAAATGGGTCATTGGAAGCACAGAACCCTGATGGATGGTCTTGTCCAGCATTTCTGAAAGCATCCCGTGTAATGAATAATGTATTTCTCTCCGCAGAAATGGTTCAGTTTTTTCTAACTTATCTCATCTGATTTATGATTTTTATTGTGCCCCCTCATATTTCACAGAATAGGAGGGGTGACCTCTCTTATTGGGGTTCTTAGTGCCTCCTTAGGTTACATAAATTTCCACGACTTATTGGAGAACTTTGCTCAGGCCCGTTCCTTGAACTTTACCACCAATGGGCTAATAGCAACAGCTGAAAGACCACTGAAAGAAAATTCTGACTATTATATAGCTGTAGCCAAGTCTCCTGAAATGTATGGGGGGCTTGCACACAAAGGTGTGACTTCCCTACATTCTAGAAGAGTGGGTAAACCTCCTGGGCCTGATGAAATGCTCCCGCATCCACCGGGCTATTGGTCATATTTTATGTGATGTGGGCACTTTTGTTGGCCAAGTTATGCGATTCCCTGCAGGAGTGCAGCATGAAAATTTTTGTTTGACCGTGTCCCTTTTTTATATTACCCCACTCCTGTGGGGCATGACACATCCCTTTTATCCATGCCATGCCAAATAAAAAGTTTCACACACAGGGACTCCCGAAGATTGCCCAATAAAAGTTATCAAGTATCATATTATGTTAGTTCGCCTTGCCCTCACAGCACTCTAAGGTCTTGGTGGCAAAGTGTTAGATACCAGTCTGAAACTAAATTCACACTGCGATCGGTGTTTTCGTTCAGTGGGATTGAATATTGCCACATTGGAATATATTTCATGGCATATACCTTAACAATCTGACCAAGTGTGGTGAAAATGAAACCTAGATACTTTAGTCTATGATGATGATGATGTCACACAACTGCTGGAGATGCATGTTCAGTCTGAAGGTCACATCCCAAAGATACTCTTTCGGATGAGATCTAGAAAGTGTACAGCCATTGAAGTCTACTCATCTCATTGTGTTAGTCATTGGACCAGCTAAGCCATAAGGTGTACTCTGTAATATGATGTGTTATCCTGTAGAAAGTAGTAGATGTAGAAAGTACAATGAAGATAGCTTGTCTCCAGGAGTCCCTCTGTATTGAGAATGTATGCACACTCAGAGGAGCTGAGCATGCCTGTGTATGGGGGGCTGGGAGGAATAGCATACAGTATGTATGGCGGGGTTGGCTGATAGCTAAAATGTATGGCCATACACTTAACCTATCAGTCAACCTTGCTATACACATGCTATTCTTCTCTCCTCCTCCATACTCATGCACACTTGACTCAAGACCCAACCCTGGTTGGCTTTATCGTCTACTTTAGTGTGTCTCTCCGAGTAAAACAGGTGAATTAAACCAAGTACCATGGAAAAAGCCTTCCTACTGCAAGTAGTTAGGGGATGGATGTGTTAACCAGCACCAGAAGGGGGTGCCATTTTATTTTTTGCCAAGGATCTCCCTTCCTTTTATGGATGCCTCAGCTCGAGACATCAACAACATGAATCTAGGTCCTGTAATCCACCTGGATAGTAGGATTTTTGATGTCCTTATTGAAACCAGAGGCAGAGCAGTTTAAGTATACATCGTATGAGCATTTCGAGGGAGTAGATGTGTACATGTTATATAAACTGAGCATAAAACAAAAAAATCACAAGATTTTAATATAGTAGAGAAGAACAGGGGAATGTGAGGAATCCAGAGGTTTAAGATGTACGACATATGTTATAAAGATATGGGAGTTAATCTTTATGGCGTACAAACAGCCTGGCTTAGGATGAATGGGGAACTTCACCAACATGAAAATAAAAAGTTAAGATCAAAGGATCCCAAAAGTCAGCGGTGAAAGAACATTGCGGGGTCAGAATAGGATGTTGTCAAGACAGTGAGGAAATAGCTGTTCTGCAGGACTGGCACAATAGGCGGTGGACACACTGGGAAACAATAGGTGTTCACATCCTCCATTAGTATAAGGTAAAATTCTAGGTGCCCAGGAAGATTGCAGCTTCATTTCTGAAGTTAATGTGCAATGAAGGAAACAATGGAACAGCTGACCCGAGAGCCTGGGCTTTAGAGAAAGAGCATGGAAAAGGTCAGACTGGTTTAACCTTTAGGGTTAAGAAGATCAAAGGGTTTGCTGAGCAGAGAATTTGAGTTTCATTTAATGACCACAGAAAATTGTGATATCTTTGGTGTTCTTCTGCATGACCCAAATCGGGTTTGTTTTGTTAACATTGGTTTCAAAGTTCAACAATGATACAGTTTGTCACCAGGGAAATCATCAAAGTTTCTGGAACGTCATGGAATGATGCATGGTAGGTAGTGATGGATCCATAGGCAAAAGTTTAGTTCCAGTGTACACTACCACTCAAAAGTTTAGGGTCACTTAGAAATTTCCTTATTTTTAAAAGAAAAGCACAGTTTTTTTCAATGAAGATAACATTAAATGAATCAGAAATACACTCTATACATTGTTAATCTGGTAAATGACTATTCTAGCTGCAAACGTCTGGTTTTTAATGCAATATCTACATAGGTATATAGAGGCCCATTTCCAGCAACCATCACTCCAGTGTTCTAATGGTACATTGTGTTTGCTAACTGTGAAGCTATAAAACTGACCTTCCTTTGAGCTAGTTGAGAATCTGGAGCATTACATTTGTTGGTTCGATTAAACTCTCAAAATGGCCAGAAAAAGAGAACTTTCATGTGAAACTCGACAGTCTATTCTTGTTCTTAGAAATGAAGGCTATTCCATGCGAGAAATTGCCAAGAAACTGAAGATTTCCTACAACGGTGTGTACTACTCCCTTCAGAGGACAGCACAAACAGGCTCTAACCAGAGTAGAAAGAGAAGTGGGAGGTCCAGCTGCACAACTGAGCAACAAGACAAGTACATTATAGTCTCTAGTTTGAGAAATCGACGCCTCACAGGTCCTCAACTGGTAGCTTCATTAAATAGTACCCACAAAACGCCAGTGTCAACGTCTACAGTGAAGAGGCGACTCAGGGATGCTGGCCTTCAGGGCGGAGTGGCCAAGAAAAAGCCATATCTGAGACTGGCTAATAAAAGGAAAAGATTAATATGGGCAAAAGAACACAGACATTGGACAGAGGAAGATTGGAAAAAAGTGTTATGGACAGACAAATCGATGTTTGAGGTGTTTGGATCACACAGAAGAACATTTGTGAGATGCAGAGCAACTGAAAAGATGCTGGAAGAGTGCCTGACGCCATCTGTCAAGCATGGTGGAGGTAATGTGATGGTCTGGGGTTGCTTTGGTGCTGGTAAAGTGGGATATTTGTACAAGGTAAAAGGGATTTTGAATAAGGAAGGCTATCACTCCATTTTGCAATGCCATGCCATACCCTGTGGACAGCGCTTGATTGGAGCCAATTTCATCCTACAACAGGACAATGACCCAAAGCACACCTCCAAATTATACAAGAACTATTTAGGGAAGAAGCCGGCAGCTGGTATTCTATCTGTAATGGAGTGGCCAGCGCAGTCACCAGATCTCAACCCCATTGAGCTGTTGTGGGAGCAGATTGACCGTATGGTACGCAAAAAGTGCCCATCAAGCCAATCCAACTTGTGGGAGGGGCTTCTGGAAGCATGGCGGGAAATGTCTCCAGATTACCTCAGCAAATTAACAGCTGGAATGCCAAAGGTCTGCAATGCTGGAATTGCTGCAAATGAAGCATTCTTTGACGAAAGCAAAGTTTGAAGGAGAAAATTATTATTTCAAATAAAAATCATTATTTCTAACCTTGTCAATGTCTTGACTATATTTTCTATTCATTTTGCAACTCATTTGATAAATAAAAGTGTGAGTTTTCATGGAAAACACAAAATTGTCTGGGTGACCCCAAACTTTTGAACAGTAGTGTATTTCAACAGAGTTCTTAGTTACATGTACCTTTAGAGTCTATCTACACATCAAGATCAAATAGCATTTTTTTCTGCAGCACCTACCCCATTAGGATTCACAATCTAATTTAAGAAACATACTATGGCCGATTTCACGGAAGACCAGTTCAGTTCCTGGAATGTTTTTGGAATGTGAAGCAGAGCATCCAAAAGAATCCCACATAAAAACAGGGAAGACATACAAACGCCATGCAAATGTTGCTCTTGGTTGGAGATGAACCTGGGACCCCTAGTGCTACAACATTGTCAACTGCGGTGTCTCCTTTTATGAGACTTCTTTCCCAGCCCATTCAGACCACACACTGACGGAATACTCAAACACAATGCCTAGGAAATGATGCCTCTTTTTGAGGACCTTCAATGTGATCTGCTGTGGTTCATAGAGCAGATCCAGAGTGATGCACTGTATCTAGAGAAGAGCATATCAATTTCAGAGTGAATCAAATTTGTTATAAATTTCCTGAAAGTTTTAGATTACGATAAATCCAAAACTTTTGGGATTCTTCTAGCACAAATTGCTCAAAAAGTGGGCTGCCATTTTAAAGATTGGAAGAAGACAGAGAAACTTTTTCACATGACCTTCATCATTTGTCCTCAGGAAGCGGACAGGAACTCTTCCCCATAATGCCTTGCAGGCAGCCCTCCCTTCTAGCACAGCCAATTTTGAGGGACTATAGATGTGAGATATTGGACCCGAGATGAATTTTGGGAAATTCGCTCATCTCCAATCCTAGCATTTGTAATGCCTATAAAAGGCATACTCACCAACATTTGTTGGCAATGCTCCAGTAGAACAGAGCATTGTGGTGGCCATGCTCCTGATAGTGAGGCCATTATGGGGTTGTACCATGCCCCATTTTCGTGATGTAAGCACAAAAATGCGCCAGCTACACCTCTTTTTGGGGCATGATTGGTACATAAAGTGCCTTGTCCTGTAAAAAATAACAGATTCAAGCACATGTTCATTTGTCTACCTTTCCGGGAGTCTAGGAGGTCACTACACCCAGACTTAACAGGAGAGTTATCAAGTGTGACATAACGCTGGGGCTAGTTGGCAACTTGTTTAACGTCTGAAGTTTGGTTCAAAAATCCTACCCAAGATGTGCAATGGGATCATCCAAAGAAATGCATCTGCATCCAAGTGCCTCACAAAAGTAACAGCTGACGAGGAGACTACTCCTAAAACCATGTGTTGGCCTTCTGTTTGTGATGTCATGTCCTTCAGAGAACTTAACTTGCATGAACTAGGCACAACTTACAGGCAACACTTATATAGTATTGCGAGACTGAGGGTGCCCATGCACCTTTAATAGTTGAGCAAGCTATTTCTTCTAACCCTTCTCCCATACACATGCAAGCATGGCTGAGCGTGCATGCATACTGAATGGCTAGAGGGAAGTAAGCCAGTACCAGGCACCAGTGCCAGTGGTTTATGTACTCTAGGAATGAAAGGATTGGCCATGTTAAAATTCAACGTGCTCCACCATTCATTTCCCCAACAGGCAGTCAGTAGGACTCCATACAAAGAAGATAGTCTTCTGAAATCACCAATGTAACACTAGTGGTGGGTTCAGATCTTTTCAGTGGTCCTCACCACCATGTTACTATTTGTAGCCTCCAGCTTTTGGCTAGCTGGTACCTTCACAGGGACTACTACGAGAGGTAGAGGCCAGGTAGTCTCTCTGCAGTAAGGTCCATATCCCTATACAGGGGTTAAATGGTGAACACCGTGGAGGCTACTTAAACAACACCCTCGAAGTGGACCAAAGTCAAACCAGTTAGGTGGCACAGTGGGTCTACAACCAGCTGTCCCTCTCAACCAGATAATACCTACTTTATCCTGGTGTGTATGTGGGCCTTAAGGTCATAATATAGCCCTAGCCAAAGTCATAGACTCTCCTTCAGAATCTGCAGGAAAAGTTTCTAATATGTCTGTTAATGACCAACCAAGAAGCAGAAGTGATACATTTACTGCAAATAATCATTCCAAGTTCTCTTTATCACTTCTATTGCCCATATTATCTTTGTGTACTGAATGTTTCCAACTCAAAGCATAAAACTCTAGATATGCTAAAGTAATAAAGTAAATCTGCCTAGTCCGCCATTCATGCCGCCATAATTATCGTGTGTTATCTCTCCTCTGATATCCTCGGATTATAAGTAAATATTATGTTGTATCCTGATGGGTCAGTTTATTGTTACATTGCATGGTTGGTGACATGCCGTTGATTCACGTGCCGAAAGGTGTGTCGTCTGGCTTTAAAATACCTGTCAGGAAGATTTATTCTAAATGCCACAAGTATGATAACCAAGCTTTTAAAATCTGTCACATTTTGCAAAAAGTGGATTATTAACTCATGGTTTGAAGTGTCGTCAATAGAATTCTTTAAACACTCAGCTTGCCCAATGTTTTACTTCAAGCTCCATAGTGGATCCCCAGTGACAGGTGAGCTATTCAGATCACTCATAGCTTAGCCGGTGAGATTACAAGACTGGTCTGTCTTTGTCTACAGAAGTAAAGAAAAACTTGTACAAGATAAAAAGTAGCACAATGTAAAAGTTATAAAAAGTCACCATCGCCACTCTGTCTGCAGGGAGTCTTACAGGGATATCTTTAAAGTGACAGTCACATCATCTCTAGGATGAAAATTCCTTCAATGCATCAAATGGGAAAAATCATATGATTGATTGAAATCATAGTCTCAAAGCCTGAGGCTGCACTACTGAGAGATCCTGATGACAACATGTTCCAATATGATTTCTATCAACAACTGGGTATTTACCATGTATATTAACGTCCACCCTTCTACTGATCAGCCACAACCCTAAAACCACCTACCTAATGCTGTGTAGGTTCCCAGGTCACCAATAATCCTCTGAACTGTTGCGGCATGGACAGAGGTGTAACTAGAAGCTCCTGGACCCTAATGCAAAATCTGCAATGGGGATCCTACCTTGCGCCATTTGGAATTGTGGTATATTTAAAGTGACAGAGGAATCCTTGGGATTCCGTCAGGGTCCGGAGCCGGGTAGTGACTTCTACCTTTGCTCCCCCTATAGCTACTTCCCTGGCCATGGACTCTATTAGACATCTAAAGGTGTCCTGTGTTATCTGATACCTGGCAAGATGTTAGCAGCAGATCCTTTAAATCCTGTTAGTATTGAAGCCTTCATGGACTGGATCTGTTTTGCAGCACATCCTATAGATGCTGGGATCAGATTGAGATCTCTGGGGCAAAGTCACCACCTTGAACCTTTAGTCTATGTTCACACAAACATCAGGAAAAAAAAAATTCTATGAAAATCCATATTTTGTGTATCTGTTAAGGTCATACTTGTCAACTCTCCCAAAATGTGTGGGAGACTCTCAAAAACAGAGATGACCTTCCAAAATCCTGGAATAGTAAGTAAATCTCCTGGGCTTGGCGGAATCCTCTTGCTCCCGCTCTGTTATTCAATATGTTGCATGGGCATGTTATATGATACCCAGCACATCAGCATGCCCACATCCCAAATGGGGGGCATGGCCATTTTCACATTGTGCCAGAGAGCCCTCATGATGTGTTGGCAAGTATAGTTAGGGGGCGCTAAATTCCAAGTCACGTGCGTTTACTGTACTGTGCTGCAGATCTTCAGAGCTGAAAATGCAAACTGGGAAAGCGACCAAACAGTGCCAACTGCATTACCATCGTCAGCCACAGTGCCCCATAACAAGACCAGACCCAAAGCCCCCATAGAGCAGAATTTGTAGAGTTCAGGAGGTTACATCTGATATCCAACACTTTGAAGATTCTAATTGTTTACTATAATCTATCCATCCTAATGAGAATCCCATCATTTGTATGCGTTATCTCTATCGTAGGACATTCAGATACCCATGTGGTAAAGCTGTCAAGATTAAAGGGCATGCTGCATAAAATCGATGTATTAATTTTTCTTTTAATGTTTTTATCTATTTTTTATTCATCTTTTAATGTTGCCTTGATGAAAACCATAGAGAGAAAGATCTTCAGTAATGCAGCAGAAGTATGTACAAGGCTCAGTAGTCAACCTCAGAGCCCCGAGCAATGGTAACTGTAAATACAGCTGGGTCACTGGCATGTTTTCCTATGAATTTCTTTTTTTCTTGATTTGTTTAATTCAGCCTTCCAAAATGTTACTGGGACTCGCTTCTGGCCTCGGCTGACATGTCAGTGTGAATTAGCTTTCTCTAATTCAATAGTATTTCAGAAATGACCTGTATACCCTCCTGCCATTTGGTCAAGAAACAATGGCTTGTCAAGTTGTTTAGTGGTTTAATTGGTCCCCTCCCCGTTACTGCTGGCAGACCCTCAGTAATGCCAATGCAGAAGCTTAAGATGACAGATGGACCGTACCCAGTCTCTGCAGAAAGGAGGAGAACCAGAAAGCGTAATGCAATACTGAGTTCAGTTCTATGTAATAGACTCTAGCAGGGATGCTTGTTTGCACATCTTAAGCACCCCTGTGTCTCTTGTATTTGTTAAAGTGAATCCTTGCCCATCTAAATAGGTCTAAAATTTTGTGCTAAACTAATTCTTGATGTAAGTTTATAGCGACAGAAGATAAACTTATCGCTCCAAATCCCATGCATGCATAGAGTTGCTGTAGATATATTTTGTTCATTTTTTAATTAATATGTTTTTGTTTTGGGCTAAACATCAATTTCATAATAGGTTGTTATTAAATATTTTGTAGTGTTTGATTTATGCAGCTGGCATGAATATACACTACATAGCAAGCTGCAGAATGCCATTCCCAGCAAATCCATCAGACCTGCTCTCTCATGTCTTGGTCTCCAAAATCAATCTGCTGACTTTACACAGTCAGACTGCTGTTATAGTAGCCACTCCAGACTACATATGCAGACTGCTGTTATAGGGGGCACTCCAGACTACATAGCCATACTGCTGTTATAGGGGGCACTCCAGATGACATAGTCATACTGCTGTTATAGGGGGCACTCCAGACTACATAGCCATACTGCTGTTACAGGAGGCACTCCAGACTACATAGCCATACTGCTGTTACAGGAGGCACTCCAGACTACATAGCCATACTGCTGTTATAGGGGGCACTCCAGACTACATATGCACACTGCTGTTAAAGGGGGCACTCCAGACTACATAGCCATACTGCTGTTACAGGAGGCACTCCAGACTACATAGCCATACTGCTGTTACAGGAGGCACTCCAGACTACATAGCCATACTGCTGTTACAGGAGGCACTCCAGACTACATATGCACACTGCTGTTATAGGGGGCACTCCAGACTACATAGCCATACTGCTGTTATAGGGGGCACTCCAGACTACATAGCCATACTGCTGTTATAGGGGGCACTCCAGATGACATAGCCATACTGCTGTTATAGGAGGCACTCCAGACTTCATACCAATACTGACTGCTGTTGTAGGGGGCACTCCAGACTACATAGCCATACTGCCATTATAAGGGGGCACTCCAGACTATACAGCCATACTGCCGTTGTAGGGGGCACTCCAGACTACATAGCCAGATGACTGTTATAGGGAGTGCTCCTGACTACACAGTGAGGCTATTATTATAAAGGGAGCTCCTGACTACATGGGGGGTTTTATAGACTACACCGCCAGCCTGCTGTTGCAGTAGGAACTCCCAACTACATGGTCAGACTGCTGTTATAGATGATGCTCCAACAGCTGACACTATCCATGACCAAAACGAATATTTGCCAATACTGACCTTAAAAATGAGAATAGTTGGCAAGTATGTGCTCCAGACTACATTGCCAGACTGCTGTTATAGAGGTTGCTCCAAACTCAGGGCAGATACACCATTGGTGTAATCTGTGGAGCTGCATAAGGGACCAATAGGTAGGGACACTATCATCTTAACAGCAGCTTTCTACTGTCTATTAGATTGGGGCAAATACCTAAGCTAATGAACTTCATGGCTAACAATTACTGATGGATTGTTAGAGACATGGAGGTGTTCTATGCTGAGATACTGGCAAACAAGGGCTCCATAACTGTACTTGCTCAGGGGTCCTCAGCCAGACTGCTACTATAGGGGGCGCTCTAGACCAGTGTTTATGAAACCTCTTACCTCCTTGTAAGAAAACCTCACGAATGCCTCCAAAGTCGTGATTACTTATAAATGTTAACAACTACAATGCCATGTTATCTAATGACCTTCACATATAATGACCCACACACATAGTATAATGACCCCCACACTGCCTAGACATATAATTGCCCCACTTATAATAAAATGGCCCTCCACATATATAATATAATGGCTCCCACACTTAGTGGTGCTTAAGGAGTGAGTAGTAAGCTGCAGTCATTACTTACCATTATGCTCCACCATGCTTCCTCTGAATTTACTTTACAAGCACAATGATCGCTTCCATCAGTACTGATGGAGATGCTCATTGCAGTTACAAATGCCCTAAATAGTGAGTAGTAAGTTGAGTTCAGTAGTTATCCTTCTTCTCTCCACTTTCTCTATGCTTTGGGCACTGAGTACCAGGTAACGCATGCAGCTTCCTAATGGGGGTAGTAGTGTAAACTGGAATGGCTATTCCCGGACTTGAGATGAGGAATGCCCAGAATAATATGGTAGTATAAGGTGCCTTTTCTCCACTACACACAATATATAAGTCTCTGACTCTCACTATGGCTATGGGGGCTGAGTTCTACAAAGTCCCAGGGGCTCAGATACCTGGATGTAAAAGGGTCCTGGCTGGTGGTTTCTGTGATCCACAACTTCTTACACAATATTGGTACTCTTTTGCCTCTATGGGCAGACAGCAGTTTCTTCCCAGACTGCTGTAGGGCAGTGGACTACTTCCACCCTCAGGGGCTGCAGAGACTCTCAGCACATCTCACCAGGCTGCTAGCACACTCTCGACCGAACCACGAATAACGGTCTCCACGCCCAACCCAGTGGCCTGTGACTGGCCAGGGCTGTTCCAAGCCCTCTAAAACAGAGGGGTAGCCAAACACAGTGGATAAAACTAAAAATGGAACACATAAGGGAAGCTGCGAACATACAATACAAGGGGTAAAATACACATGAAGTAACATAACAAAACAATATACACAACCAGTGGCACAATAACATAAAAGAAAGTTAGACTTACAGTATATGCAGAGTCCACTGGGATGCTGCAATTGTAAAATAAGAATGACGCCCGTGGGTGTTCATCCTTAGCGTTGGGGGAAACAGTGGCTCTCACCCATGAGGATAGCGGGGCGTACCCCTGGGGGTACACATACTGCAGGTTGAGAACAACTGCTCTAGACTATACAACCGGACTACAAAGCAGCTATTAAAACAACACAGCATAGGTAACACAAAAGTCAACTTCTATGAAAAATATATCACAACAAATTTGTTTTTATCTAGGGTTCTACCCGCTACTCATGTAAAACCTTTTTTAACGTGACCCTCTGTTTTAAGCATACTAAGTCCTTTACCACACATCTCCAATGGAAACTCAAGGGATTATTCACGTCCACTTTATGATATAATAAACAATTAATTCTTCGCCGTGCTTTTATTAAACAAGTCTCAATAAGCATGACTTAATGAAAATCCTGCCGGTATAAATCATATTGTAGAGTCGCTGGATACATATGGTTGGAGATCATGCCATGGTGTCTGAGAATGGAAAATACCTGGAAAATACCTGGCATCAATTTAGAGCCTTTAAACTATGAAGGCATTGAACACAAACCTGCGAACAGCTGAAAGAATTATTTATGTGGAAGTTTGGGAGCGGAGGTATGCGGCAAATACATGTTACCAGCCACCCAGCTAATTATTTTCCTGCTCCGCTCGGAGACTTGTAAAACATTTAGCATGACGTAAACTGAAAACATTAAAAAAGACTTCATTTTTATTTTCTCACAATTTTGTGCAGAAAGACTAGCCGCACTGTTTTCCAGAACATATTCTTTCCAATTTACTGTTTATACTTTCATGACGTTACAGGTATCTAGGTAAGGGAATAACATGGCATCCAGATGCAGGGAAACGTCTGTGGGCTCCGCAGAAGGAACATTTTTTCTTTGACTTGAAGAAGGGCTGTTATTATAAGACTACTTAAAGGGCTAAGATGGTGATGCCATGTTAAAGAGCTTATCTGGAATGGCAAAATCTTAAGCTAACTTTTGCCACACCTCTCACTCACGTAATGAAAGGGACTGCAATGATCCCCTTTGTTGTTCACCTGGCATATTTTTGTACTATTGTAGTGGCTGTGCCTGTAATTACAGCTCAGGTCCTTTCATTTAAATGGGAGAGAGAGCTGCAGTACCGTTCTTCACCACTAATAATAATAATACATTTTATTCATATAGCTCCAACATATTCCGCAGCACTTTACAACTTGTAGGGTTCAAGTACTGACAAAAAAGATACATTACAAAGAAATAGTCAATTCACACACTGGGACTGAGGGCCCTGCTCGCAAGAGCTTACAATCTATGAGGTAGAGGGGGTGACACAAGAGCTTACAATCTATGAGGTAGAGGAGGTGACACAAGAGGTAGCAGGGGCGGCATCGGAGGTAGCATTGCTTGTACAATGGTCAGACAATTCTGTAATAGAGGTTACTGTCATTACACATATATAAAGCTGTATGAGCCGTCACCAGTCGTGTCCTTTAACGTGCAGATGGTGCCTGGACATATAAAGTTAGTCTGATACGGCATCATATCCTGTGAGGTAATGTTGAAGCATAAACAGAGGAGGATATGTTTTAGGGAATCTAACTACGGAAGGGTTTACATTAGGAGTTGCGATAGGCCTGTCTGAAAATATATGTCTTTAGTTTACGCTTGAAGCTGTGGTAATTGGGGGTTAATCTAATAGTCCGGGATAGAGCATTCCAGAGAAGTGGTGCAACTCGGGAGAAGTCTTGTATACGAGTGTGGGAGGTTCTGATAATAGAGGATGTTAGTCTTAGGTCATTGAGTGAACGGACAGTACAATGTACAGAGCTGTTCCACAGAATGTTAGTCCCTTCAATCATCTGATCAAACCCCCAATGATTTGAAATTGATGAACTAAAGATACAATCGGTATTTAATTTTAGAGGCCTCAAAAACACCTTAAGACTAAAACCCCACATAGCGAAAAAAAATGCACAGAAAGTCTGCAGACTTCCTGCCCCTATTATACATATATGGTAAACTCCAGCACTTCCACAGGTATAATTGACATGCTGCGATTTTCAAAAACGAGCGTTTTTGAAACCGGACTTTTTTCTAAAATGTGTGGCTGGGATTAGCCAGAATCTTATGCACTTTGCAGGTACTGTAAAATGCAGTGTTTTTTTATGGGGTGTTTCCGCTATTGCAAAAACGATGCGTTTTCTCAATGTGGGGCCCCTGGCCTTAAAGGGAGTCGGCATATCAACCTCTTCCCGCAGAGAGATAGGTTAGGGTAACCTGAATCAAATGTTTTCCTCTTGTAAATTCGGAGCTCCTGTTGCTGAGATATTGCCATTTTTTTCAATATGCAAATGAGGTCTTTGAAGCAACCAGCATTTCCATTGCACCAAAGTAGTAAGTGGCAGTGCTCTCATGGCTCCAAAGAGCTCATTTTCATATTGATAAAAATGGCGAGGCACCAATTTACAAGGGGAAAATACTGTTTGATTCCAGTGACTATCTGCACGGCTGGGTTGATATGCTAGGTTTTGGTGACTGTCTCCATTAAAAGTAGACCTTTGATCATGTCCACCAGCTCCAACTCTCTCCATTCTTCAACTTCTAAATCTCTTCATTCTTCGGGTGCTGCTCCAGAGCAATCATTTCTGTTAGTTTCAGCAACCAATATGCTAATTAGACTCTCTGTTGTCAGACTATTCCAGACAGTCCTAGACTATCTGCTCCAGTCCAGCACCACCCATGTGACAGTAGATATTCTAATCAGCATATTGGGTGCTGCTGAAACTAACAGCCAAGCTCAGGGATGATAGGGGCTAGAGAAAAAAATTCCAACTATGCCAGAATGAATGGAGTGGTGCCTATTGAAGGATGCAAAGGGTTGGTGTTGGGGGAGGTGGTGAAAGGTTCTCTTAAGTCAAAAGAGGGATTATGTATTTATTTTTTATTTTCATTGATATTATGATCTGCTTGTGGTCCTAGTATCCTTTTCCCTGTACTATGAACTATTGCTGAGGAAGACTCAGTATACAAGGTATACAAGGCATGAAAAGGTTGCAATTTTTTGAACAAATTGGGGTTTTGCTCAAAAAATTGCAACTTTTTTCTCTTTTACACCGCCTTCACCACTTTCCTGAATTGGGCAAGGTGAGGGGACATGGCAGGGGTGGCACTAGTGATTTATGATCAAATTTGGCAAGAAAGCACATAACTCTTCAGGATAACTAATAGTTCAGAAGTGACTTTAGGAAAATGGAAGACAAGGGAAGGGGGAAGTTCTCCAAGCTGCTATCTAGCCTAGAAAGTGACCTTCTTTTCAAGAGTGACAATACATGTAACCATGATGGTAGATGATCGTGGTTGTCACTTTTGAATAGGACCAAACAGTAAGATCCTATATAGTAAGAATAGAATCTAATTCGTATTAACTAAGACACAGATGAAGACCAGAGGAAGTCCTGAAGATATGACCCGCTGGGGATACTAGAATATCACTATACCATGAGAGTGTATTAGTGAATTGCTTAATAGTAATCCCCCCATATAGTATTATTAGAGTATTATTAGTGGAATTAGCATTGGGAGTATTCCCATAATGGTATGAGAAAGGATGGAAAAGCCCAGCTGTTCCTCTGTAAATCCATCAGCACATTCCAGAGTGACACTTTCAGCCTGTCTGTCAAGGAGCCCACTGGATGTCATAACACAGGCTGACGAGACAGCCACAGGGAATTAGTATTTCCCCATCTTGTATCTGTGGAGATGTTCACTGCTAAAGGTCTTTTCACGTTGTGTATGCTTTGTTCTATACGGTTTCCATATGTACTGGGAAAGAAGCGGCACATATGTTAACATTACAGAGGCATCCATCACCCCCAGGGATTTATGTTGAAAAAAAGTATACCACGTGGTGTACTTACTGGATGCCTCTGCATGGAATAGTGCCGTTTGCTGAGCTATTCTGAACAGGTAAATAAATCCTGGCTGGATACTATCAAAAGAAGGCCAAAAGAACACTATGTACCAGAGAAAGAGAACCGTAAAACAGACTTCTTCACCCAAGTTCACATTTGTGCACTGGGCCTCTGATGTACCACAGTACTGGAACTTACATAACAGTAGTCCCTCAAGTTACAATGGACTCAGGATACAATATCTTCCCCATACAGTGGTCTTTTCTGGACCATTTTATCTTGAAACCAGACTCAACATTCAATGCTTGGCTGGAGGTTCCAACATACTATCATGGTCATGTCACTGGTAAAACCCAAGTATTAGTGAGGTTCTTGCACCGACTGGCTGACTAGTAGCACCTCTCTACAGTATTCTGCAGTACTAGGTGTTCTCTGCTTCTCTTTACCTGTGCCATGATGAGCTGCTTCTTTGGCACATCAGGTGAGATTCATGTTATTTTTTAGGCTTCTGTAACCATTATATAAAGTGATTTATAGCCTTCAGCAGCCCGTTCTGACTTTTATGTATAAGGATTTGCTATATCTATGTTAGATATCTGATGATTTTTCCTTAATCTTCATTTTTCTAATTTTTTTTAATTTTTGGGTCACCAGAATTACTAGTTTTCCATAGAATTATGGTCTCTCAAAGTTGCAATGGTTTCATCTTACAATGGCCATCCCAGACCCAATAAATATTGTAACCTCAGTGCTAATAAATGATGCCTTTGCAGTCTGTATGGCTTGAGCAATACTCTTCATATTGGTTGCTTTCATAGTGCTTCTTGTGCTACAGCACCCCATCACCTTTGAACCTGCTACCAAAAAAATAATTGGTGTCTTGTGGTGCTTCTGATCCTTCGTACCAGATGCCTCCCTGTTCCTGTTGCCCTTATCTAAACAAGTGCCTCACTGTCCCACCTGTACTGCTTCCATGATGTTCCTCACTGTCCCTATTGTTCTTTGCCACTAGGTGACCTGCTGTCCCTGCTGACTCCCCCATGTAAGATCCAACGAAGTAAGGGGGGCAGAAAGACTCTTGGCTTAGAGAAGTTGTCATGGCAGTCTGGACAGGGTGGAGAACATAAAAAGAGAAGGAGAACAACTCCAGTCTGAGAAGTCATGTCTAAATTCATCTGTGCTCCTTTAGAGGTTGGTAATGGCAGTAAACATCAAGGGCAAAATATTTTTTGGGAGTAAATGCTGTAGCTGTCAGCAAAAGTCAACACAGTGGCCTGGGATGGATGGCGAAGAAAAGGAAAAAGAATGTCTGTAATTAAAGTAGATGTCAACTGTGTGTCCCAAGATTTAACTTTGCTGTTACTTATATGGTCGGCAGAGTGCCTGTGTCTACTACCTTTAAGTCTGATTGCTCTGGATGTTATTTGCACTCTAAATCTTGCTTCGGGTGCTCAATTTCCTATCATATTCTTAGATATATAATGATATGAAAAGCATCCATTGTCACAGAATACAAGGATTCCACTGTAATATCTACAATTTTGGAAAGATGGTTTAAAGACAGTCTATATGTGCTTACACTGGACACCAATATGATTGCTCCGTCATGAAGTCTCAGTGTGTGGCCAGCGATATAACCTAGAAATTATTAATGTAAGGTATTAGGCACAGCTTTAGACCTTCTATCAGTCCATGCCAGAATATTTGTAATGGTGGGTCATTATAGTCTGTATTTATGGCCTTGGCTCAGATGGATTGCAGTGACTGATGTGATGTCTGACTACCGTGCTTTGTAAAGGGAGAAGTTTTTTGGAATATGACTGGCCAAAAACATCGCAAGTGAAAAGCTGCAACAGCTGGAGAAGTCGAGAAACTGGATGAAGGAGCCTTAGCACCTTGGAGGGTTCGATTTCACCAGACACTACTGAAATATTGTTAACGACAGGGCTTTGATGTCTGTGGCTAGTGTGAAAGAACAGTGCTGGAATTAGCATTATAGATGGAAAATCCAAATCTTTAAATTAAAGGAAAATCTTAAAAGGCCATTTCATTAAAAAACCTCAAAATGTTCTAATATAGGAGTCTATGCATAAAACGATGAATGGTATTTTTCATACAAAGCTTATTTCGATATTGGTTTTCTGTACAGATTATTGTAATATTAGGCTATTGTCGCCCCATACTGTGGCCTTCACATTAAGTACATCCATACCAAACTACGCAATAAAGATGACCATACACTTTAGACTGTTGTTGACCAAATGCCAATTTGGCCAACAACTACTCTTTCTTGCTCGGTTCCTCCACATATGTGCTGACAAGACCAAGTGGGGCATGTATACTGAATTGGGAGAGGGGTGAATGCCGTTCCCAGACTCTTCTGGCAGAGAACAAAGTATCGGACAAATGAAATCTAACTGGCTCCGATGGGCTGTCTGTGCCTTCCCCACTGTAAGTCCTGCACATGACCTCAGTGGTGGCTGGAAAGGACTTGGTGATGTCACTTATATACATCACTGGGTCCTTTTAAAAAGGGGCAAAGGGGTATTATTCAATCCAGGGGATTTTTATATTACATATTTTAGAATTGGGATAGCAGCAGGATGGGGACTTTGTGTAGGTGAGGACAAAGTGGTTCGGGTGCCTAGAAAAGTGAAGAGCCAAAGATGTCTGTGCTGCAAATTTCACAGAGACAAGTCACAGCTGGAAGAAGTGGTCGTGGCGGTCCAAATGGAAGAGACGAGAAATGTGAATGATTACAGTGAGTGACGTCACCTGTAAGTCACTACATTGCTCTTGTACTGTATTTGCCTAATTAGCCGAATACGGTGGTGGAAAATGAAGAGGAATTTCTCTTCATCTTTCTCTGGGTGAACATACTCTTATAGTCTATGGGCAGTTTAGAAATTCTCAACTATATACAAAGAAGGATAAACCAATGTGTTTCTAGGCTTTCCATTCCATAAATATTCCCTTTGCCCTGTGCTATGGTCAATATATTTGGTAACTGGTAACTAATGGGAGATTTCCTTCTAAAAGTAAACCTAAGTGGCCTAAGTACAAGCAGATCAAAAATATCAGTTTTTGTAATCTCTTTTTATTTTCTGATAGAAGGTTTTCTTAATTCTATTTTCTGTACATGATTATGGGGATAGCCATCTTGTCTGAATTTCTCTTCTGCTTTGTTAACAGAAACTTAGTGATATCCTTTACAGCAGTCTCATGGCTACAGGCAGCAACAGACTGGAGATGACTCATTGAGATCTATCTTTTCTAGACATGCTCTGTACACGTAATTCTAGGTTCACACTAGCGCTGTGCTCTCTGTATTATGGGTCCGCTGGTCAATCCTATTGACTATAATGGGGTCAAAACTGAAATTGGAAGAGAGAAAAGTCCCCCATGCAGGATTTTTCTTTCTGCCATTTTTTAGCGGTTTCTGAGATGGAGTCTCCAGCGGTAACTCCGGCGCAGATGTGAAACCCAACCTTAGTGGGGTAGATAAGTGTGACATCATCCATTGTTATGACCAGCATGGTCCAATTTCTTGGTCCCCCTCCAGACCTGAGAATGAAAGGGCCACAGAACTGATTTAGTGCTCTGCTACAGTTTACTGCACAGTGTGGTGGATGGTAGCAATGCTGTGCAGAAAAACGCAAAATCAGCATCACTGTCCCTTCTTTCTCTAGAATATTTCACCACCTTAGAATTGGTAAAACCCCCCAGTCCTAAGAATGAACAGGCCACAGCACTGATTTCTAGTTTTCCCTGTGAATCAGTGCTTTAATCCATTCATTCTCTAAGATATGCCAGCCTACTTTTGGGACCACCACTGATCATAAAGTGAAACACATCATAAGCTAGGAATCACACTACACAAAATGTGTCAAAATATTTATGCATATGTCTTAAAACCATTCCATGACTCAGACATTTTTGTTGAAAGTAAAGTCATTCCAACCACATATGGAACAAGGCTGTATGATGACTTTGCTCAAACCTTTTAAGCCCAAGCGATCTTAGAGGGCGAAGGATCTCTAGTTAAGTTCTATTTATTGACCGACCTTCCCAAATGTCATTATTTGATTTGTCCAATTAAAATCTAAGTATAAAATTAAACTATAAAACCTTTTAGTGAAACTTTTTGTCAACCACTTCTTAGAAGCCATCACTGAATAGAACTTGTCGTGTTTTTACGTGTGATTTACTGTCAGTATAACATTTAATTGTACAATGATCAAAGGGCCTTTCCTTAGACATTGAGCAATGGCAGCTGCACGAACAAAAAAGGAAAAAAAACCCTATTGATAATTAATTTATAAAGCAAAATTGACTAAAAAATAAGCAGTAAATTTTTTTTTTCTAAACAACTTCTGAGTCAGATCCATAAAGTTGACCTGTTTAAGCTGAAGGTCTGGCTTATTTTAAGACAGTTGCAATTTTTTTTTTTTAAGCAGGAAAATAGTCATGTCCCCCTTCTTTCACATATACCAAGACCCCTTTGAAATATCCGTAACGTTTTTGGTCACCAGAAGAAGCTGAATACCACATTTCTAAATGTGTCTCCACAGAAACTTCCCTCTAATTCCTCGTTGCTAGCTGCATTCTTGAGGTCCCTTGGCCTCTATCCCAACACTGCTCCGTTTCACAAAGAAAAGAATTTGCTTTTTTTTTTCTATATCCAAGGTCTTTTTTTATTTCAAAGCAAGCTACTTGAATGACTATTCAGTGTGTGTAGAATGAGGGCCTCTCCACCGCACTACACTATAGTGAATGCCGTGTGTGCTTATAAAGGCTGCTTGAAGCCAACCCTCCACACAGTGGGCCACGCAGCACACACAAGTCCCCGACCTATCCATCTGTATGCAAATCTCTACAGACTAAGTAAACTTTCATAAAAATGTCCTGCTCTCCCTTTATGTGTGTTTAGCAATTATTGCGGCACATTGGCCCTTTGTGTTATATCATTACGCTTTGTATGCAGGAGAGACTCTGTGGCACCTGCACATGTAGGTGGCAGATGGCAAATCTTGGCAGCATTGAGTCGGTACTTCTTAACGCAACCGAAACCACTAACTGGCATTTATTAATTCTTCATTCGTATAAAAAGGATTAAGCGTAGATTACAAACAGCTTGTAAAGACACTGGAAAGGGATGGTAGGAAAAAAAGAAGAAAAGGGAAAAAAAACAGGAAAAGCTTAAAGATGGTTCCTCAAGGCACAAAAATGAAATAATGAATTTGTAGCTTTCGCGGGACATGCAGATTAGGCCTATTGTTGACGTATTGTTCTGCATGAAAACCTCCAAAAAAAAAGCACCAAAATAGGAAAAAATAAAATATAAAAAAAACACAAAAAGATAAGGAAGACAAAATGAACAAAAACAAAAATAACAAAAAAACGAGCAGAGAACATTTAACCAACTTAGAAATTGACTTGCATAAACACATTCAACCAGTGACACTTCAGAAGTGCGGATGAGTACATATCCTTTGCAATATAAGACAGCGGTATAGATTACTTTGGAAGTTTGAGGTTTCTTTGAAATTCTAACCAAGATATTCAAAGACCTTACAGAGAAAATTATACGGTTATCTGTGCTTGGAACAATAGAGCTGTATGAAAGAGAAGCATGGTTATGTAATACCGCTGCCTCCCAAGACAATGTCCTGCACACTGTGATTTGTATACACGGGTACAAAAGAATGAGAAGGGGGAAAAAACACAACACACAAAAACACAAACATATGGAGAAGCGTGAGGATGAGAGGCAGTGTGGAAGTGATTGAAACGAGAGGGGCCGTCCCATTGTACTGCGATTATTCTAATTTATGTCCTGATTCTAATGAGTGAAACGAGTGTAAAAGAATTCACTTTACTTGGGACAGAATTACACTTTACTTGCACTATGTGTGTTCATATAGCAGCTGGAGCCAGGAGAAAATTCAGGACAAAAATGGCTTCATTTTCTTTATTTACTTTATTTTTTTGCACATTTTTGGGAATTTAAAAAAAAAAAAAATTTCCCCTACAATTGTGCAGATTTAATGTTTAAGGAATATGGAGAAAAGATACATTTATTGGGGAAATCTGTACAATTGAGGAGATAGAAGATGAGATACAGTTGGGCATAGAGGTTTTGTATGGTATACTGCAGCACATTTGCCCACAGATGTTACAGCTGGGCCTGTAGATCCTGCACACTTGGAGGTTGCCAAAATTTGCGTCCCAGCTGGTCCCATCAATGCTTGATTGGTAATAAATGTGGCGATCGGGCAGTACAAGGAAGTGTTGCAATCTGACGGATGCATTTCTGCTGTGCGTGGGTGAGCATTATCCTGCTGAAAAATGCCAGATTGAAGCCCTCACACGTCTTGCACATATTGCTGAGTTGTTAGTGTCCCTCTTATCGCTATTAGGGGTGATGGACTGACGTATGTGATGGCTCCCCAGATCATCACACTGGGAGATGGGGCAGTGTGTCGCTCCACAGTAAAAGCAATGTTGAAGCACCCACCACGAGGCTTCCATACTCAAACACAACTGTCACCAGATCCCAAACAGAGGCTGGATTAGTCACTAAAGACAATAAGTTTCCAGTCTATTTAGTTTCTCATTCACAACACCACTGCAAACAAAGTCAATGGTGGCTGGATGTTGATGGCAGGACATGTAACGGGTCTGTGGCACCAAATTTGAAAATATCTCTTTTAACCAGCTGTTTAGATTTTTTTCACCGTATGGCTAAAATATTTTTCTAAATTTGTAGACCAGACATTTTTTTCTTTAACTTTTTTTTTTTTCATTGTTATTATTAGATCCCATAGTGGTCTTCAACCCCAGGGGGTCTGATCACTAATACAATGCATTGTAAAATACCAGCACTTGTATTACAAGCTTCATAGAACAGCTTGCAATACAAGTCTATGCCAGACAAGCCTGGGAGCCTTCAACAAGCTCCCAGATGACATGGCAATGGATTGCCAACCCCACATCAATTTTGGAGGCCAGCAATCCATCCCAAAATGGCAGCACCCATGCGCCAACAGAGAAAATGGTGCCTCAGTTAGTTTTGACCAAGGTGCCAAGGGGATTAGTGCTCGCTGCCAGTGAGGGCACTGATTGTGGGCATTGCCGCCAGGTCTTCACTGTATTATACAGTGGCTTCCATATTTAACTACCCAAGTAATAGTGGTGACATCTTTTGTCTTGTTAGGTTGCCAATGGATACGACCATGAATGCAGGAACTTTCTATGGTCTGGCATTTGTCAGACACCCAGCCATGATTTCTTTATTGTGTCCGGATTATCTTCTCATACATGTAGTGTCCCTGCCTGATAAACTGACCACAATAAGGAAATCATTACTAGTTTCCAGACCATAGAAAGTTCTCGTATTCATTGTATCCATTGGGGCATGTGCCCTTTGGTCTGTATATGAATTTATTTATATATTTGCTTGTTGTATAGGACTTTTTTGGCTTATATGTTAAATCTTGCAGATATGTCTATGTGAAACCTTTTGATGTACGCAGGACACATATTCTGTATGCTGTACTAACAATTATGTACAGCTTGGGCACTTTTTCTTGTGTGTGTTCTTCTCTTTTTATCATGTGCTGTCTATATGTTATTTATGATCAATAAAGTAGTATTTGATTCTTTATTATATGATCTGTGTACATTTTGGTGTTCTTACAAACGTATCCAAGTATCAAGACAACAGGCCAATTGGGACAATTTCTTATACAGCCAATAACCAGTTTCTAAGGTGTTATCTGGGGATTAATAAAGCTTATCATTCTCTGCATTGGTTAAGCTTTATTACTAATATATACCATTGTATCTCGGACCCCTGAAGTTACTGTATCTGTGCAGAGGGCAGCAAAGAAGGCCAGAATTCTTTTTCCTCTGCCACTCCTGCTGACTCTCTGACTGGTCATGTGACTGACTACACTTTACTAAATGGGCCTGCTGTCAGAGCACAAAGGAGTGAGTGACGTCACTGAAAGTTGGAGCGGCTGTAGGGGAGAATAGGAACAAGAGCTACGGCCTCCCCAGCAGCCCTCCACACATGTAACTTTGGGGCTCCGGGGACCTGGGGTGTATATTAGTAATAAAGCTTAACCAGTGCAAGGGATGCACTTGTATACTCTGTTACTCTCTGGATAAACCTATTATACTCATCAGACCCCAGAGAATAATTGGAGACCCAGGGGAGGTGAAAAAAACAAAACATACTCACCTTCCCTTACCTCTTTTGAGCCTTTTCATTGCATGCAGCATGCTCCTGGTGACATCATGAGCTCGGGTTCACCACTGAGGCCCAATCACAGCCCTCAGCGGTGACCCCGGGCACATGACGTCTCTGAGGAGACTGAGAAAGAGCACTGGATGCCACAAGGAGTCCCAAAAGAGGTGAGGGAAGGTGAGTATAAATGCTTTTTATTTTTTATACCTCCCCTGGGGCTCAATCTATTATACTCTGGGGTCTGAAGAGACCCCAGACTATAATAATTTTACTTCTGGTTCTATCCAAACTTGTTTGATCTGAAACAAATGAGGGACCTGAGCCAACCAAACCCGAAACATAAAAAATGTCCAAATCTCGGTAGGTTCACCCATTTCTGATAATAACAAGTTGGGAAGTAATGAGAGAACTTTAGTTTGGTTGTATATAGACACCTTAACTGAATCTGTGTGGTTAGTGTATAGTAAGTGAACATATAATGGTATAAAATAGATAAAAGCATCCAGATTACTTCATTATCACAGACTTAGCTTTGATCCTGCAAGATGAGATTAAAGGAGCTTGGAACTGCCACGTCTTTTGCCCTCTAGCTGTCTCAGGCTCTTCATCTCAATACCTATACATCTCCATATGTCTCCCAACAGGAAGGAGCGGGAGACCAGTACAAATCTCTTTGTAGAGGAACATACTGAATGCCCTATTGATGTTGCTGCCCTGTCCAAAGAAAGTTCATGGTTAATGTTAAGGCAAGGGTCAGCGTTAAAATAACACCATGCAATGTCTAATGGCGACAATGTTGGAACTACATCTTCTAAGCATCTTGAAAGTATTATAGCAGTAACCTCTATCAACATAAGAATTGGAATTCAGCAAAAATGTCCAACTCTGCTCATAATAATCAATAATATTCTTTATTTTTACAGCCCCAAGATATTGTACTTTACTGTACACTTTGGGAAAGCAACCAACACAGAGCTAATCTAAATGTAAAGAAAAGAGTGACTTTAACGGAATGTGTCTCCATTTTTATTGATTTCTTAAAACCAGACAGTGAAATGTATCATCTTTCTAATCTGTTTTTTATTTTCTGATTGCAGATTTTTTAAAATTCTATTATCTCTACAGGATGGATATTGTGTTACCTCTTTTGGGCCTCCTCGCAGCGTCCCTCTGACGTTAGACCCTCTCCTGTGATGTCATGTGCCCAGGGTCACCGCCGAGGCCTGTGATTGGGCAACAGAGGTGGCATAGGCACACGCTCAGCGAGGAGGCCCAAAAGATGTAACGGAAGGTGAGCATAATTGTTATGAACAAATGCAGTACTGAGACAGATAGTAAGCTCCAGAGACCAGACACCCCTGCACACTATGGCAAACAGCGCTGAGCGTCCGCCGTCCACCAAACCGAGCCGAAACTAGCCTCCAGAGGTTTTTACCAGAGTCCTGATGGTGGAGATGGACTTAGCTTCTTCCTTTGGCCAGAGTAGCAGTAGCCCAGAGAGTGCAAGATGCACAGCTCACTTCAAGTCACAGCAGGCCCAGAAATACGAAACCATTCAAGAAGCAGTAGCAGTAGTAAGCTGGCTCCAGGCAGTGGCAGAGGGTAAATTATAATCATGGTCGTATGGTCCAGTCGGCAACAGGAGAGGGTGTAGTACAGAAGGATGAAGCGGGAGAATTGTCAGCAGGGACAGTATCAGGAGGTCAGCGAAGTACAAAATCGGAATCAACAAGGAGCGGTCTAGAAGGCAAGGAGGAAGCGGAGCTACAGAATCAGCAGGCAGAAACAAAGGCAGGGAGCGAGAGCAAGAAGTCAGACACCAAAAACATGAGACGCAGATCCAGTTATCTAACACCCAGAGAACTGAATAGCCAGCGGTGCAGGAGCAGCGGAAGTGCAGAGATATAGGTTCGGAATAGAGACAAACAATTAAGCCTTAAAGGGAACACATGCTAGAAACGGCACGTATTAGGAAAGGACCGGCAACCTCACAGCGCCGCTGTAGAGGTCCCGGCTACACTCCTAACAATAATTTTTTTTTTATTTTTGTCACCTCCCGTGGGTCTCCACCTATTGGGGTCTGAAGAGACCCCAGAGTACAATAATTTCACTTCTGGTTCTATCCGAACAAGTTCAGACTGAAACAAACCAGAAGAACCCTTTGTCTGAACCTGGGACTAAATGAATCTTCAAAGTTTCGCCCATCGAACAGACAGAAATAAGCACCAAAAAGTATAGTCCTCAATATTAATGCCTCATAAACCACACAACAATCAGATCACCGAACAAAATAAGGTTTAAAGAGACCTCCCATATAGAAAAATAACAATGTTTATTCATATGAAATACAATAAATACACATAAATATACCAACAAAGAGAATATGCAAACAAGTACGCAGATGGAAAGCTGATGATAAACAATGATGAAAAAATAGGATATAATTTGGACGACAATTAATAATAACTATATATCAGATATACAAATGTTCCAATAATCAACATGTACTAGACACTGTATGACAGTATAACTACCGGTATGTAAAATTATAGTGGTATATTTATCTGGTTCCATATGATGTGCATTTACTTTTAGCTATAGTTGGGATTAAGTCTGTGGTTCTGCCATTTATTCTAGTCAATTAGGCTACTCATATTTATGCTTATTACTTTTGACCCATGTCATTATATCTCGGCTATAACTTTGACCTTTAGATATATGGGACCTGATAACATAGTACAATATGGCAGTGACTAGTACATGTTGATTATTGAGACATTAGTACATGTTGATTATTGGAACATTTGTATTTCTGATATATAGTTATTATTAATTATCGTCCAAATTATATCCTATTTTTTCATCATTGTTTATCATCAGCTTTCCCTGGGGAGGAATGTTTTTTGGTACCATATACGCTTTTACCATCTGCGTACTTGTTTGCCTATTCTCTTTGTTGGTATATTTATGTGCATTTATTGTATTCCTTGGACAGAAATAGACTGGAGAAGACGCATTGAGGTCTATGGGAGAGTTTTCTAGATATGCTTTGTGCAGGGAGAGGGAGTAAATAAGCTGTAATGTCAACTATAGTAGTCGGTAGTGGATGCAATGATGTGTTAGTGGTGTTATCTAGAGGTGTTATCTTCTATTGTAATCCTATCTGTGATGTAAATCAGGTCACTGCTGCAAAAGAAGCCCCTATTGAATTATCAGATTTAGACTATATATTGGGGTTAGTGGCTAAAGTGAAAATTGCATGTTATAGCACATTTAAAAATTATAGGTAGTAGCTTGGAGAATTTTCAAAAACTTAGCAAAAATTCTTAAAAAATATGATTAACAAAAAAACTTGGTTTAAAAAGTAGGGCATTTTCTGGTGACACATTCTCTTTAATAAGGACATAGTACAGTCAATGTGAGAATATAAAGTTAGAAGAACTAGTAACCCAGCCAGCAGCCAAGCCATTACAGATATGAAATGCAAAGAGATGCAGCAAGGGTAGCATGTTGGGGACATAGCGGAGAGGAGATATCAGTTGTGAGTAATGGACTGTGATTGGAGCTACGGTCCGAGGCATTAAAGGGGTTGTGCCGTTATGGACACTTATACCCTCTCCACAGGACAGTGGATAAGTGTCCAATCGCTGGGGCTTGACGGTCATGTCCCCCAGTGATCAAGAGGACAGTTTAGTTCCCCCTAAAACCTCCTTGTGAATGGACCACTAGTGAGCTTGTGTGTCTGGCGCTCCATTCACTTCTATGGGGCTGGGGGCACTGTCAGAGATTATAGTCCCAGCAGCCCCATAGCAGTGAATGGAGTACCAGACACACACATGCACTGGTGAAATGTGTGACCAGTGCTACATTTACTTCTATGGGACCACCAGCACTGCATTCTCTGGAAGCCCCATAGAAGTGAATGGAGCATCGGTCACCCAAGAGCACTGGTACTTCACTCTCATGGAGGACAAAGGTGGATTTCAGACCCCTGCTGTCCAGATCTCTGGGGGTCCCAATGGTCAGACCTCAAGCAATCTGACACTTATCCCCTATCCTCCTTATTATACCATGGGACAATTATACTATTGGTGCCTTTTTATATGGCAAAGGGGCTTTTGGGTCCACTCAGGCAATGCAGCCTGGTTGCAACTGGACCCCATATAGCTATGCCATTGTTCTCACTAGTCAAGCTCATTCTATCATCGGCATTCCAAACCAAGTTCAAAACCTTTACTATACCAGCCCCTATATATACACCACATCCTTTAGAAAAGAATACAGATCTGAGAGTGAGAAGGATTTTCACATCTGACACCAATTGTTATTAGGAATACTGCAAATGTAACATCTGTAATACTGAACATCAGAAGTCTCTGCATTAGAATGCACAAGAAAAGAATAAGGACAAGGGAAGAAAAAAGTAAAGCTCTCCTACCATCTCTAAGTTACAAATGGTCTCTCGGATGGAGACACATTTCACATACAAATGACCTATCTACATAACAATAATGTGGCAAAGTGCAGCAAGTTCAGTGGCATTAGGGCAGACCTCACACCCAGTCTGCTCTGCTTTACAACTGCAAAGTTAGAAAAATCATTAGTATCGAGATTCATCTTAAAACAAAAAGCTGCACCCGGCCTTTCATGGCAGCTGTCCATTCTTGACAAAAGACTTCTTCACCGTAAAGATGCAGTGTAAGAAATCGGGGGGAACATGAAGCTATAAAGAGCTGCCCTATAGTGTAAACTATAAAGATCTGTTCCATAGTGTAAGATATAAAGCCTTGCCCCATGGTATAAGATATAAAGATCTGCTCTATAGTGTAGCATACAAAGACCTGCTCCATAGTGTAAGATATAAAGACCTGCCCCATAGTGTGAGATATAAAGACCTGCTCAATAGTGTAAGATACTGTATAAACACCTGCTTTATAATGTAAGATAAAAAGACTTGCCTTATGGTGTGAGATATAAAGACCTCTTTTACAGTGTAACATATACACACCTGCTCTATATAATATGATATAAAGACCTGCCCTATAGAGTAAGATGCAAAGACTAGCTCTATAGTGTAAGATATAAACACCAGCTCTTTATAGTAAGATACAAAGACCTTCCCTATGGTATAAGCTATAAAGACCTACCCTATAGAGTAAGATGTAAAGACTAGCTCTATAGTGTAAGATATAAACATCTGCTCTGTATAGTAAGATATAAAGACCTGCCCTATGGTATAAGATACAAAGACCTTCCCTATGCTATAAGCTATAAAGACCTACCCTATAGAGTAAGATGTAAAGACTTGCTCTATAGTGTAAGATATAAAATCTGCTCAATAGTATAAGATATAAAAATTTGTTCTATAGTGTAAGATATAAAGACCTGCCCTATAGTGTAAGACATAAAGACCTGTTCTATAGTGTAACATATAAAGACCTGCCCTATAGAATAAGATATAAAGGTCTGCTCTATAGTTTAAGATATAAAGACCTTCCCTATAGTGTAAGTTATAAAGGCCTGTTCTATAGTGTAAGATATAAAGATAAGTATAAGATATACTATATATACAGTATATATACAGTATAAGATTTAAAGATCTGTTCTATAGTGTAAGATATAAAGAATTATTATATAATGTAAGATATAAATACCTGCTCCATAGTGTAGCATATAAAGACCAGCTATATGGTATAAAGTAAAACACCTGTTTTATAGTGTAAGATAAAAAGGCTGGTTCTATAGTGTAAAACACTGCATACCCTCCTGCACTACACTGTAAACTAAAAAGACCTGCTCTATAGTGTAAGATATAAACACCTGCTCTATAGTATAAAAGAAAAAGACTGCCTTATAGTGTGATATATAAATACCTGTTCTATAGTGTAAGATAAAAAGACCTGCCCTATAGTGTAAGTTATAAATACCTGTTCTATAGTGTAAGATAAAAAGACCTGCCCTATAGTGTAAGTTATAAATACCTGTTCTATAGTGTAAGATAAAAAGACCTGCCCTATAGTGTAAGTTATAAATACCTGTTCTATAGTGTAAGATAAAAAGACCTGCCCTATAGTGTAAGTTATAAATACCTGTTCTATAGTGTAATATAAAAAGACCTGCCCTATAGTGTAAGTTATAAATACCTGTTCTATAGTGTAAGATAAAAAGACCTGCCCTATAGTGTAAGTTATAAATACCTGTTCTATAGTGTAAGATAAAAAGACCTGCCCTATAGTGTAAGTTATAAATACCTGTTCTACAGTGTAAGAAAAAAAGATCTGCTCTATAGTATAACATATATAAATCTCTCTCATATTGGAGGACATAGAGACCTTTCATTTCGTAATAGTGACATCCTCTCTCTTATTCATGACAATGTTCAACAGTAACCCAGGCTCGTTCAGTCTAGATCCCAGTCTGGTTCTGTATCCAGTAGGTCCCGCACACCTAAGCTCTATAGATATGGCGATGAAGTGGAAGGAAACACTTGAGTGGCAGCAATGTTGATCAAAGTCAGCATGTAAGACTTAGTCATGCATCCCGCAGGGGAAGGTGGTTGTCAGCCTAAATTCATTTTAATCAGTTAATCTAGAAAATGTAGATAATTTAGTAAGTGAATTGGCCCTGAGAAAGACAAGGCTCGCCAGAATTTTACAGACTTAAGATATAAAGAACATGAATGAAAATAAAAATAAGAGTACTCAAGATATGGGGAAGCCTCTGCGTGAGGCTCTTCTAGTGTTTTCAGCCGTGTCTACTACGGACAATTCCTTTTTATTAGAAGACCTCACAAACAATGTATTTATTTCTCTTACTTGTATAGCACCAAAATATTCCGCAGCGCTGTACAGACATTGTCAGTCACTGTCCCATATAGGGCTCACAATCTATATTCCTTATCCCTTATGTCTTTTGATCTTGGTCGGTTCCAAGCCTAAGACTCCAGCGCTACGATGAGCCACCATGGCTGGAAGCATGGTGGATTACAGTATATGGACAATTTTGGCAGTTGTTCAGTAACCAAGAACCAAACAGGGCACAAACTGCAAAAAATATAATGTTCAGTGGTCCCTGAATGTGCAAATGTCCACAGGGCCTGTTACTGTAGAAGGGCCAGCACCCATATATTCACATGACTATATGTGTAGAGACCCTGCTACTGTAGAAGGACCTGCACATAGGTCACATATGTCTGCAGGTCCTAAACTCAGAGGGTACATATGTGTCAGGGAGTGTATCAATTTAAGGGGGTTTGTTCTGTACTTATGGGAGTTTGGTCTGGATTCTGTATTTATTTCTGGGTCTGGGATTTAGAGGGTCTGTAGTTACTTATGGGGCTTGACCAGAGGTCTGTATTTGTCTAGGTGGTCTAGTCAGGGGTTGTATTTATTTAGGGGGTCAGGCTGGATGTCTGTTCTAGAGTCTTCATTTGTTTGAGGGCTTGAGATCTGTATCAGTTATGAGGTCTGCCTAACTTAGGGGTCTGAACAGGACTTTAAATAAATTTAGGGCCTGGTCTGGGGTCTGAATGTATTTGTTAGGTAGTGGGTCCAGACGGGCAGGGGTTAATTCTTTCTGCCTTGGGAAGGGTTTTTTTTCCCTGTGCCTCTGCCCCACCCTATGTGGTGCTATATAAACTTGGGCTTCACATTTTCATTCTGCTGGTTATACTCGTGTGTCCAGCCATATCTGTGCTGTGGGGCCTTGTACTCAGGTTTTGTATGTTTCTCACTGTGTATGTTTATTCTTGGATTAGCTGTCTGGGGGTCAGTGCAGGAGACTGCTGGTTTATTGTGTTCTCACTTTCAGGGTCAGCTCTCAGGGATTCCAGTAAGGTTCCTGTGAGGTGTCTTCTTTTAAGAGGAAAACTCTGGCGTCAGGCAGGATCAGTCAGGGCGGATTGCAGGGTGATTTCTAATGTTATTTTCTCCTGCCTACTCTGTTTTTCTTACTCAGTTGTTTTGACTGACATTTGTTTGTTTCGCATTTCTTGAATAAACCAGTTTATTTTGCATGTTTGTTTATTATTCATTCGGTTTAGGGACAATCATAATAGCATTTTTGTAGCTATAAAGCAGTTTAAAAAGGAGTTTAAAATAACTGAGGAGTCTAATATGGGGTATGACTTTATTTTTGACTCTTATATGTGGTCTTAGTTTAGGGTTTGAATTTGCTTTGGTCTGAATATACTTGTGTTGCTGTCTAGAAATGGTATTTCTTGGCCATAAAATCTGCAGCTGTAAGCTGAAGTTGTCATAGTGGACTGTGCCAGATTGAGAAGAAAAGGAAAGAGAGCAACTACAGTCAGGAAAGATCACTGGGTTTGTAGAGGAGCTGTCATCTCTACTGACATGTCTGTTATAGTAAATCCTCGTATTACACAGAGAGTCATAGTGAAGCCCAGGCTTAATTGACAACTGGGTGTTACCATTACCCTAGTCAGAAGCATGTGTCCCTGCTTAGTCTGACATTGTCAGTAATGATTGGACAGTATCAGTGTGTAGGAGTATAAGAAGAAAACATGATAACATCCTGTTGTCAGTGCAAGCACAAAAAGTGGTGAGCTCTATACACATGGCGTGGCAAAGTGACAGTGGAATGGGATCAGCTCAAGTTTGAGGAACAGCTCAGGGCCTATGGTCTACTTAAAGAGTATTCAGAGTTGATATTGATGGCCTATACTTAGGATAGGTCATCAATAACAGATCAGTGGGGTTTCGACACCCAGAAACGCCACAAATCAGCTGATATTTGCAGAGTGTATGGAGTCAGAAACAGATTATTATTTATTTATAAAGCACCGTTAATTCCATGGTGTTGTACGGTGTTGTACATTATTATATTAATCCCATGGTGCTCTGTACATTATCATATTAATTCCATGGTGCTGTACATTATTATATTAATCCCATGGTGCTGTACATTATTATATTAATCCCATGATGCTATGTACATTATCATATTAATTCCATGGTGCTGTACATTATTATTTTAATTCCATGGTGCTGTATATTATTTATATTATTATATTAATCAAATGGTGCTGTACATTATTATATTAAGTCCATGGTGCTCTATACATTATTATATTAATTCTATGGTGCTATACATTATTATATTAATCACATGGTGTTGTACATTATTATACTGTATTAATTCCATGTTGCTCTGTACACTATTATATTAATCCCATGGTGCTGTACATTATTATATTAATCCCATGGTGTTGTATATTTGAGGGTTTACATACAATACATAAAACAAGTACAATACTAACAGTGATCATTGGAAAGTTAGGATAGAGGGCCCTGCCCACAAGGGCTTGCAATCTATGAGGGAAAGGGGATAGACACTATAGGCGACGGTAAAAGCTGTTGAGATGGTGGTGTGGTGACAGTAGTGTTATTGGAGGTTGTAGGCCTTCCTGAATAGGTGAGTCTTCAGGGCCTTCTTGAAGTTTGTGACTGTGGTAGACAGTCTTGCGTGTCATGGTAGTGAGTACCAGAGTATGGGAGATGCATGGGATAAATCTTGGAGGTGGTTGTGTGAAGAGCGGATAAGAAAAGTGTGGAGTAGGAAGTCTAGGGAGGATTGGATGGCTCCATACACTGTGTAGTAGCCATGCTGAACTACTGCAGCTCAGGTCCTATTCACTAGAAGTGCAGCATGGTCACTGCACAGTGTACAGAGCTGTCTGTTTCTGGATCCCTACACTGTGCTCTGCACCTCCGATCGGAGGTGAGGGGGCGGACCATCACTGATCTGATATTAATGACCTATCCTAAGGATAGGCCAACAATATCAAGTCTTGGACAACCCCTGCTGCTTTAACCCACAGAGATCACCTGTAATCTGCAAGAAAACCGGAATACAGCTGTTTTACTCCCATGCAGTGCCACCATAGGTGAAATTAAGCATTACATGGTGCCTATTGGAATCAAGGGTTGTCTATGTAGCATGTGGGTCGGTCCCCCAAGAGACAAATGCTCTATGTCAACCCACTTCATAGGGTTTGTAAGATTGGGTTTACTAAACCAGAAAACCCCTTTATTAGTCCCCTATCAATGCCTGTTTCTTAGCAGTAACCAGTTCAATAACCAGTGTCGGACTTCAGGACACACATGTGCTATATCAGTAAATTACATTTACATAACAATTACATATCACTTACATACTAATTGCTTGGGTAATGGATTGCAAACAATTGGGAAAGACAACATATATATCCCAGGGGCATAAGACCCACCTGTGAGTCTCCTCATAACTATATCAGCCAACTTGACCCTGCCGGGAGGGATAGGTTACTTATAAAATTATAGACATATAGCTGTAATAAACAGGACCCATAATGCACTGAGAAGAAAATAAGATGAAACATCAAACATAATGGGTAGACTGGTATTTTATCCATATTACATCTGCCTCCTGAGTCTCTTCCACCAGAAAGCGGTTGTCTCTTCCATCTCCACAACATTACCACTCGATATTATGTACAGACTCTATTTGAGAGCTACTAATATGTTTTAGATACAGTAGATGTGATACTTATCAACTAACAGGAGCTTTGTGGCTGAGTCAGCCCACAACCGCCCCTGGCCATGTTTCTGGACATACGGCTGATCAGGTTCAGCATGAATCAGATCTACATGATGTCATCCTCAGCACAGGAGATAAGGTTACACAATACAAACCCCTCAGGGAGGTTCTATGATGAGCCATCCTTATATTGTCCATTCATGGCCGCTCTACCTTAAAGGAACGCTATATATTCGTTTTTTATTATTTATACAGTAACATAGTAAAAAAGTAGATAAAGTTGGATAAAGACACAAGTCCATCACACCAACCCATAAGCCTAAAAAGTTGATCCAGAAACCCCCATGAGGTTGAAACCAATTGCTGATCAGAAGAAAAAAATTCCTTCCCAAGTCCAAATATGATAATTGGACTACCGTATTTTTTGGACTATAAGACGCACTTTTTTTTTTTTGGGAGGAAAATAGGGGTGCGTATTATAGTCCGAATGTAGTGGGTGCGAAAAAGCACTGCAGGAAAAAATGCAATGGAAACGCATCGCGGTTTTTCCTGCAGTGCTTTTCACAGAAAGTCCGCAGAGCTTCCATTATACCTATAGGGATCCCGGCAGCGTTTACATAGGTATAATTGACATGCTGTGATTTCCAAAAAACGCAATGGGTGTGGAAATCACAGCATTTCTTCTGCATGTATTTTTCTACAATTTCCACTTTGCAGTGACTGTAAAACGCATCAGTTTTCGGAACGGTGTTTCTGCCACGTGGGTCCCCGTCCTTAATGTTGGGTGATTCTACCACAATTGGCATGATTGAATGGAATCTATTGCATTGGGTCCGCAACTGTTGCCCCACAGCCAAGCCAAGCGTACATGTTTATGGAGAGGTCAGAGGAGTCTGCCAATAGGTATCTTATGTGTGTTCCTGCTGAACAGAAGAACCCTGCGGTGAGGTAATGGCGAACAGACCGAATAGACCTGATGTTGGACATGAGCTTAAACTATAAGTGACAGTAAACAGTTTATTTTTTCCCAAATGTAGTTCCCTTTAAGAAGATTTGGCGCCTTCCAAGCAGTGATAAATGAATGAAGCGGGGATCTGCATGGGCACACAATGGGAATTTGAGTGGGAAGGGACATGTCTATCACTAGGCAATAAACCTAAAGCTGCAGCTTTATTACAACATACATATAAAATAACTCAAAAGAATGATCATACAATCCTGCAGTAATGACGGTCACAACCTACAATGAATTAGCTTTTCACCCATATAAAGACGGCTCTTTGAACAAGTATCAGATTTACAGTGACATGATTAAAAGGTGTCAGGGCCATTGTGCCGCACTCCTTAGAAGGTTGGCTCTTTTGCTCTGGGTTGTGGATTGTCATTTGAGACTACTGAAATGCTTCTCTTGTAATTAATCGAGTTTTCAGACGAGATTCGGAAAGTCGTGTTTAGTGGCCGCAGGAATCAATGAACAGGAAGAAAACCATTGAAAGGGAATCAGATTGTGTGCTGCAAAAAGTGGAGGAGAGGGATAAATCTGTAACACAATTCACTTTCATGTACAATATGAGTCAGTGGTCCGTAGGACCCTCCAGTTAGTGTCCTATTAACCTAAAACCACATATACAGTAAAGTCTTGACATGTGGATTGATGCGAATCGATCAACCATTGATTCATATCACTGGTCCGCTATCAAAAGTTCATATACATTGAAACTTCTTCAAAAACCCATCTCTTTGAGAAGACCACCCTAGACCTACACCATCTCTGATGCATTTTCAGTTCATTTCTATACGATGTATATTGGCCTCTATCTTTAACTCTTTAATGACACAGTCTAATTTGACCATCAGGATGAGGCAGCTTTTTGGCTTTTTTTTCAACACTGCCCACCCCTGCAACCCACAGCACCTTGTGATCTCATTGCGAGGGGATGGCAGAGGGAACCCCTTCCCTCTGTTTAACCACTTTACATGCTGAAGTTGCTATTGGCCCTGGCATCATGAATATATCCGTCATTGAGTATTAACTGACCCTTGTCCATGCCGGATATATACAACATGGAGCCTAATGTATTTAAAGAGGACCTATCATGTCCTCAGACACATGCGGTTTTATATACCGCTAGAAAGCTGACAGTGCGCTGAATTCAGCGCACTGTCGGATTTACCATTATGTGCCCCGGGGCTGGAGATATCGGTGCCGTTAGTTTTCTGCCCATCGTCAGAAGGGCGTTCCTGACAGTCTAGATGGGCTGTGAGGAATGCCCCCCCTGGATGTACTCGTCCATAGCCCTGCACTGTCAGAGGGGGCGTTCCTTACCGCCCAGCGATGACGCTGAGCTGTGAGGAAGGCCCCCCAGTACAAGTCTATGGACGAGTACAGTCGGGGGAACGTTCCTCACAGCCCATCTAGACAGTCAGGAACGCCCTTCTGACGATGGGCAGAAAACTAACGGCACCAATATCTCCAGCCCCGGGGAACATAATGGGAAGTCCGACAGTGCACTGAATTCAGCGCACTGTCAGCTTTCTAGCGGTATATAAAACCGCATGTGCCTGAAGACGTGAAAGGTCCTCTTTAAGGGTATGACCTGTCTAAGACCAACATTTACTACAACTTTAGTTTGTTGTCCTCAAAAGTTTCATGTTTATATACAATGATGCTTTTCCAAAATCCCACCTCTTTGAGAAGACCACTCAAGACCTAGGCTATATGGGATTTTCAATTTCTTTCTTTGAGACCAGCCTTCTAGGAGATGATTATTCAATAATTTTGGGTTGTTGTTTTAAAGGGTTTTTCCAACAGTTTATCTATTTATTTTGCTGACTTATATATATCATATGCTGCAGCGCTTTACAGTGTCAACACTGTCCCATACAGGACTTTATTAAAGCAAGGCTGTAGCGCTAACCACTGAGCCACCATATTAAACACTGATGACTTATCCATACGATATTTGACTGGTTGGGGTCCAACACTTGGGACCCCATCGATAAGATGTTTGAAGAGACTGCTGCAATTGGGTGCGCACTGCAGCTTCGTCAAAAAAACCAAGACAGTGTCATATATTGCATAGGGACTGTACTTGGTATTGCAGCACAGCCCCATTCACTTGAATGGGACTGAGCTGCAAATAGGCCACCTGATGAATGAATTTCATCATTCGGCTACAAAAGGAATGGGAAATATATAGGAGATACTTCTGCCTTCTGCTCAATCCACTCCTGGCTTTGGCTCAAAAAATGCAGCAAAATCTGCAAAAAAATAAGCTGCGTTTCCGCAATGTGGGGCCTCAGCCTTAAAGGGGTTTCAAGTTCATATACAGTGAAACGTCTCTAAGAGGCCACCTCTTTCAGAAGACCATCCTTACATCAACTTTTAATATCAACTTTTCAATTTCTTTCTACCATATACAGTAGATTAGATAGATAGATAGATAGGACTGTGAAACCTCTTTGAGACGACCATCTAACATTACATTAAAAAGTGGTGGTCTTTTAGAGGGGTTTGACTATATATATATATATATATATACATATATATATATGGAACTCTTTGAGAATACCATATACATAGCTTTCACGGTACAGACACATGATGAGATATGCTACTTTTTTGGTGCAGATTTTGCAGTGTTTTTTGAACCAAAACCATGAGTAGATTCTGCAGGAAGAAGTATAAGATCTTCCTTTATATTTGCCATTCCGTTTCCCACTTTTGCGCCAGCATTGGTTCAAAAAGCTACAGCGAAATCTGCAACAAAAAAAGACACAAAAACTCAGTGTGTCTTCAGCCCAATGTTGATCCCAGTTATATAGGAAGGCCGGACCAGGGCGCAGACTGAGGGGAGGCCGGCATGACAGGGGCCTGACGGTGAGGGCTAGGGTTACTAAGGGGAGGGGCACGTCTGTGGCGGGAGTAGCTAGGGGCAGGGGATATAGGGGACGTCCCGCGGTCATTCACCGCTGGGAAGGAGCCATTGACACGTAGAACGCTCCCTACCTGTGTCCAGATGTCCGACGTGGAGGCGATCCTGGGGGAGCTCCGCGCTGCCGCCGGTTCTGTGGATGCTGCATGGCTTCGGCAGCAGGTGCTGGGGAGCGTGGACTCGGTCCCCGGAGGTATGGCGCCCGGCTCCCTGCGGCCTAGTCCTGGCCAGGTCGCGTCCTCGGTTCCCACTCCTTCCCGGGCTCCTGTGGGCGGGGCCTCGTCCTGGCAGCAGTGTCGGGCAAGGCCTCCGGAGCGGCTCAGCCCGGACACAGCGCCCAGGTCTCGGCGTCGGCTTCTAGGGACCCTCCAGGCCGGCAGACGCACCCTACAGCCAGGGGTAGCGGCCCGCGGCCTGAGAGGCATCCACAGCAGCGGCCGGAGCCAGCGGAGGCAAGGGGGCGGAGTTCGCTGCCTGTGCGGCCCCTCCCCCTTCCCCTCCATGACTCCTTCACCATCTGCGGCCTTGGATACGGTGGCCCCGCCTGGCGATGTTCCGGTCGGGGGGGGGGGGCACCAGTCGCGCTGGAAGACAACTGATGCCCCCTGGATCTTCACGCCAGCCTGCTGGAGCTGCTGGGAGGAGTTCGGCGCCCGTGGGTTGGTGGGTTGCTTCTGGCGGATGGAAGCATCCAGGGGCGCTGTCTTCATCCAGGCGAGAATGTCCTTCCTGTGCTGGCTGTTCTACTTCCGCGGCGGCTGGTGGCGTTGGTCGGGACTCTGATGGCGACGACTTCTTTGACTCTTCCCTGCGGTTGGATTCGGGACAGGCGGCTGGCGGGATCACAGCTTCTGCGCAGCCTGGTGAGTCTTTGTCTTGTTCTGTGCCGGCGTTGTGTAGATCTCAGGCATGTGGGGAGGGACCGGATACGGCGGTTGGGGATGGTCAGGCGGCCGCGGGGTGGACTGCAGTTTTAGGGGGAGGATCTGCGGGCTCTGTTAGGTGGGCTCCGCAACGTATTAGTGCGTTCAGGTGGTGGTGGGGGGACGTCTGGGTCCCCTGTTTTGGTGTGGGTTGGGGGGCTCTCCGCCCCCTCCGGTAACAGTGTTGCCGTCGGATAGTTTGGTTCGTAAAGAGGCGGGGGGTGGCAGTGTCAGTTCAGACGGACAAGGAGGGCGATGGCATTCGTTTAGACGATAGGGCAAGGGGGGAGGTCTATGTCTGCTTTGAGGGCTCCCTGGGTGCTCATTTGAAGAAGGAGGTGAAGGATAAGATTTTGCATGATGAGTACGTAGAAATCTTTTCCCTGCTTCCGCTGGAGAAGTTCAATTTAGACAAGGGGAAAGGGGACGAGAGTAAGAAGGAGGAGGAGGAGAAAAGACAATGGCGATTGATCCCGCAGACTTTTACCAATTGGCTGCAAGCGTTCGCCATCCTTGCTAGTGTCATTGGGGAAAAAGCTCCCGAAAATTGTTCGGGTCTTTTTTGTTATTTAGATGCTATCGAGGAGGCCTATCGGGTTTATGGGGGTCAGATGTGGCTGCGCTATGATGAGCAGTTCCGGCAGCGAAGGGCAGTGCGCCCATCCATAGAGTGGGACCAAAAGGACATAGGGTTGTGGTTGAGGGTCATGGCCCCTTCACGGTTTGGGTAGCCCTTTCAGGGGAGGGGGGCCGGATCTTCCGGCCTCGCCAGTCAGTCCACGGCAGGTCAGGGGACTGGGAGGAAGTCAGAATTTTGCTGGCAATTTAATGAAGGCCAGTGTAAGTTTGGGACGTCCTGCAAGTTCAGGCATGCATGTTCTGTGTGCGGGGCAGCCTCCCATGGCTTGGCCCGCTGCTTTAAGAGGGAAAAAGGGCGTCAGGCTGGCGGGGCAACTGGCCATGGGGCTGACTCCGGTGAAACTGCGCGAGATGGAACCTTATCTAAATCGGTATCCGGACCGTCTTAAGGCTCAGTTATTGCTTGAGGGTTTCAGTTACGGTTTTCGGATCCCATCTCCGGGGGGCCTCCTTGTCCACGAAAAATCTGGTTTCTACGTATCAGCATCCCAGGCTGGTGGGAGAAAAGTTGGCCAAGGAGGTCTCCTTGGGGCGTATGGCGGGCCCCTTTACTTTGCCGCCGTTTATGGATTTGGTAGTTTCCCCGCTCGGGGTTGTTCCTAAAAAAGAGCCCAACAAGTTTAGATTGATCCATCATTTGTCGCACCCCAAAGGGGGTTCAGTTAATGATGGCATTGACCCTGAGTTGAGTTCCGTTGTTTACACTTCCTTCGATGCTGCGGTTCATTGGGTGTGACAATAAGGACCTGGGGCATTGCTGGCTAAGACGGACGTGGAATCGGCCTTTCGTCTCCTCCCGGTACATCCGGAGAGCCTCCGGCTCTTGGGGTGTTACTGGGACAGGTCGTACTTTGTGGATCGTTGTCTCCCTATGGGTTGCTCGATCTCTTGTGCATATTTTGAGGCCTTTAGCTCGTTCTTGGAGTGGGTGATAAGGGAACTGGTGGGCGTTGGGTCCGTCATCCACTATTTGGACGATTTCTTGTGCCTCGGTCCGGCTGGCTCCTCGGTCTGCCTTTCCTTGCTTCGGACTTTGGAATGGGTGATGGCGCGTTTTGGGGTCCCCTTGGCCCTGGGGAAGACGGAGGGCCCGGCCTCGTGTTTGAGTTTTCTGGGTATCACTATTGATACCGAGAGAATGGAGTGTCATCTGCCAGATGATAAATTGGTAGCACTTAGGCAGGAGGTGGGGAGGGCTGCTAGGTTGCGGAAGATTACACTCCGGGACTTGCAGTCCCTGCTCGGGAAACTCAACTTCGTCTGTAGGATCATGCCCATGGGTCGTGTTTTTTGCAGGTGCTTGGCGTGTGCTACGGCTGGGATAGCGTCGCCCAGGCATTTTATTCGGCTGACCAGGGACCACAGGGACGACTTAGAGGTGTGGGCCAGATTTTTGTGTGATTATAACGGCCGCTCCTTGGTAATGTCCCCTGTTGTTGATGTTTTTGATTGGGATTTGTACACTGACGCCTCGGGGGCGGTGGGTTTTGGGGCCTTTTGTCAGGGTCAGTGGTGCGTGGGACGTTGGCCGTCGGAGTGGGTGGAGCAAGGGTTAGTTAGGAATCTGTGTTTGCTGGAGCTCTTCCCTATTGTAGTGGCATTGGAGGTTTGGGGGGATTGTTTTTCTGACAAGAAGGTGCGTTTCCACTGTGATAACCAGGCAGTGGTTGGTGCCATTAACTCGCTGACGACTTCTTCCCCTCCGGTGGTTCGTCTGTTACGGCATCTGGTCTTGCGTTGTTTAGCTTTGAATGCGTGGGTGGTGGCGGTTCATGTCCCTGGAGTTACTAATGTAATTGCCGACTCTCTTTCTCGGTTCCAGTGGGAGTGGTTACAGCAGGTGGCCCCCGAGGCGGATGACTCTGGAATCCTGTGTCCGGATCACCTGTGGGACGTGTCTGGCCGTGGCCGGTGAGCTAATTCGGTTGGTACCAGGGCGGCCTATTCGGCCGCGTGGAGGGAGTTTGAATCCGTTGCCGGTGAGTTGGGGGGTGTTGTTTCGGACAGAGACTGGCGCATGGCGGTGCTGGTGGGCCAGGGGGCCTTGGCTGGTTGGTCGGTTTCCCGGATGAATCGTTTAGTGGCAGGGTTAGCATTCGGTTTTCGTGTCCGGGGATTGGTGGATGTAACAAAAGATTTTCATGTCTCTCAGGCTCTCCAGGGTTTCAGGAGGGGCCGATCCCGCCCTGATGGGCAGCGGCCGCAGTCCTTTCAATTACTTGAACGTCTGGGAGCGGCTTTGCATGGGGTGTGTTCTTCCCCATTTGAGGTCGCTCTTTTTCGGCTGGCTTTATCCTGGGCCTTTTTTGGGGCGATGCGGGTGGGGGAACTGGTCTCTCCATGCAAGAAGGTTGCAGGGGTGTGTTGGTACAGGATGTGTGTTTTGGTGAATCTGGGGTCGAGTTTGTTATCCATCGTTCTAAGATGGATCAGTGCGGCTGGGTCACAGGGTATGCCTGTTTCCCGTTCCGGAGTCTGCCATGTGCCCGATGCGGTGCTTCCAGGAGTTCTATAGGCTGCGGAAAGGGCAGGGTGGCCCGTTGTTGTGCCATTCAGACGGCTCATTTTTGTCTTGATTTCAGTTTACATGGGTTTTTCGGAAGTGCCTGGGGGACTTGGGGCTTGACCCATCGGTTTTTGCTCCGCATTCATTCCGCATAGGTGCTGCTACGGAGTCCTCGGTGTGGGGGCTGGTCCCGGACGTCGTGCGGCGGATTGGCAGATGGGCGTTGCGTTGTTTTGTTTCCTTTGTGCATCTTCATTTGCTATAGATGTTCATAGTCTGTAGGGAGTCTAGTTGGGTTCGGGGGTTAGCAGTTTTTCCGTAATTTATGTTGATTGTTTATTTTATAGGTCAACCCCCCAGCCTGATTTGGATTTTGGGGCATTCTTATGTTCATTGGGGGGCGGAGCGAGTGAACATGCGCCTCCGAGGACGGCAGCTTGGTCTCCATAGGTCAGTGGCAGTAGTTCGGTGGCTGGGTTTCTGGGGTATGCTCTGGGGCCGCATGTTACGCAAGTTTACTAGGTACGCTCGCTTGGACCGTCACCCTGATGTGCTGGTGTTGCATTTGGGTGGGAATGACTTGTGCGCTCGCCCCTTCCGGGAGCTGGTTAGGGATGTGAAGCACGATTTACTCCGTTTTGTGGTTGGATTGTCCGGGGCTGGTCGTTGTATGGTCGGACATAGTTCCACGTCATTCCTGGCGGGGCGCCAGGTCAGTGTCTAGGGTTAATCAAGCTAGGTCCAAGGTTAATCGGTCGGTTTGTGCTTTCGTGGTCCTTCACGGGGGTGTTGTTGTATGGCACCAGGAGTTGGAGGATCTGCATGGGGGGTTCTGGTTGGCGGATGGAGTACACCTTAATGCAGTTGGGATTGGCATATGGGCTTTAGGTTTACAGGGCGGGGTGGAACATGCCCTGGCCTTAGTGGGGGGTTCGCAGCCTTAAGGTGGTCAAGGCGTGCGCCCTGTGGCGGGGTAGGAGGTCCTTGGAGTTTGTAAAAATTTAGGGGTGGGGAAACATGGTGGTTAGTTTCCCCTACAATTAACTACAGTTTTGGTTGGTCTGGCTGCTTTTGGGCTCCTGCTGGGTGCTGTCCCGGGGAGTGGTTTGTTATATATGTGGTGAGACTGCCATCGGTGTTTATGGTGCCCCTGAGCCTGTGGTTTGCGGCTGGGGGTAACTTGGTGTGATGGACAGTTTGGCGGCCAGATCTATGGAGCTCCAAGAACCTCCCCCCTCAGAAAATATATATATTTATTTCTGGAAAGTTGGGGTTAATTGGTTATTTTGTTATTTAAATTGTTATTTATGTATTTATTATTATATAGGGGGTTATGTTAACGTTATTTATTCAGGTGGGTTTAAAAAATTGCAGTTTATATATATATATATTTGTACTGTTTTTATGTAATAAAATGGCTACTGTGGCCAATTAATCCAACCTCACTTGTGTTTGTCTTTATTCTCAGGTAGAATAAGGTATGGGGATAGGGGGGAGGAAGGTGAGGTCGCAGCATTGGTAAGTATAAGATTGGGGTAAAAGCCAACATCCTCAGTGCCAATGTCATGCTTTCACATCTTGTTCTGATCTTTTTTTAGTCACCTCATAAGGCATATTCAGAATTCTGCTGCTTTCCTGATAGCTCCCAGACTACATGATAATCTCATATTTCCTGCAAGCAACTTGCTAGTTATAGTCTGCACAATACATGTTTAGCTCTGTTGCAAGGGGATGCATAAAATTTTGATACAAACATATTGCATGTACAAAAGTATAGTGTGTGATAGGCATTGCTAGGGTGGAAGCCAGAAAGAAGTAACTGAGGATCAGTATTTGCACAATACGTACTGTACAGTGCCACCCCTGAAAGCCCACCGCTCAGAAGTCATGACCCTCAGGTCATATGATCCAAGGCAGAGTATAGCTCCCCGAGTCACTCCGCCCTCTCCCTCCTTCCTAATCTCTATGGGGGCTAGCAGAGTATAGTAAAGCCAACCCCCATAGCACAGGTAATACCTGTGAGATCGGGGGAGGAATAGGCGGAGTGACCCGGGGAGCTGAATGTTGCCTTAGATCATATGATCTGGTGGTTGTGATGTTGCAAGAACCCCTAAGTTCATCAAAAGCATCCCCGGTACACGTAAGTGATTTGATATTCCCCGGACAACCCCTATAAAGGGGTTCTCATGGCCTATGAGAATGATCACCTTTCTTTAGGGGAGGTCACCTATTTCAGATTGATGTGGGTCCAACACTCAGAACCACCAAACCCAACAGGCTGATTGAAGGGTCTGAAGCATTTGGACAAGGTCTGTGGCCTCTTTGTTGCTTATGGAGCACAGTGCCGTACATTGTATTTTACGGAATTAAATGAGTCATTTCTGTCAGGAGAAAACTGGATAGCAATTTCTAATCCCAGATGTGTGGTGGTAGAAAACTGTCTCTCTATAGTGCTGATGTCTCTCTGCTTTGAGGAGAACTATGCTTCCTCCCCCTCCACTCTCCATAGACTTGTATTGCACAGATTTGGTCAGTGACAGAAGGAGGCAAATAAATGAATAATCACACTTTTCCCCCTAATAAAGTATATTACACTATTATTATTAGTTACACTTTAAACGCTTTCCGACATCTGCTGTACTATTACCGACCCATAAAATACAGGTGACAAGTCATTTTGGCTACACAGTGAATGCCGTAAAAACGAAGCCCGTGAGAGTGTTGCGCAAACTCAGTTTTTCTCCAATTCTACCCCATTCCGATTTTTTTTCAAGCTTCCCAGTACATTGTACAGAATATTAAATAGTGCCATTACAAAGTGCAATTTGTCCTGCAAACATTAAGCCCCCATATGGATCTCTCAATGGAATAATAACAAAGGTATGGGGTCTGGAAGGTGGGGAGTCAAAAATGGAAAAATGCCTGCTACGAGAAGGGGTTTATAGAGGTGTATGGGGTCTTACTGTAACTCAACTTGTGTAATGCACCATAGGATGCCACATATATGGAGGTATTTTTCACTAGAAGCAATGCAACATATTGCACCTGTCAAAGAACATGTCGAAACAGCTCAATAGACTGAAGCAGTGGAGACCTATCCCTCTCTAAATCCTCCTACACACATCTATGCCATGTGTATGAGGAATACCAATGCTACAACTGATCGTAACATATCCTATTCTTTTTTATGGGAAAGATGCCAATGTAATCCATTCATCATGATCATCATTGAGGTGAACTGAAAAACTGATGGAACATGATATACAAAATATCAATTTATCATCACATTTTTATATCACCCAGAGCAAAAAAAAAACCCTTAAAAATTATCCTCACTGCACCAAATGTGTACTGGAATTTCTTGTAGTTACGCCGTGTGATTTCTATAGGAACTTTCTGTTGTTTTCCCTCCAAATCTGCACATTTGTGTTTTCCACCCTGGAGTTCACTGAAGTATTTGGGGCACATTGCTACATTATCAACAGAACGCCGCCAGTAAATGCTTTGCATTAATATGCTAATCAGACACATGCCACGTTCCGTGCCCCGGCAGCTCATTACCATGACTGTGGTGCAGATGCTGCAACCGATACATTGTGTTACAAATTCCAATAAAGCAGCAAAAGAAAGAGGCGAACGTCTCATTACATAACACGTGAGAGGCTTAAAACTCTGCAGAAAAGGAAACTTTTAGAAACTTTTTCTATATTCTAAAGGTGTTGATCCAGAATAAGGTGATCTCTGGGCAGGAAGGGGCTCATTTTCTTAATGAAGCCATAATAACTAGCATATATTAAAAAAAAAAAATCAAAATATTTTTCAATATAATAAAACTGCCATGAGCGACACATGGAATTTAATAGAATGACTCCCATTACAGTGAAAACCACTTATTTCATTCACTGGTGACAACGTCTTTCCTCACGTAGTATCAACTCCACCTCCCCATCTGTACAGTTCTAGGTATGAAAAGTTGAGATGTTTCTTAGGCAACTCTTATGTGCTGGTTTTAGTATAGTCATAAATATTAATAAGTTCGTCCTTGATCCAAAGTAAACTAGCCCTGGTCCTAACCTTACTATATATACAGTCTTCTAAGCTCTGACTTAGAGTCCTGCACTATATGTATAGTTCATGCCTTGCTATATTTTGGCATTTTAGAATAATTTTCTGCTTGACTTATCCCTGTACCAAAATTAGTGGAAATCTTAAAGTTAAAGGGGTTGTCCAGGAATTAAGTTTTTATGGCTTATACTTATGATAGGCCATAAATATCTGATCAGTCAGGAGCCAACAGGCAAGCCCCCACACTTATTACTTGTACAGGGCCACTTCCAAAACCATACACAACACGCAGCTGAAAACAGATGTAGTGGCCGGGCGCTGGTACTGCAGTTCTACTCCCATTGAAATCAGTGAGCACTGAGCTGCAGTACAGGCAACCGGCCACTACGCAGGGCATGGAGCCAACTGCTTCTGTAGGCATTGGAAGCTGCTCTACACAGCTGATCGGGTCAGAGGCTGCCTGTCAGGGCCTACCCGATCAGATATTTATGGCCTATCCTGAAGAAAGGCTATAAAAACCTGAATCCTAGAAAACTCATTCAATCCTACGTTGCATAGCAGAGCATGCATGTGGGCAGTCATGTGGGTTTTTGTAAAATTGATGGGGTGATTTCCTGTTTCAAGCAAACACAGGGGTATGGGTATAGCAGAAAAAACATATGTACATGGTGTATCTGTGCTGTCCAGATCCACAATATGGACCCATAATGTAGCCTTTTATATGGTTGCATATGTAGGTTTTTTATCAATTGTAAAAATCTATAATTTTCCATAGTACAAAAAAATAAAAAAGTGAATATGGCCACGATCCATCACACAGCATATTATGGATCATTGTTTCTATGGTAGAACAAGACACCACACACTCATGTATATGCATATAGATTCATGTTGTACCAATCTGTAATATGTTGCCCAGAGTTGGCTTGACCCATAATGTACCTTCAGTTTTATATGGTGCCATATGGAGCTTTTTCATGGAATTATACAGAATCTGTGATGTCAGGTATGTGGTAGTATGGCGCATTACTTCTATTAAACCTGACATGTAGTGGCAAAAGCAGTAGAAGACCATGTGTGGCCATGCCGGGTCTGTGTATCCAGACTGAGGCCTGGTATACACAAAAATAGGAAATATAGAGTAGGATAAGTGTGGAGAAAGGCAAAAAATTCCTTTATATACGTGCCTGCACGCTTGCATGCTCTGTCTCTAGGTAAAGCAGCACAAACTTCTACTCTAACAAGTAAAAGAAAGAATAAGAATACAAGGAAGTATTCTTTTGGGTGGAAAGTCACTTTAACTTCTATATATTCCCTAGATTTCATATTTTTAGACTCAATATTTCCATACCAGCATTATGCTAGGTCCATAATGTTATATGAAATTGGGTCCAGCGTGCTTATATATATATATGTGTGTGTGTGTTTTAGGTATAGAGATATTAGACTGTGATCCCTGGAAATCTTTGTACCATGCTGTGGAATCTGTTGGTGCTATACTGTGTATGATTTCACACTGTTAGAGACATTACTTGAAGCTCATGTTCCCCAATGCAAAATGTGTACAAGGACTCCCACTTACCATATACTGTCTATAATAATGGAATCTTCTTATGCTATGGAGTGGTCTTTGGGCCCCCCTAGTCTCCAGGGTCGATGGCGACTGCTACCTCTGCACCCCCTATAGCCACACTCCTGCACACTGTTATATCTGTGGATATAGGACTGCTGGTCAGACTACCACAATACTATAGCTCATTGACTTATCATGGTGGACAAAAGAAAAAGTTAAGTGACAAACTCAGCTCTGCTACATCTGTATATATAAACGGATGGCTAATGGCCAATATATATATAGTTTAGTAGAAGGAATCAATACACAATCACCCATAGTAACAAAATCTAATAATACAGGGGGATCCGATTCTGTGCAGAGTCGATGCGGCTAATACGTTTCATTGAGAATTTACAGTCAGAATGTTGAGCTCTATTTTCTGTGGAATAGCAGAAATTACCGTTGATAACTTTATTACACCTTTTTTCACATAATTTTCCTTTCCCGTAACAGCTAAATGGGGACTTTCAGATAGCCGCAGGGAGAAATCGCACCACGTAATGAACCATGCATGAATTGCTATGTATCATATAGAGGACGGCATCGGAGAACTGGCACTAGTAGTGAGGACCGTACAATTTTCTAATAATGATCTGGATCTGAAATTTCTTATTAGAACTGGTATGTAAAAGGCTGCACTATTAAAGGGATTGTCAAAAGGGAAAGAAAGACCCCATTCACTTTATTATCCAGGGATCCATTGAAGTCAATGAACTCCCAAGAGCTGATTTTACCCTCTACACGTCTTAATATAGAATCTACACGGCTAACCAGTGGTATATAGCGAATGTGGTCAAAATCAGATATACACGCAAATGGTTTAATTAAAAAAAATATATATATTCCAGGAACAGCGCCACACCTTCCCACAGGTTGTGTTAGGTATTGCAGATCTTCTCCAATAAAGGAACATTCCCATCTTATACAGTGTTGGCATATTGCTAGGATATGCCATCACTTTAAAGTTAGTAGAGGTCCGACATCTGGGATCTTTATCAATCCCAAGAATAAAAGACACCCTAGTGCTAGCTTCTTACACAGTCTCTACAATAATCTGCGTTATGGCCCCAAGTTGGGCTGTGCTGCAGTTCTCTGCACAGCAGGTGGCAAGAGTGTGCAGAGAAAAACAGTAAAGGGGCCGCACTGCAGCCCCTTCATTTTCAGGATCAGTGGTAGAGATGGGTAAATGCTTCAGGTTCAGCCAGTATACTAATTTCACTTTCGGTTCTATCGGAATAAATTTGGCCTAAAACTAATTTCTGGGCTGAACTTTTTCGGAAAGAACCGAAAGTGAAATTAGTATACTCTGGGGTCTCTTCAGACCTCAGAGTATAATAGGTGGAGGCCCAACGGAGGATTAAAAAAAAATAACAAGCATATACACTAACCTTCCTTCTTTTGGGCCTCCTTGTGGCGTCTGGCACTCTTTCGGTCCTCTTCCGTTCTCCTGGGTAAAGTCATGTGCCCGGGGTCACCGCAGAGGCCTGTGATTAGGCCTCAGCAATCAAATGGCGCACACCGAGTGTCATAACATCACTCAGGAGGTCAGAAGAGGACCAAGACGCTGCAAGGGGCCCAAAAGAGGTGAGGGAAGGTGAGTATAAATGTTTATTATTTTTATACACCACCCCTGGGCCTCCACCTCTTCAGACCCCAGAGCATAATAACTTCACTTCCAATTTCCGGGTGACGAACCTCCAAACTTTTGGAAAATTTGGGCTGAATTTGGTTCGATCTGAATGGTTTCGTTCATCTCTAGTGGTGATCGCAGAGATACTGGCATGGATTTCCAATGTAACTCACGCCATTTATAATAAAATTGTCGGGCCAAGGTATCCCTGCCCCGGGCCACTTGCTCTCCACCCAGCGAGACACAGAATGAGGTATGTGGCACATCTTTTGGCGCAAGAAAGGGCCACCGTGCGCCAGAAATGTGTACCATTAACGCCAGAAAACTGGTATAGATGGGTTAATAATCTCCTCCTAGGGTTTCTACGGCCTATCTCTCCTACTGGCCATAGACTTTAATTGCATCCTCTGCTGCAATGCATAGACATAGCCACATTTACTAAACTAGTGGGTGGTTAAATTGTCCGGCTAAACCAGTTTGCAATAGTATGATCAGATTTTCATTGCTTGGAGCTACGAATGCCGCCAGTTTGCTCCTTTTTATACATCTATACAAAAAAATGTCAATTCTAAGTATGAGGGCGTCGAAAGAGACGTAATGATAGAATAATCCAAACCACCTCACACTGAGCAGAAGATGTAGTGTAACATTTGCTGCAGAAAACACTCTGTTCTACCACAGGTGATTATGACAATCCTGTAGCAGGTAATCCATAGTAATCCTTCCACCATACTCAATAATTTACCATCTAAGCATTACAAGGAAATATCCTCAGGAGGCGTTTAGAAATAAATATGTACACGGATATGTCTGTATGTGTAGGAGGAGAGGTTATTGTGCAAAGGTTGAGCTCCTACTGAGCCAGACCTGCCAGCATAAATACATTCTCTGTGATCAGGTTACCGTTCTGCTCAGTTTATTCGCTGGTTGAGGAGATAGGAAGAAAAGCTGTGCAAAAGTTAAGTCTAGAGGAGGCTGACCCACTAATGGGTTAACCTACTTCATGATATCAAAAATTTGGCCAGGTCAACCCCATTGAAGTATAGATTAAAAATGTAAGACATCTTACCCTTGGCTATACCTTTGAATGTCCTGTTAAAGGTATATGTGTAAAGAGCCAGGGCCAGACATACTATTAGCGCAGCCTGTGCAGCTGCACAGGGGCCAAGCAGATCAGGGGGCCTATCATCCTAACAGAAGCTTTCCACTGTCTATTAGATTGTTGGCAAATGTCTAAGCTAATGGACTTCATGGGTAAAAATTACAGGTGGATTATTAAAGAGACATGGGGGGGGTGCTCTATGCTGAGATACTGGAAGACAAGGGATCCATAACTGATCAAGCAGAGATACCCTCAGCTGTCTGTGTCCGCCCCTGTAAAGATGCAACATCCCACTGGACAATGCAAAACCTATATATATATATATGATGTGTGTGCGTGTGCTATACCACTGTGAGTGATGTACAGAGTTTTTGGTACATACCTTGTAGAGAGTTCTGGAGAACTGGAGTCTTCACTTAGCTTCTGTAGAAAGAGATTGTGCAGGGAGTAAAGTTGGGTCTCCTGAGTCTTATTCCTGAATTACCATCATGGGCACTCCAACTCCCATCAGGCCCAGAAGGGCTGAAGACTACTAGAACATGCTCTAGAGGAGAGACTACCATCACCATCAGGTTCACTGCAGGTCGCCTCAGCTCTGCACCAGCTCAGGAGGTGAGCTGGAGGAATTTGGTTGAGTTTTCTAGCCATTGTGACAAATACATGTTTGAAAACTACAACACCCAGCCTCCCACATATCTTCCAAGGGATTGCAGAAAGGAGCTGGCCCGGCAGATGTGGACAGAGCAACAAATAAGTTGTAGACGTGTTTCACCAGGCAAGACAGTTTCTTTACTGAACGTCAGATTTCTGTCAAATGGCTACAATAGATTGCTCAAAATAGTCTTCTCTGGTGAGAATTACAGAAGTGTAGTGGCTACTCAAGCACAGTTCCTAAACAGGTTACATACTAATGATGGTATGGTTTGGAATGGTAGTGGTGCGCCAATATTGAAATATGCCTCCCTTATACTCCACAAGGTATTCATGGCTTCAGATCCAGCATGCCCCCTCTGAACCTGAACATTGGTTCCAGAGTCTATCTCACAGCTTCCAGTCTCATGCCAACTGGCAGTCTGGACTGAATGCCATTAGTATTAGCACCAAATTCTTCATGTGCATAACTGCGACAACAGCAATACAGATGATTCGGCTGACAATTTTCAGGCACTTGTTGACCAACTTGTTTTTGGGTGGAGGTGCCATACCTTATATGGAGTCTGCCATCAGGTCCAAACAACTTATATTCATGTGTTCTCAAACTGATGTGGACCAATTACTATGTACCTCCCAGTAGCTAAGACAGGAGTTTCTCAGCGTTATACAGATATATACAAATAATGGTAGTTTAACCTACATGGCATGTGTGGCGCAAAGAGGAAAGAACATGCAGAAACAAAGGTTTCCACCAACATCCCACAACATGTGTATATGACCACAACAGATAGAAACAGTCCCTGTGTGTGGGAAATGTACTCGAGGGGTGAGACACCAAGATGTCAATGAAAGGTGGTTAAGACTGTGGTATAAGGGCCACCAAAAAGGGCCCAATTTTTTATTAATAGAGGCAGTCAGAATTAGGGCTAATTCAGCCGACAGCAATATTTTATGGACCATAGCCAATAATCCCTCCCCCATCGCAGGTTAAATGACCTAATCTTATAGCATCATAAGGATCTACTGTTTAATGCAGCATGTTCAGATCACTTGACCTACATTCAGGATGAGACCTGCAGCTGTGATATGGTCCGTATTATTGCCCTTAAATTGATATCCTCATACAATGTCTACTCCTCCTCCTGTGCATGACGATCCCCCGAATTCCTGAAACACACACTGCTCTCTCATGTCCTGTACTAATCATGGATCATTTTACTTGGAGTGCCCCTTTAATGGATCGTTATTATGATACATGGGTCAGTGTAGTCACGACTTCTATATAATCACAGCGATATTATTTTCTTTCATTGCATACGTAACATCAAAGCAATTGTTCCACTAATACAGCCATCTGCTGCTTCCTTGTTATGGATATAACGGAGCAGATTTGTCTAGAATTTTCCATGCCGAATGTATATTTCTGAAACACTACACAACCTAGGAAACTATAGATGTATGAGATGAGAATTTGCCACTGTTACAAGCGGCGGATTATAGAAGTCATTTATCTGGAGCCTCTACGTATCACTGATGTACAGGTCAACTGTTCAATAGTAAATTCTCTTGGATATACCATGATATTCCCGTCTGTACATATAGTCGTTCTTCCAGGAACCAGCCTCTACATATTCATCACTTTATCTCTATACACATGTCTTTGTGGTTTTAACTGTAACTAATGTTTCTGTGACTGATTCAATATCATGTGTAATGACTTTACTCAATTATTATTGACTTTGACTTTCCACTGATTATGGCGAGCCGGACAGGGGACATCCTTAATCATAGAACAAATAGTACAATTATCTTAGGCGCCCTCCTCCTGGTTCACACACATTGTAAGACATGATACACTGCCCTAGGACCCACTAATTATGACTAATAGTTCCACCTCACTTGTTCTGTGTGAAGTCCCTGGTGACTGATCTGCAGAGGACCTCCAGCATTTACATGCGACCTTCCCTGCCCTTGTTCCCTGTCTGTTCCTGTCCTTACCTGCAGTCAGGTAAAAAACTAGTAATACACTCCTCAGCATTGAAATTGCAACAACAAGGAAAAGTCTTGGAATTATGGAAATCACAGGATGGATGGACATGTTAATGTCACCCATTGCAATGGCCAACCGATGATGTTGATGGGAGACAAGTCCGCAGATGCTGCAGGCCATGGTAGCACATTTAGGCAACACAGGCTGCTCATGGTAGCACCAGGCATTGTCCTGTTGAAAAAATTGCTGCTGGAACACTTTGGAGAAATGGCTGTACCACTGGTTCCATGAACGAAACATAACGCTGATCTGTTAGTGTACCTGAAATGAAGACTAAAGAGGTCCAGCTACCATACCTTATGACACCCCACACCATAATATTGGAAGTAAAACTTTCCCTTGTGAGTCCTCTTAATGGCATTAATTCCCATGTGGTCTCCAAACCAATCATGGCATTTGAGACAAAAGCGGGACTCATCATTGAAGAGGATAAATCTCCATTCCAGCCAACATTGCTGCCTTGCTTTGCTCCATGGTAGTTTTTGAGACCGGTAGTGTGAAGCCAGTGAAACAACTGTAGCTGGCTCATAGCCCTGTGTCGTGCAAAAATTTTCTGATGGTTTGTGTTGACACTTGCAATACAGAATGGATCACTACCCTCCATTCTTCCAATCAGACAATCCAACCATGTGGAGGTTCGCCACTGCGCACCACTTGCTGTCATTCCAGTTTGTTGCTGTTCCCACCATCTCGGCTTAGACACATAGTGATCTGCTGGAGTGATAAACCAAGGTCTCTCAGTTAAAGGATATTGTCCCTCTCAGTCTGTGACAAGGGACGATAACTGGCACATCGATAGACCGTAAGCATCGCACAACCATCCTACACCACCGATATGATTTTTGAGGTTTTATGTGGCTAAAAAAACTTTCAATCTGGCTTTTATGCCCCTCCCACATGCCACAAATTGGAACTAGGTGCTTGAAAACGTCATCATTTGCAGGTATTAGCGACACCGGCTACTTTCTCAATTTGCTTAACTTTACTGCAAGTCCTTCTTGGTTTTCTATTTCAATGTTGTGTGTACATACAGTATGTATGTATGTATATAGGTGTAAACGTCTACTATACATATATGTATTTAATGACCATGTTGTATATGTTGTGCATCCATGTATGTTGTTAGCATTCAAGTGCACTGATGTATGGGGTAAGTTTGTGTATGCATCCATATATGTGGTGAACATGTTAAAGTGACCCTGGTCATAAGTCACCAATTTCTATTGCAATGTCAAGTTCCGGGATTGAAACCTAACTAAAATTCAAGTGCCCCTTTGATTAACCCCAATATCCCCACCCAAGGGTCCAGTAATGAGATACAAGGAACTTTTTTGGTGGAATTTTTGCAGAGCGCTTCCCAAATGTGAGGAACACTCAGGAACAGAGATGAGCGAACCAGTTCAGTTATCAAAGGTTTTGGGTTTGACTTGAAATTTCAGTCAAACTATTATATTCTGGAGTCTATTCCAACAACAGGCCTCAGATATGACCCTGGAGCACATGAGGTCGCCCAAGAGGCCGGAAGAGGCCAGAAGAGGACCCAGAGAGTACACCAGAGGCCCAGAAGAGGTAAGGGAAGGTATAACTGTTTGTAATTTTCTTACAACTCCCCTGGGCCACTTTTTATTATAATTTTACCTCTAGTTCTATCTGAAGAAGTTCGCCTGAAATGAGTCTTTGGGCCAAACTGTCCGAACCCAAAACTAAATGAATCTTCAGAGGTTTGCCTAAGATTATTAGAACACTAATAAGGGATTTTGAGTGTGACAATCCAGGATGAGGATTAAAGGGGTTGTCCAGCCAATAAATATTATAGTAAAAACAGCTCAAGATGGTATAAAATAATAAAAGAAGACATACTCAACATGACGACCCCAAGCCGCTCCCGTTCTGACACTGCCCATTCCCCCACTGTCTGTATTTCCTGTTCCTGTATGTCATTGCTACAGCAGGAAGTAGAACCTGGCAGGAATTTCTTTTTCCTCTCTGCCAGTTGAGTCTGGGGTGGTGAATGGTAGAAGAATTTTGTTGTATTATTTATTTTTTGGTTTACATGTATTTGCGATATTTTATATTCAATAATTTTTTTTTTTTTAATAAAGTAGAAACTGGTACAGGATTGGGCAATGCTGGAAGGTGAGTGGCGAGAATTGTTGTGGGCGGTGAATATGGAACCAATGAAACCATAAAATTTCAGAAATCTGGTGGTTATATAGATAAAACTGCAGAGCATTTTTAGATACCAGGGCTACTAGTTGGATATACCTGGCCTCAGATACATAACCTGAAGTCCCAGGGCCTCAAATGCAAAATCAGACCACAGGGCCCTCAGCTACTATATGCCATTTTAAATACTTCTCATGAGTCAGTGTGACCATTGGGTCCCCTGTAGGCACCAAACCCTGGTGTATCTTCTATCGTATACTGCTACACCCCTGTCTTGTCTACACCACTTTAAGACATCCGTTAAAGAAGAAGAGGGGCCCAAGAGCAAAAAGTAAAATGGATCTAATGCTAAATCTGGCCATGTTATCTCGCTCCTGGCGTAGGCGTATTCCTACTAGGGATCCCTTCTCAGTGGGTCTATAGCTGTATGGGCTGCTACTATACATCCAGTATTAATTTTGCATAGAGATAATAGGAAAAAAAAATTCTGCTGAACTGAAAAGAACTACTAAAATATTGGTTGGCAAAGCTGAGTTTGTCATCTGATCCAACTCATTCGGAAAGTAGCATCCAGTATGTATGCATCATAATAAACACACCATGACAATGCAGCATCATAGAGATAGATGACAAATTCAGCTCTGCTACATCTGTATGTTAATTCTGATGTTACCAAGGTATGAAGCAGATGGTGCTTGTACGATGCTGTTAACTCATTACACCTCAATGGATTTCTTAAAATTTTACAAAAACATCACACAGATCTTCCTTCTTTTCCTAACCTCGTCCCCAGTAGAACAAGACACTGGTACACATTGTGTGTGATGTTCACGTACTCTGCAAGAATGTCACGCTCACTTGAAGAAAAATGTGACTGTCACACAGATTATCCCCTGACCCCCCCTCTTCCCGCCATTGCCAAGAGGGACAACATCTGCCTACCCAGCTCCAATGCTTTGTGCACATGTGTTATGCCCGGACATGTTTACCACATAGAATCCTTATTCTTGGATGAACTGGATGACTCCATTTTGATGTAAATATCTCGGGATGCACTAATTGCACAAAGCCCCTATAGATAGCGGGAGGGTCTGGAAGACCTTTATCCCCCCATAAGGGGCCCATAAAACAGAAGACGATATACTTAAGAAAAGTTTTGTTATAAATGACGTGGACTGTGTTGAAGATGAAAGAATCTGCCTTATCGCCATTCAGTTTTGTATTACAGAGGTATACTTGTAGCATAAGAATTAACGGAGGCTGAAATGTTGGCACATGGTAGTATTTATGCCTTATATGCAGAAAAAGATGGCTTGCTGACAGTGAATGCAAAGATTTCCATTCTCTCCACCCCGGCTTTCGAACATTGTTCCTGGGTGGCAGGCTCCAAGTGTCCCCATCCTTATATCACTTTTCAGCAAGCAAGACATTGTGAGTTACTAACAGCAAGCAGAGATCTTAAAAATGGTGAGAAACTGAAATCCAAAGGAAGGAATATAATAAAACTGCTATCATATACTTTCGTCTTAAAGGGGTTATGCCACAAAGCATATTTATCCTCTGTCTATAGGACAGAGGATAAATAACTAACTGTGGGGGTCTGACTGCTAAGACTTGGCTATCTCTGGTGTTCCCACTGAAGTGAATAGGAGCGCTGATTTGGCACACCTATATTCAGCCCAGCTACATGCAGGTTCAATTCACATAGGGGGTAAAACACAGGATCGGTGAGAGTCTCTTGTGTGTTTTCCCTATTGTGAATTCAGCCTGAATGTAGCTGGAAGCCACAGCGCTGGATAGGATGCATCCGTGTTCCCATTCACTTCAATGGGAGCTCCACAGATAGCCAAGTCTGAGTGGTCAGACCCCCCCCCGAATAGATATTTAACTTCTATCCTATAGATAGAGCCTAAATATGCGTTGTGACATAACCCCTTTCGGTTAAGGACCCACGTTGAGGAAAAGCTGCTTTTTGTTTCAGAGTTTTTTTGAGCCAAAGTCAGGTGTAGATTGAGCAGAAGGGAGAAGAGTTGGGATGGGTAAGTGAATATCGGCTGTTACCTGCTGGAGGGGGGCTGAAGAAAAGGCCATTACTGTATTTTACTGTATGGGGGGCAGTAAAGGGGGAAATTACTGTGTTGAGGCCTGTAAAGGGCAGCATACTGCATAGGAGGGACCAGTAAAAGGGGAAATTACTGTGTGGGAGCCTGTAAAGTGCAGCATACAGTGTGGTGGGGACTGTAAAGGAGGCAGTTACTGTGAGAGGGCCAGCAAAGAGGACAGTATTCTGTATGGCGGCAAATAAAGGAGGCATACCGTGTGTGTTGTCAATAAAGGGGGCATTATATCGTGTGGTGGGCCAATACAGGGTTTGTGATACCATGTGGAGGCCAGTAAAGGGGGCATTAAGCCATGAGGGAACCCCGGGGGGGGGGGTTTGTTCAGTCAAAATGTTCCTATGAGTATAATAAGAGACTATACTATATATCAGTGATGGCGAACCTATGACACGCGTGTCACAGGTGACACACAAAGACATTTTGGGTGACACGCTACGTATTGAGTTATTGCAATAAGCAGCTGCCGATACTTTTACTCACCTGTCCACGCTCCTGTCCTGGTCGCCGTCCGCTGCCTCCTCTAGGCGGTGCTACACTGACATCATGACGCTGAAGAACGCCGGGACGCTACGTACAGCATAGGCACCAGTGCACCCTGGAGGCAGCAGCGGAGGGCGGCCAGGTCTGGAGTGTGGACAGGTAAGTAAAAATTATCAGCCACTACTCTGTGTGGGGGTGGGGAGATAACAGGGGGTCATATACTGTGGGTGGGCTTTAAAAAAAGGGGTCATATACTGTGTGGGGGGGTATAAAAGGTGTCATAAACTATGTGTGGGCCATAAATAGGGGCATCATATGCTGTGTGGGGGTAAAAAAAAGGGGTTCATATACTGTGGGGGGCAAAAAATGGGGTCACCGTATGGGGGGGCTAAAAAAAGGGGGTTATATACTGTGGAATTGGCTAGAAAAAGGGGGACATTTACTGTGTAATTGGGCAAGAAAAAGGGGGTCATATACTGTATGATGGGCCAGGAAAAGGTGGTCATATACCGTGTTATTGGCCAGAAATACATATAATATAAATACGTATATCAAAAATATAACTCTTTTTTTACTAGAGCTACAAATATCACAAAATTATGGATATTTCTGGATGTGACAGGCCACCCGAGCTAAGCTAGGTTTTTTTTTTACGAATTTTGACACACCGAGCTTAAAAGGTTAGCCATCACTGCTATATACTATACTAAAAAGGGATATGCTCATAAAAAAAATCGAAGAAAAAGACAGGTGTTTCTGGGTAAGTAGGCCAGCCCAAGATAGGAGATGCTTATAGAGGTATTCTATGGTGATTTCCATAGCTATGTGTCATTCACAGTCCGCTCTATTTGGCAGCTCTTTCATCCAAATGAGTTAGCGACGATCGAAGAGTTGACAGCTCACTTAACCCCGCCCCTACACATCTAATCCTACCCCCTACATAGCCAACCCCACACCCCTATAAAGCTAACCCCACAGTAACCAGGCACATCCACTGCACAATAGGGCAGATTTATCATGACATGTACGACAAGTCAAGTTTTTGTCATGAATATTAAAATCCTGGAGAATAACATTTTATCTAATGTATAGTAGACAGATATCATTTTCCGATATTCCTCCTGTATCCATTCCTCGTGGGGTTTTTTCTATCTCTGTTTGCTGTTATTTCAATTAAGAGTATGTTCACTAGAGATGGGCAAACCTCCCAAGATTTGTTTTGTTTCAGGTTCGGGTGACCCTGATACATTTCGGGTCAAACAAGTTGGGATAGAACTACAAGTGAAATATTTATACTTTAACCCCAGAGTATAATAGGTGGAGGCCTAGGGGAGGTGTAAAAAAAACCCAAACACATCATCACCTTCCCTCACCTCTTTTGGGCCTCCTCGCGGTGTCTCTCTATCTACTCTGTGACATCATACGCCCAGGGTCACCGCTGAGGCTTGTGAATGGGTCTCAGCTGTGACATGGGCATGCCAATCGTCATGACACTTGGCATGCCCATGTGACTGCTCTGGTCCAATCACAGGCCTCAGCGGTGATCCTGGATACATGATGTCACCAGGAGAGCGTTGTTCGTGCCGAAAAGGTTCACCCATCTCTAATGTTCAAACGGCGGAATTTGTGCAACTTGAAAAATTCAGCTTCAGGAATTTTTCACCTCAACCAAATTCTGCCATGGAATCTGCCGCGGAATTTGCAAATTCCGCACCAGCCAGGTGGAGATTTTCTGCCACCCATCCCCTTCAATGGGAGCTATCAGGCGGAATCTGTTTGAGGATCGAGCATGATGCTATTTTTTCATCTGGATCTGTCGCCCATTGAAAGATAGGATTTGGAGTCGATTTTGAGGCGGAATCTGCCTCAAGTTCAGCTCCAAATTCAGCTGTGTGAATATACCCTAAGTTTTTATTGTTCACTCCCAGTGGATAAAAATATGTTCTGGTCATGTTATAAAAGCACCTATCAATGGAGACAGGACGGTGACAGGGAGATCGGCACGTGAAAATTTCAATGTGTGGCCATGTCCCTTATGGTGAAACCATGCCCCATTTTGGGGGCATATCACACCCCCAGTTTGTGATGTGAGCATGCAATGTGCCATCCACATCCATTTTTTGTGATGTCACACACACGTCACCTATAAAATGATAAAGAGTCCGGCGATACAAGAGCATTCCACCAGGACTGGGAGATTTGCCAGCTCTGGGATCTTACCTCCAATGTTCCAGGAGATTTGGCAAGTACGGTAAAAATATTACGCCGGGGCTCCACATGGCGCAAACATTTGTTTTACAGTCACAGCAAAGTGGATGGGAATCTAGCGAATCCCATCCCCACTTTGCGGTAAAATATGTGCAGTGAACAAGCTGCAATGTCCAAAATTGTTGCGGTTTTGGAAATTGCAGGATGTCAATTATACCCTACGGAAACGCCGCCAATTTCCCTATAGATATAATTGAAGCAGAAAGTCTGCAGAGGAAACGCGATGCGTTGCCACCACGGTTTTTCCGCAGCACTTTTTTGCTGCAGGACGTTACGTGGAGCCTTACGGTTATGTCTTGTGACGAGCTATGCACCTAAGAGCCCAGGATTGATTTGTATCTCCTGGAAGTAAACAATGAAGGTTCCTAGTAAATGACAGCAAGCAGAGATTTTGAAAAACATAAGAAATTGATACTGAAATAAACAAATCGCAGGTTCCATCTTGGTTCTGGTTTTGTGATTTATTGGATATTTTTTATTGCCCGTACGCGGCTGACTACAACCCCGTATAATTGATTTTTGGGTTCTTCAGTGGGTCCTGGAACAAGTCACTGCAGGAAGAGAGAATCAAAGAGGATGGAAGCTTTCTCTTGTGCCTGATTTTTTTTTTTTTTTTTTTTGTAGACAGGTTGGCGAACTGCCTGGCAATCCACTTGTACTGACATATTTTGGGCAAAGCTTTATAAAAAGGGAGCCATGTGGGCAATGTTAGTAAACATTATCCGGCACAGTCTGGTGTGACACCAGCGGCAGCAGGAGGGTGATTAGCTGGCAGATCACATGAACTGGACACACAAGAAGATTGCGCTGCCTGTGAAACGCAGCTACGCCAGCCCTATAATCTAGCAGCTGCTCTTGTTTCCATGGCAACCGTGGAAAGCGAACAATGAGAGAAGGCTGCAGCGTGCGATCTTTATGCAAAAATGCCTCCAGCCCACCAGCCTCTCCTCTGTGTCCTCGCACTATAATGTGCACCTCCGACTCACACTGTGATCTGTAGTTAAGAACAAAACAAAGACCCGCCTTGTGGTAAACACATTATAGCATTAACCTCTGCGAAGCACAGAGAGCGCTATATACTCTGCCTACTGCCCATGTATACTATATATACACACTCCTAATAGACTACTCATACATAACCCTGATATCATATATACTGTACATACTCCTAATATACTACATATACATACCCCTGATATAATATATACTGTACATACTCCTAATATACTACATATACATAACCCTGATATAATATATACTGTACATACTCCTAATATACTACACATACATAACCCTGATATAATATGTACTGTACATACTCCTACTATACTAGATATACATACCCCCAGTGGCGTAACTAGGAATGGCTGGGCCCCAAGGCGAACATTTGACATGGGGCCCCCCCCCCCCGAACCGGTTACGGGTCCCCAAACAGTAAAATATGCTCAGCAGAGGCCCCAGATAGTATTATATGCTCAACAGTGGCCCCCACACAGCATTATATGCTCCACAGTGGATCCCATACAGCATTATATGCTCTACATTTCTCCCCCCACACACAGTATAATATGCTACCCACAGTGGCCCCACACAGTATAATATGCTCCACACAGTGGTCCCCACCCAGTATTATATGCTTCCCACAGTGGTACCCACCCAGAATTATATGCCCCCCATAGTGGGCCCCACCCAGTATTATATCCTCCCTACAGTGGCCCCCACCCAGTATTATAGGCTCTACAGTGGCCCCCACCCAGTGTTATATGCTCTACAGTGGCCCCCACCCAGTATTATATGCTCTACAGTGGCCCCCACCCAGTGTTATATGCTCTACAGTGGCCCCCACCCAGTATTATATGCTCTACAGTGGCCCCCACCCAGTGTTATATGCTCTACAGTGGCCCCCACGCAGTATTATATGCTCTACAGTGGCCCCCACGCAGTATTATATGCTCTACAGTGGCCCCCCACCCAGTGTTATATGCTCTACAGTGGCCCCCACACAGTATTATAGGCTCTACAGTGGCCCCCACCCAGTGTTATATGCTCTACAGTGGCCCCCACCCAGTATTATATGCTCTACAGTGGCCCCCACCCAGTGTTATATGCTCTACAGTGGCCCCCACCCAGTATTATATGCTCTACAGTGGCCCCCACCCAGTATTATATGCTCTACAGTGGCCCCCACCCAGTATTATATGCTCTACAGTGGCCCCCACACAGTATTATATGCTCTACAGTGGCCCCCACCCAGTGTTATATGCTCTACAGTGGCCCCCACCCAGTGTTATATGCTCTACAGTGGCCCCCGCCCAGTATTATATGCTCTACAGGGGCCCCCACCCAGTATTATATGCTCTACAGTGGCCCCCACCCAGTATTATCCCCTGGGCTGCCATCTATTGGAAAGGGGCCTGCAATATGCCAGGCCGCCTTTCCAATAACAGTATGTATAGCGGTCGGGGAACCAGGTTTTCCCCGACCGCTATCATAGTGGTCCGGGGCCCAGCCATCTCCAGCTGGCCGCGGGCTCCGTAACCTGCTGGGTCCATTGGCGGTCGCACCCCCTGCGACCGTGATCATTACTGGTTTGTGGGGTTCGCGGTAACATCTACCACAGGGCTCCGGGGCCCCTAATGTCCCGGGCCCTGTGGCAGCCGCTACCACTGCTACCCCGATAGTTACGCCCCTGCATACCCCTAATATAATATATACTGTACATACTCCTAATATACTACACATACTCATAATATACTAGATATACATACCCCTAATATAATATATACTGTACATACTCCTAATATACTACATATACATACCCCTGAATCTGCCTCCCATTGCTTTCAATGGGAGGTAGAGAGATTGCAGCAGGACACAGAAAAAATCAGTGTCTTGGGAGTCTCTGCTAAAAAATGAGTTAACCATTATGTGGTGTAAAAGTGTATAAAGATGCACCGTATGTATCATTCAGCATCACTGTGATAAATCTGCCACATCTTTAAATAGATGGTCTAATTTTACACTAAATATTAGGTATATTAAATCCTCCGTATTGTGTATACATATTGTATATCTAATAATAATGTGGGAATTTACTATTCCCTCTACTCCAGAAAACTGGTGTAGATAAGAACAGTTGCGGAGAGCAAGGTGGTCTGTGGCGGAGATGCCTCAGCCTGACAAATTTACTATAACTCACACCTACTGGCATGAGTCATATCGGAGAACTACACCAGTTCCTGACTGGCGCAGCATTCCATTCTACCGCAGGTGTTTGCACCTGGACTATTTAGAGGCCAGAGTCTCTTGACTATTCTTTAGTTAGCACCAGTCAGATATTTCATTAAGACTGGCATATAGAACGTTAGTCTTATTGTCGCAACCCAGATGGAGAGAACCGGAGGATGGGAGTAGTGGTGGCGGATGATGTCCCACCTGCTAGGCTGAGCACACTCAACCACACACCCCAGGCCCGGTCCCGGTCCTGGGCTGGACACCGCTGAGAGGGGTCCTGCTGCACTACCTGATGGTGGTGGTAGTAGTTTCCCCTGGGGCGCTTCCAGTTGGAGAGGGGACCTCTCCATTCTGAGCTGGTTAGATGGTGTTCAGACGGGCCCTGATGGTGAAGCAGGCAAGACTCAGGTTGCAGTTGAACAGGGTGATAACTTTATTGCAGCAACTGGGAACAGGTACAACAGTAGCTTCCAAATGGGGGTAGTAGTACCACAATGTCCAATCCCCCAGCCTTATAGGAGGGTGCCCAGGGATAATACAGGCTGTTTGGCAGACTTCTCCAACTACACCTCGTCTTGTGCCACTCTCAGCTATGGATACTGGGGATAGTGGTGCAGGGAGTCCTGACAGGGATCTGGCTACCTTTGCTTAGGCCCCAGTCAACTTCTCCTGTCAGTGTCCTCCACTGCTCCTCCTGGCATGGTGTCCAAAAGTCCAGACAGCTAAACTCCCTTCTCAGGGCTGTCTCTAGATGAGCCTCGGGCAGATTACAATCCTCCTAGAGGCTGTATGGACGGCTGTTGAGAACCAGTCTAAGTGCTGACAAGTATCTATCACAGGCAGTGTGAACATAGCCTTAGCTGTACTTAAGCTAACCTTGCTGGGGTGGCGTCTACCACTGTGGCTACCGCTTTCTACATCCATCAGCTACTGTTGTGGGAGATTACTATGACCCCACTTAGATTCTTGACACTGTCATAAATTTCCTATTAACATGTTTCTGCAACTGGGTGCCAATAATGCTGTGGAGTCTGAACAGTGATCATTTTGGTGGCCCACATTGTTTTAGTTATACTGTGGAGCCAATATGTGGATAAGAAGTCATGGGCCCCACAGGGCAGTGCCAGCTGCCCTGCTCTGTGTGCTGCTGTGGATAGATATTAGCACTACAGAATGCATGCTTGTTTAGCCATGCAGACGTATTAGAAGAAGAGTCCATAATCTGCAGAGTAGTGAATCACGGCTCTCTGACATGCATAGAATAGTCTTCACAATTCACATAATGGTCACTGTGTAAACTGGATAAGGCAGCTGTGCAATTCATATTGTGACACATCACAATGCCTCAAAGCAAAAATGTATGTATTCTGCAGTAAATAGACCTTCAGAAGCTCAGCGAACCCATATACATAATATGACACAACACAAGAGAAAAACTTCCTCTCACTATATATGGGGTTGACCTAAAAATGTCAAAATAATTATGTTATATGCTATGGAAGACACAGCTCTCTGTGTAGAATGATTATCTTAGAAGAAGTTCCACTTGATTCCTATTTTTTTGAATTATTAAGCAATGTATAGTGAGGTAAGTAATTATGTATTTAGAGGCGCATGTAAACATTCATATAATATACATTGTGAAAAAATACTATTCTTTTATTCCAATAATATTTTACAAACTTATAAAAAATTGAGAAAAGTATTTGGTGTCGGAATGCTCACCTCATAATGCCAATGTAGCTTAAAAGCAGTTATTTTTCATGTTAATTTACATACTCAGATTTGTACAGTACAAGTATTTTCATGCTACCAGGACTTGCTGTTGGCATAATTACCAATTTACAGTACAGGTGTTTTCATGCTACCAGGGCTTGCTTTTGGCATAATTACCAATGTAAAGGACTACAGTTCCGTTGACTGCCATGATTTACTTGTATACTCCTTTATTATAAGGTGTAAGGTACTGCTAAAAATAGTCCTCACAGATCTTTATAAGCTCCTCCAGCTTCAATGAAATCATGAAATCATCCAATTTTGGAGAAATCATGGAGGGTCAGAACAAAGCCTCTGACTGTAGTGTGAACATGTAGAGAGAAACTGCAGCTTCACCTCCTTCCTCCCTGTCTTCTATTTATAGTATTACGTTTAATAAGAGGTACTCAGCCTACAATGCTGATCTCTGTGGTCAGCAACCACTGGGACATGAATGACTTGGAAAGACACGGTTGTTAAAAGATAGCCACTTTTTTCACATGTCCTGTTCTCTCACCCCTGTGGAGACTATAGATGTTAGTGCAGGTTTTGTAGGATGAATGTGAGTGCCAGATATTGGCAGACATTTCCTGCAGGTTAAGAGAGACCAGGAGGGAGAGACCAGCAGGGTAGCATCGAAACGGGAGCCACGGTGGATCAATAACATGATTATTGCTTCTTATACATTTTTAAGCCATTCTCAACTATTTGTAAAGAAAAAAAATTGTTTCAACTCATTCAGCTCCCAACAACTTTTGTCTATATTAACACCAACTGCATATATAAAAATGTAGGGTTCTTTGACCATAAAATTATGCTCAAGGTGCCTTAGATTTCCTTTCTCTGACATAACAGGGAAACCTTGCAGAATACATACCAAGAAGAATATAGTCAGCCCTGGGGCAATGAGTGGGTCCTGTCCAGTACTGTAAAAGTGGATCTAATAAGTATTTATTTTCAGTATTAACACATCTGTAAGGTGTCTTCATCCACAGCTAAACTTTACAGCAACATCCATAATAATATAATGGATTATAATATAATAAGTTATCATTACAGAAAGAAGATTAACAAGATGTTCTGTGTTATTCTGAGGTAGAACAACCCATGACACATGGAATATTTATGGTTCTGACCTTTCCATCCATAATTCGTTCTAGAATTCAATGAAATAATGTATGTAATCTAAACAAGTGATTCCAAGAACCTGAGCTCATGTTAATATGCTCAGAGAGTGTTCTGCTATAGATAGCACATAACCACTCTATGGAATAGGGTCAACCTGACAGCCTACACAATTGTATATATGTATCTGAATGCAAATCATGCAGAGGATGGATAAAACACAGTAATGAACTAAAACATACAGTACACTGATCAGCCATAACATGAAAATCACATGCCTAATATTGTATAGGTTGTCCTTGTGCTGCCACAACAGCTTTGACCGCATGGACTATACAAGACGTCTTAAGTTGTCCTTTAGTATCTGACATCAAGATATTAGCAGCAGATCATTTAAATCCTGTAAGCTGTGAGTGCCCCTTCCATGGATTGGACTTGTTCTTCCAGCACATCCCACAGATGCTCGATTGGATTGAGATCTGGAGAATTTGGAGGCCAAGTCAACACCTCAAACCTTTTGTCACTTTTTTCCTCAAACTAGTGTGGCAGTATGAATTGTACTAAAAGAGTCCATAGCCATTAGGTGATATCACTGCAATCAAGGGATATACTAGGTCTGCATATTGTTTAGGTAGGTGGTAGGTGGAATAACCCTATAACCTAATCACAATGTTGCTTTAAGGCTAGGGCTACGTGTTGCTTTGACCAGGACTGCCATCACATGACCAAAGAGCTCCATGTTACCCTGCGACTGTGGTGCCGCATCCCAGGGTGCTGTAACTGCGACGTCTAGTTCATAATACAAGCAAGCAAAGATCCATAATTATATGACAAATAAAACTTTACATTTAATAATCATCTAAAATATAATTAACCACAATGATTAGATGGTATAAAAATCAGAAAATAATTGGAACGCTCTTACCCGTTCCAGATGAAAGGCGTCATACCCCACCTTTAGGGCCAAAATTTATCCAAATGCAAAGGGAACCAAGGATGGGTGCAGGAGATTGATCCTGTGCAACCCTGTCACCCTTAACTCCCGCCCTTACAAGGGCGCTCCCAATGCTGACCCTAAAATTGCCCTGTTAATAACTCCTTCCTACCTGACGCGTTTCACATCCAAAACATGAATGCTCCTCAGGGGATTGTTAGAAGATCAATTGAAACGACCAAGCCTAGCAGAGCCCTGCCCCGAGTGCTGGGGAGCTCCTGACGGTCTCACAGTGGTGCGACGTCTAGTTGCAAAAATTTCCAGCAGTGCTCAGTCTTTTTGTGACTAGCAACCACAAGGTCGACTCCATTTACTTACATCAGTGAAGGTCTCGCAGGGCAATATGGCAAACTATGGTTTGCCTTGTCTCCTAGCCTAACTCTACTTTCCAGAGTGCACAGCTTAGAGGGAACGTTGGCCACATTTAGCACCACATGGCGGCACAAAGTGTGCCAATTCTGTCTTGTACCGAGACCTAAAGCACACACTAATGCCAATTTCATAAAAAGCCATTGGGTGAGCATCCTGTAAGAATAAAAGACTCCGCTATAATACTGTATTGTTTATTTCCAGAATTGTCTAGAGAGGCAAAACAATGGCATTGATGAAAGTCGCTTCTAATTAATAGTAATCGCCCCATTACAAGAGTAAATGAATGTAAGTGCCCTCAGAGAGCATCTCTAATCAGAATATAATGGTGCTGACACGCAGGGTACGGCCAGCGCCTGAAAGGAGCGCTCACCCCCTATTCAATATGCAGCGAAAATCCGCAGTCATGCTGCACACACTAGGGAAAGGCTCAAAAGCTTTCTTGCAATGTCATTTAAATGGCACTCAAAAGCACCCCTGCTATGTAAAGTGAATGAAACTTTTTGCCAGGGGCCTGGTATAGAGCTCAGAAAGCCTACCTGCTCATTGAAAGCCTTCCCCGCTGAGCAAGAATCTCCAAACAACTATCAGCCTTCCACATGTGAAGGGGGCTATGTGTGTGTGGCGGAGTGGGGGAGAGGCGGCTTCTTGGTGTCAAATACTGACACAGTTTCGGTGGTGATATACAAATAATGATAGGAAACTATGACATGAGTGTGATAGCATCTTCCTTATTGTCTAGGCGGATTTATGTCAACTGATATCTTGTGTATAGAATATGCTATTACAATACAATACGTTTTCTGGATTTCTGCACTTGGGAGGATTATTACACCAGTCTTGATGATCGCTGCACCGCTGGAGGATGCCCCTTATTTATGACCAAGGGCATGTGTCATCTTAAATCAGGTGCAACCTCTGGCAGGCCGTGTGCCCCCTCTGAAATCTTAGGTATCCCTTACGCCAGCAGGGTGTACACAAGGGTGCTGTTTAACGGTGAAAACTGCCCCGTTGCTGACCCTGATCGACACTCACCTGATAACCAAATCATCAGTAGTTATGTAGGTGCTCATCGGGTTTGGGTTTGGAAGTGACTGGCAAATACAATTCACTGTACTCCGCACTACTAGGAATCCACACCCCTTCTTTGCGCTGATATTGATTTGATGTAGCCATCGGTACCAGAGAAGGAACGAGAAGGTGTGTGACTATATTTTCACTGTTATTTAGCTTGGAGGAGCGTTGAATAGGGAAAATTGTACTTATATTGTTTGAGACTTGAGGGCACTTTAGTTTGTGGGACCTGGAGGAACGATACTGTGTGGGACCTGGGGACATTACACAATGTGTGGGCACCTAAGGGACACTATAGTGTAGGGGGACTATAATAATAATACATTTTATTTATATAGCGCCAACATATTCCGCAGCACTGTACAATTTGTAGGGTTCAAGTACAGACAAATAAAAAAAGACACATTACAAAGAAATTGTCAATTCACACACTGGGACTGAGGGCCCTGCTCGCAAGAGCTTACAATCTATGAGGTAGAGGGGGTGACACAAGAGGTAGCAGCGGCGGCAACAGACGTAGCATTGCTTATACAATGGTCAGACAATTCTGTAATAGAGGTTACTGTCATTACACATATATAAGCTGTATGAGCCGTCACCAGTCGTGTCCTTTAACATGCAGATGGTGCCTGGATATATAAAGTTAGTCTGATACGGCATCATATCCTGTGAGGTAATGTGGAAGCATAAACAGAGGAGGGTTCATTTTAGGGATTCTAACTACGGAAGGGTTTACATTAGGAGTTGTGATAGGCCTGTCTGAAAAGATATGTCTTTAGTTTGCGCTTGAAGCTGTGGAAATTGGGGGTTAATCTGATAGTCCGGGATAGAGCATTCCAGAGAAGTGGTGCAACTTGGGAGAAGTCTTGTATACGAGCGTGGGAGGTTCTGATAATAGAGGATGTTAGTCTTAGGTCATTGAGTGAACAGAGAGTACGGGTTGGGCGATAGACAGAGATGAGGGAGGAAATGGAGGGAGGTGCAGCATTATGGAGAACCTTGTGAATGAGGGTGATAAGTTTATATTATATTCTGTATTGAATAGGCAGCCAATGTAGTGACCGGCACAGACCGGAGGCATCGCTGTAGCGTCTAGACTGATAGATGAGCCTGGCCGCCGCATTCAGAATAGATTGTAGAGGGGAGAGTTTAGTAAGGGGAAGACCGATTAGTAAGGAGTTACAGTAGTCAAGGCGAGAGTGAATCAGAGCAACAATAAGTGTCTTTAGTGTATCTCTGGTTAGGAAAGGGCGTATTCTGGACTATGCTGTATGGGGCTTGGGGGGCACTATACTATGTGGCATCTTTGGAAATTACAATATGTGCTGACACTCCCACACAATATGTGCCCCAAACACCTCAATATGCCCCCTGCAATACAACCCACCCCACCCTTTGGGACTACCCCACTAGAAAATCCTGCATACACTTCTGTACACCATCAAACTGGTGTAAATGTCCATAAATAACACATGCATGACACGCTCACTTCAGGAAAGCAAAAAGTCACAATTTTTTATGCAAAACCCCAACTAGATAAAGAAAGTGGAACTTTTCCAAGTTTTGTAGAAAACTGGTGCGCATGGCATAATAAATTCCCTCCCCTTGTCTATACAGTATGAAGGAGATTTATCAAGCCTGGTAAGGTCCACCTAACTTATAAAGAGACTCATACCTTTTAATAAATTAGGCATGTTTCCTCCCCTCTATATGGTTAGCACTGGTGTCTTGCAGCGCTGGAGTCCTGGGTTCAAATCCAAGCCAAGGACACCTACAAGGAGTTTGTATGTTCTCCCCGTGTTTGTGTGTTTTTACTCCAGGAAATTACATTACATAACACATTCTTCGTATATTGCAGAATATAATATAACTCAGAGCTGTATTCAGAATTCTGATGGCTTCAGAGCTGAAATCTCTCAGCATTTCTGTTTGCACATACAGTTGCTGAAATGAGCTTTTTGGAAGAAAGTCTCATCTTTACAGCAGGCACTTACAGTTTGAGGGTTCTATACTGATCCTGGTCCAGTTGAGTAGAACTGCAGTAGCAGGGATGCCATCAGGGCAGTATTGATGGTGCTGCCATCAGGGGCCCGGTGTCATGTGATCTAAGTACATGCCTCTGGGCCTCTTTTCAAAAGAGGCTTGCACTAGTGTACCAGAGTGGCGGCATTTCTCTGCACCATTTCATTAGTACTCTCTGATGTCATTTTCAGTGAATACTAATAAAGCTTGTTGCTTGTGCTACTTCCACTTGCTCTACCTCTTCCATCCACTTTAATCTCAACCATAGATGTGCAGTCGGAAGTGTCACAGCCCAGGCAGCTACCCACTTCATCAGTATTCACTGACACTGACATGCAGTGAACACTAATGAAGTGGCTTGAGACTGTCTGGGAGTATTATATTGTATGAAGCCACTGGGGAGCATTATACTGTGAGGGTGTACTGGAGAGTATTACATTGCATTGAGTCACTGGGGAACATTATACTGTGTGGGGCCACTGGAGAGCATTATACTTTGTGGGAATCATTATACTATGTGGAGCCACAGGGAATAATTATATTATACAGCATTATAATATGTGGGATCACTGGGGAGCATTATACTGTGTGGGTGCACTAGGAAGTATTAAATTGTATATGAGCCAATGAGGTACATTGTACAATATGGGACCACTAAGGAACATTAAACTTCGTTGGAGCATTACACTGTGTGGAGTCTATTGGGGAGCATTATACTGTGTGGGGGCCACAGGACAAGAAACTATAATATATGCGTGGAAGGAGGGGTCTGAAAATTTTGCCTGTATGGGGCCCTGAAATTACTGTTGGCAGCCCTGCACAGGAGGATGAAGTATCCTGTCTATAAAAAGCAACAGCATTATGGCTTAAAAACTGGGTTATTTGTGGTTTTACGTAAATTGTAACTGTATGCTTCTGTATATCTGTATCAAAGTAGAATCCAAATAAAATCAAGAGGCTGAGACGGGCAGAAAATGAGCTTCCTATGATATAAATATTAATTTCTTCAGTGAAAACACAGATTTAGCCGGTGACAGTTCTTTCTATTAATCACAGTGTTTTCATCCATGCATGGCTGGCAGATTAAAACAAAGTCACCAAACGCTTACAGCTTGATACACAGCTGAAGAGACGGGTAAAGAGGTGGAAATATTGTACGGCGAGACATGACAGCTCCCTCAGCTGATCCCGGGACAGATGAAAGGGAAATTATCATCACATCGCCAGGTAATCACCTTAAATTAATGCGGTATCGGCGCTTATTTAGAATCCGGAGTTGTGAAGGTGTCATGAATGCAAATGTCTCCATGAGCCAAAGTCATCTAAGGATAAATTCTTTGTCAGGGCTGAGTTTATCTTACTGTATTAAAGGGACTGTCTTGGATTATAAAAAGGTTCTCTTCTTTTCAGAAACAGTGCCTCTTTGGTCTATAGACTGTGTCTGGTATTGCAGCTCATCCTTATTTAAGATGTCTATTGTGCCATACTGTACCTGAGAAACACGCAGAGGTTTTTACTGTCAGATTCTACCATTTTGATCCATATTGCGGTGCAGTACGGAGGCACCACATCCTTTTTTTTTTTTATTGAGCTGATTGTAAAGTCTCTGGTCACTTTTTTTTTCCAAGTACTGAAACATTTTACAGTCTACAAATCTGAACCTACAGTGTACATATGGTAAACAGTGCATATCTTAAAGGGAACCTGTCACCATGAAAATGCTGCATAATCTGCAGGTAGCATCTTATAGAGCAGGAGGAGCTGAGCAGATTGATATATAGTTTTGTGGGAAAAGAGTCAGTATAATCTTTCATTTATCTATCTCTCTGTTATTTCTATGGGGAGGCTACCAGTGATTGACAGATCTGCACAGTCGTAGAGGGGAGGCTACCAGTGATTGACAACTATGCACAGTCGTAGAGGGGAGGTTACCAGTGATTGATAGCTATGCACAGTCGTAAGGGGAGGCTACCAGTGATTTACAGTTCTGCACAGTCATAGAGGGGAGGCTACCAGTGATTGACAGCTCTGCACAGTTGTAGAGGGGAGGCTACCAGTGATTGATAGGTATGCACAGTCATAGAGGGGAGGCTACCAGTGATTAAGAGCTATGCACAGTCGTAGAGGGGAGGCTACCAGTGATTGACAGCTATGCACAGTTGTAGAGGGGAGGCTACCAGTGATTGACAGCTCTGCACAGTCATAGAGGGGTGGCTGTCAATCACTGTTAGGAACACCCACTGATTACCTCTTCTAAGCAAAGAAAGAACAGAGAGATAGATAAATGACAAGTTCTACTGAATCTTCTCCCACAAAACTATATATCAATCTGCTCAGCTCCTCCTGCTCTACAACTTGCTGCCTGCACATTAGACTGCATTTTCCATGTGACGCTCCCTTTAAATATTCCATCACCAGTCCTCATTATCCATACACCCCATATACTGCTCCACCATCATAAATACACGTGTAACACTTCCTGACACTCCACATTGGATACAAGGCATGAACGCACACACGTATAATATACATGTAACCTGTACAGCTTTGTTTCCTAGCCCTAGCAGCTCACCATATTGTTTATATGCCATGGGTCTAGCGAGTATACAATCAGGATGAATAGGTGAGGTGAAGGTGTTACGTTACCGCAACGCAACAACAAAGAGGTCTTAAATGTCAGCAGCATACAAGCTGTGAAGTCTAGTTGCCAAGTTAACATTTCTTCTTCCAGCCTGGGTGGGGTAGGAGCACCTCCTTTCTGGCAGGGCACAATACAGCGCTAGCGGTGGCATTGTTTCTGATATATATATGCCACATGTTGTTGACATGTCTGTTTAAAGCACTCCGACCCCCATTACAATCCTTCCAACAATAGCACAACGCTGGTGTGTAAGCCTTACCATCCCATGCATTCATTGGCTGCGCGCTCTTCACTTTGAGCCTATTGTGTAGAATAAATTTAGGACTGTCTTGAATAGCAATACCCCAATATAACTATATTGCTTTATTTGGCAGCTACTGTGTCTTGTAGGGAAATGTGGGGGAATGAAATTCTCAGGAGTCAGCAGTCACTTATAACAGATTATAGTGCATCAATAAATTCAGGACATCAACCAATGTATTATTAGCAGGTGACAGCAAGACATGATACCAAGTCAGCAAGCACAACAATAGACAAGCCAGTTCAGGGCTGGCAGTGTACATGCAACCAGCTATCTATAGGGGGTGCATTGGTAGCAGTCGCTTCCAGGCCCCAGACCCTGTGGGGGCCCCCAAATCACCTTAAATATGCCATTATTCTAAATTGCACAAGATTTTTTTTCATTGCAGCTCAGGAGCTTCAAGTTACGTTTCTGCATGCAACAATGTGAACAGGTGGTAAGACAGTATGGGCAGCGTATAGGCAGGTGAAGTGAGGATATAAGCTGGGTCAATACCACAAACACAGCAAGAACACTTTATCATCTTAGGATACGTAATGGACCTCATTGCTTAGGCCCAAAGCAATGGGAGAAGGATTCTTAAGAAGAGTGGGTCAAGAGAGCACTGGCACAGTGGAAGTGCACTTTGACCCTTTAAGAAACAGAAGCCAGCATGCATGCCAGAAAGCCACAACATAAGTGAGCAGGATGCAAAGGAAGTATAAGAGGACAACAGGACAGCGAGCTGAGGAGCGGTGACACAGAAAAGCTATGATCTAGGATATCTCTACACCTAAAGCAAGCAATTCCCTTTCCAATGTATTAAGGTGACTGGTGTTTAAGTAATTGTCTGCTGTATACTAAAAAGTAGGATTGAAGATGTCCTTATAAGCCCTCTGACATCTTGTGTCCCCCTATCTGCTCATAGAATGTAAGCTCTTGTGAGCAGGGCCCTCACTCCTATTGTTTGATATGTTTATTTCTTTGTCACATTGTAATGTCTCATGTTGTCTGTTTATGTGTCTTCTGATTTGTAAAGTGCTATGGAATATGTTGGCGCTATATAAATAAAGTTATTATTAATATTATTATTATTTATTCTGCTGATCTTCCTAGTTCTTACTGATCCAAGATTGATGGCTTACTCTAAGGATAGGTCATCAATGAGTTTAACTAAGCTCTAAGCCAGTGATGGCTAACCTTTTTAGCTCGGTGTGTCAAAATTCATAAAACAACTTAACTCAGGTGCCATGTCAAAAATATCCATAATTTTGTGATATTTGTAGCTCTCATAGTTATATTTTTGATATATGTATTTGTATTATATGTATTTCTGGCCCATCATACGGTATATGACCCCTCTTTTTCTGGTCCATCATACGGTATATGACCTCTTTTTTTTATGCCCCCCCACAGTATAATACCCCTTACTTATGTCCCCCACAATATGTGACCCCTTTTATGGCCCCACAAAGTATCTGACCCCTTTTTTTTTTTTGACTCCCAAACAGCATATGACCCCCTTTTTTACCCCCACACACGGCATATGATCCCACTTTTTATGACCCCCATGCAGTTTAAGAACCCCTTTGATACCCCACACAGCATATGACCCCTTTTTTAAAGCCCACCTGTAGTATATGACCCCCTTATATTCCCCCACCCCCACACAGAGTAGTGGCCGATACTTTTTACTCACCTGTGCATGCTCCAGTCCTGGCCGCCCTCTTCTGCCGCCTCCAGGGTACGCTGTAGCTGACGCTGAAGACTGCTGGGACGCTTTACGCTCTTCAGTGCTGTGACATCAGTGTACCGCCGCCTAGAAATAACACAATAAGTAGCTGCCAATGTGTATCACCTAAAATGTTTTGGCGTGTCACCTGTGACATGTGCGTCATAAGTTCGCCCTCACTGCTCTAAGCGCTAACGTAACCCTCATATGATAGGTAGTTTTCACAGATAGAAGATTCCCTAGCTACAACCCTGGCCAACAAGCTTGTTGACTGTTTCCAACAGTAATCAGTGGAATACAGATTGTAACTCAGAACAAGTAAAGCTGCTCATACAGATTAGATAGATATCAGTCAAACCTGTGTCGATTACCATATACAGTAATGTGTATGGGCTTATCCCAACTCTCCCCTGTCTAGGCGGCTAAGGATTGAGCTGATGGATTTCCAGTTTCTGATCCTTTTGTTGTTGGTAAGATAGGTTGTTGCCAGAGTTATTTGAGTGGCTCAGAGTGGCTTTCTGAGTGTGCATGTCTATAGGGAAACTGGGAGAGATAGCTGTTAGTCAAACAAGCTAATCCATATAGTGTGTATGGCTAAACCTAACCCTAGGCAGAGATGATCCGAGCAGCAGGGAAATGTCTGATAATGGAAGATAAGTGGTGAGAATGTGATGAGGATGTCCTAAAGTAATGTTGTTTTTGGAAGAAAGTGGCCATATTGTTCTAATCTCATACAATCACTATAAGGCTGGGTTCACATCTGCAATCGATAACCATCAAAAATTGACGGAAGAAAAAGTCCTACAACCCGACGTTTTTTGGACATCTGACAGACACCCGATGCACCCCATTATAGTCAGTCTTAGTGTCAACTATTTTTGCGGTCTGTTTTTATGGTCCTCCAATGGACCAAAAGAATGGACACCTGATACAGATGTGAACCTAGCCTAACTCTGTGAGGACCAAGGTGTCCTCATCCACTACTGGATCCAGAGAAAATCAGGCTGCAACTATAGGGTCAGACTGAAATTTCTTCAGATCCTATCACCCCCAATGAAACAAAAATGGTCACAAATACCCAGAGGTAGCTTTGTTGCCTTCCTCTAGAACACTGGTCCTCAAGCTCTGGCTTTCCAGCTAGGAATTGTATTTTTCCTACAACCGGAGATCCGCAGGTTAGACTAAACCTATGGCCATAAACCTTATGGACCCCTTTTCCAACTAAATAACTAACATATACCCACATGTATTTATGCCTTTGCTCTGAATGCACTAAATTACTTTTATGTATTTAGCATTCAATATATATGGAACAAAAATGACATGAATGTGTGTATAGCAGAACTGCGAGTGACTCCACATGGCATTGTTCTTGCTCTATCGCCCAACCTTGTACAATCCTATGTGAACACAGAGCCCCACATAATGTAGGTTAATGAATGGTCATGATTTCTTGCTGCTTTTTTGTCTCCAAGGTCACTGCCCTTGTGCGGAGACCGTAAAGCCGTCTTTATTTCATATCGGAAAGTGCAGTAAATATAAATATCCAGCCCACGCTATTACTTAGAAGCAAAATCTGTCATAGGAAAAGGATTAATGTGCACAGTCCCATACCGCAATTGTTTTTCTATGCAATTGAAGGTACACTTTAACATGATGCATGGGTAAAAGAGGCAAGATGGTGATTATACAAAATTGAGGAAAAATACAATGCTTCACCACAGTCCAGATACTGTGAGCCATGCAGAGCCCTGACCCAATAGATTAGGCTTAGGCTGTGACACCCGTGAATGCATTGACACTGAAACTTGCCAGTTGCCGCAACCACAATATGTTGATCATGAAGGCTTTTACTGCATTTACTTTCATTAGGTGCAATGGATGTCACGATACCCAACAATGTTTGTCAGTGCGACTGTGACACCTTCTAATCTAAGCCTAACACAGACGCCTAATGATGGCTTCCTGTATAGAAAATTATGTACATTTTTTACAATCCAAAATTAGACTTTAGAATAGGCTAATAATAATGGTGATAGTGCACAATATTACACTGCCAAATATCTCCATGGAGTCTTACAAACACTATATAATATTAAAGGGAAACACAATATTCACTTAAAAATTTTAGACTCCATAAAGTTTTGCAAATGGCAGCATGGAAGGAATTTCTGGGAGGCTGCTGAAGTTCGGTTCTCAATGCCAATGTGGGCCATGGTTAAATTGCCATGCACCACTCAATAAAAAGATTTGGGAACGCATTATATGATATATTATATTGATATGTGTTGGCCGCTTACCAGAAAAGATAAGCCACATTTTTGTTGCCAAAATTTTGTATAGATTGGCAAATTTAAACTTGGAAGCATATGAGGGTAAAACCGTGAAAAGTGTTTTCTTAAGAGGTTGCCTCATAAAGACAAGCTTTGTCTGTTTGCCCTATCAGGTAATATAAACATCATAAAGGGTTGTTCCCAACTCAGGACCCCCACCTTTATGAGCCAGAAGAGAACCGGAGTGTCCAGGCGTGTCCTGGTCTGGTAGACTCGATACATGCACCTCCAATCATTTGCAGAGGATATGCAGTTTCCCGGGGTTTCTGGGAGAAGGACCTGGAGTGATCAGCTGATCACCCTAGTGGCTACTTTTTGTAAAGGGTTATAGACCTAGAGCCTGAGACTTCAGAAAGATTCTGATGACAACATGTCCTTCTTAGATTCTTGTCAGGGGCAGGGTTGTCATGAGACCATCAACACCACATCTGGCTTAAAAAGGTTTTCAGGGACTTATATATTGATCTATCTATAGGATAGGTCATCAGTATTTGATCTGTGGAGGCCCAACTCTAGATATGAACGAACCTCTCAAGATTCGTTTCGGGTCATACAAGTTTTAGTTCGTCTGAGACAAATCCGTAATTGTTCAGTTTCGTTAAAAAACAAACAATTTGGGATATTAGGGTCAAATCCAGCTCATCTCGAAGCGGTTTACCCATCCATCACCGAGAACCCCCACTGATCAGGTGGTTGAAGAAGCAGCAGTGTTCAGGTAAGCATTGTGGCTTCTTTACTGAATATTAAGCACAGCGCCATACATATTGTTGGGGTTGAGCTTGGTATTGCAGTTTAGCCTCATTCAATTCAATAGGACTGAGCTGCTGTTGCACCATATCACCAATGACCAATGAGCGTGATGCAATGCAGCCTCTTCAAACAGCTGATCGTCTGGGGCTAAAGATAGGTCATTAATATATAAGTCCTGGAAAACAACTTTAAATGGTGGCGGTTATAAGTGGAAGTATTGGTGTATTTTCTGATTTGGACATGTCATCAGAATCTTTCAGTAGTACAGCCTTAAGCCTCATGAACATGACCAAGTGTGCAGGCTGAGGTCCCAATTTTAACAGAAGGCACTTGAATGACATCCAAGTGACTTCTGTGTTATATTGACTTCAATTGGGGGGTTGCTTTCTGTTCCGAGATGTTTTCACGGAGCTGAGTAGGACATGTTCCATAATCCTCGAAATGGAACATAGCATTGGAGCCCCCCTCAGACTGCACGCTTGGTGTGTGTGTATAAGGCCATAGGCTTTGCGCCTCAACATTTTTTTAGATATTAAAAAAATAGAAGTTATTAAAAAGGGTTTTCCCATTCTAGGACATTTTAAGAGTTTACATTTTCTACCATGACACAGCATTGTGTATTTTCTTGTCTAGCTGACACCAAATATTATCATTTAACACGTTCTGTGACCACAGCCACATGGACTTCACAAAGAAACTATGAAAAAAATTTCCCCGTTAGACTTCTATGGTCACTGGGTTAGATTTCTGCTGTAGAAGATAACCAACAGCAATACTTAATGTCCTCACCCAACATCAGGACAAAGGGACAGGGTGCTTTCTCAATTAAATAAAAAATATACACCCTTTGGGGCAATTGTATACTTCCAGACCTCATGGGAGCTGTAATGGCAAGGCTTACTTTGTCGAAACCTGGGACCACCTAAAAGAGGTTTTCCAGATTATTAGATTGATGGTCTAAAATTAGGGTAGACCATGACAGCATGATCATGGAGGTTCCAAAGGTTGACATGTAGGGGGGGCTGCTTCTTCCCAAAGGTTTATTGAGAAATGTTGAACTTATCTTCTATATTTATTACATTCTTACAAGTTTTTTTTCGCTTGTAAGTACAAACTCTATATAATACAGGTCAAGTAGGTTACTTCCTCCGGGATCTCTTGACTTCCCTCTTTGGACACTTGGCCTGACAAGTCTTCTGGACAGCTCTAACTGGCTTTATAACGTGTCTAATTTTATATTAAATATTGTAGGTTAATTTCTTAATATTTATACTCTCTTTGAGTATGTACAGTATAACTAAGGAGACAGGTTTCTAGAAAACCAGGCACTGATCTATAGAAAGTTACCTTCCAAAACAAGCTTACCAATTTCCACCAAGGAGAACTTGTTTTAATATTCTATTCCCAGAATTCTGAGCATGTATGGTCTGTACGACTCTGTACACTTAAAGGTGACCTTCTTTTCTATGATATATGACATAAATAGAGGTGGAGGTGCACAAGTTGTATAGCCGTAGCGTGCCCCCTCTAAAGGTAAAGGTCCTACAAGTTGATAAGGGGTAACTGATAAGACTGACCTAATTCCTTGGGAACTTTTTTATTGCATTTTAGGAGGAGTGTTCCTATTTCAATGGGTCAAAACTTTTTTATATAAGCACCTGTGAGAACGCTCCAAAATTTGGACCTAAGTCTTCACTGGGAGCTAGGCCCCACTTGTAAGTAATTAGAATAATGTCACAAAGAACCAACACCAAATCTGCCTTTATCACGACAATGAAACTGATAGCGTTACGGTGTGGTAAGACCCATGACATTCAATCCACAGAACAAAGCTCCCGGGACAGACAATGTGGTTAAGAGGGAAATAAAACAAATTTCTCCAGATATTGTAAGATTGATCTGAGCCATTTGAGTGAAGCCGAACTTCAAACGGTTTATTAGTTTTCCTCACATGTAAAGGAAATCTCTTCACGCCTGACTGGGTGTGGATACCTGATCCTTGCGGATATTGACATATCATACTACAAGGCAATAAGTAGTTCTTAATCGTTTTCAAATATAATAGAGACCCCTTTTATTGTTCGCTAACAAATCTGCTCATGTACATCGTATTTCAGGCACATAAAAAGCGCGCGATAATTACGCTCTACAGCTCTGACATTTAGCTTCCGTATAAGCGTTAACAGACCTTGCGTTCCGGGTTGATGGAGCATTTGTGAAACTAGACTTTATTACATACTGTTGTGTGGTCACGTCACATGCATTTTCTGTTTGCCGATAGGTTTTAATGAAATGACTATAGCTGTAATATGTTGTTTTTTTTAAAAAGTAACAAAATATCTGCAGAAAATTGAAGGTCTTGAGACATCCTTCACATTAAAGTATGGTGACGACCAGCATGGCCACCATTACAGATCCCGTAGTATTTGTCATAGCCAGGCATTGCATGATAAAAATTCCTGGAAATATAGTAGTGTATTGTATAATGAAAGATCTTATCAAGGCCGGCTTTATGTTGGATGGTAATCTCTGTGGTATCTACTGTGGGCAGGTCCCCCTATAGAGTTCACAGTTATAGGGTCTGCAATTAACCATATAGCGTCATATAGTACACACACTAAGTAAATACCACCATACAGTGCTCAAATAATACCAACATGCAGTGACCAAATACCTACATATATCAGATTATCCAATAATATTACTCTACAATGTCTAAATGATACTGCTATACAATTAATATTAAAGGGGCTTCCGGACCTATGCTAGGGTAGGTCATCAATATCAGATCAGTGTGACATCCCAAGGATTAGCTGTTTGTAGAGATTGCAATGTACAGCACCATATATTGTACAGTGGCTGTGCTTGGTACTGCAGCTCAACCCCATTCACTTGAACGGGACTGATGTGATGTGACTAATGGACATGATGTTACTGGCTTACAAAGCAGAAGAGGTTCTCATCTGCTTCTAGCAGCTGATCTGTGGTGATCCCGGGTGTCGGACCCCCACCGATCAGATCATGATTACGCTTCCTAAGGATTTCTCAGAAAAGCTCTTTAAGATTCATAGTTGCTGGAAGCCATGGGTTCCAGACCATATGTATTGCCAGCACAGATCTTCCATGCCTGGCTATTCTTACAAGACTGGCCCTTCCTCCTACACTCCACTGTTTTGGTTGGTAGTATAACTTTCACAACCCAACTTCAGATCTTAACTTTACTCATGACACTCTTTAAAGGGATTATGCAGGCAAACTGGAAAACCCAGGGGGTGGAGTAAAATAAAAAAGAAGCTTACCTACCCATGGTCCTCCGATCTGGTGTCGGGTCCCATGTTTAAGTGGGATCTGGTTGAGCAACAAGTTGGGTGGGTCAGGTAACTGCTGCAGCCAATCACTGGCCTCAGCGGTCACAAGTTGGGTACTTGTGATGTATTTATCAGTGACATCAAAAATATCCAACCTATGACCATTGAGGCCAGTGATTACCTTAACTTCTGACCCAGCCAGTGCCTGCATCAGATGTAATAGATCACTGGTGGTCAGTGAGTATCACTTTTTTTATTTTCCCTCCTCCCCTTCCCCAGGGTTTTCAATCGACCTTGGAAACCCCTTTCAGGATCCCTAGGGTTCTGAGATGATCTGAACCCAGAGGGGGTCCAAAAAGAATACCAGTACTGTAAATGATTAATAAAATGGATAGTTGAGAGGACCTTTCACCACCTCCAACAATTCTAGTTCTTAGTATCTGTTAATAGTCGCTGCTCCATTGATTTCAGCGCAGTTGGAATTTTCTCTCTAGCTCCCACCATTCCCGAGCAACAAGCGCCCTTAACTTTGTTGCGTAATGTGCTGTTTAAGCTCTGTAATGTCAGAAGGCCGGTGTCAGGCAGGGGGCGTGACTCAGAGCTCCAATCAGAGACAGCCAGTGTCAGAGCTCAGAATCACACCCCTTGTCTGCTCCTGCCTGACACCGCCCTCTGGACAGTACAGAACCTAAATAGCATATCAGACACCAAAACTAAGAGCATTGATTGCTCGCGAACAGTGGGGGCTAGAGAGAAAATTCCAACTGTGCTGGAATCGGTGGAGCAGTGACTATTACTTGATGTAAAGAGCTGGACTTGTTGGAGGTGGTGAAAAGTTCTCTTTAAATTAGGAAAACATTTCTACTGACTACATGAGAGATATCTTTGATCTACAGTCACATTTATAGTGGATACATTTCTGTCCACTATATGGTAAAAAATAAAGCCTTGGCCAGATGTTACTATAAAGCCATGTAAAGCATGTTACTTTTTGATCTTTCAGAGTTAGTGGTGTTTTTATCGAAACACAGCATGCTTTAGGTTTGGAGTTTTTATCTATAGGCTTCTGTAAAGGACTTCAAAAAAAAGCCAGGAGAAAAGCCATATGAAATCTCACAAAGAAAAGCCATGAAATGCTTGTTTTTTTTTGATATGTGTATAAAAGTATAGTCAATTCCACTCTTCAATACAACTGTATACACAAAAAGTGTATTGTATGACAACACATGCCATACAGTACTGTACATAAAGATATACAGTTGTATAAACCTGTCTACTTGTTCAAAGGGACCGTTTCTATAATACACAATATATAGTGTAAGCTAAGCTTAAGCACACACTGACATCTGCAAACAACACAAAAATGATTTCAGATTTTTTTTTAAATTATAACACGCTATCTGCATGTACACACGTGGACAAAATTGTTGGTACCCCTCGTTTAATGAAAGAAAAACCCACAATGGTCACAGAAATAACTTGAATCTGACAAAAGTAATAATATATAAAAATTCTATGAAAATGAACAAATGAAAGTCAGACATTGCTTTTCAACCATGCTTCAACAGAATTTTTTAAAAAAGAACACTCATGAAACAGGCCTGGACAGAAAAGATGGTTCCCTTAACTTAATATTTTGTTGCACAACCTTTTGAGGCAATCACTGCAATCAAACGATTCCTGTAACTGTCAATGAGACTTCTGCACCTCTCAACAGGTATTTTGGCCACTCCTCATGAGCAAACTGCTCCAGTTGTCTCGGATTGAAGGGTGCCTTTTCCAGACGTCATGTTTCAGCTACTTCCAAAGATGCTCAATAGGATTTAGGCCAGGGCTCATAGAAGGCCACTTCAGAATAATCCAATGTTTTCCTCTTAGCCATTCTTGGGTGTTTTTAGCTGTGTGTTTTGGGTCATTATCCTGTTGCAAGACCCATGACCTGCGAGTGAGACCAAGCTTTCTGACACTGGGCAGCACATTTCTCTCTAGAATCCCTTGATAGTCTTGAGATTTCATTGTACCCTGCACAGATTCAAGACACCCTGTGCCAGATGCAGCAAAGCAGCCCCAGAACATAACAGAGCCTCCTCCATGTTTTACAGTAGGGACAGTGTTCTTTTCAAGATATGCTTTATTTTTCCATCTGTGTGCGTTACCAAAAATTTCAATTTTTGTCTAATCTGTCCATAGGACATTCTCCCAGAAGCTTTGTGGCTTGTCAACATGTTTTTATATATTATTACTTTTGTCAGATTCAAGTTATTTCTGTGACCATTGTGGGTTTTTCTTTCATTAAACGAGGGGTACCAACAATTTTGTCCACGTGTGTATGTACTATGTGGCCCTCATCATAAAGGTGGTCATACATGTAAGACTACGTATCTCTTCTGACTATCCTATGTAGACACACACTCTCCGATCAGAGCGGGCGCTTCTAACCCCCCCAGGGACACAGTCTAGATTGCGTTTTATTTCAGTTTGATGGTGAAATAATAAAATTGATAACTTATTTATTTTACCATAAATGGGACTATATGAGAGCTTGTTTTTGTGTTGGATAAGTTCCAATTTTTAATGGCACAGTTTGGGGGTATTAACAATGTATTGTGTAACTTTTTGGGGGAGGAAGAGATTTGTGAAATAAAATATTGTTTTTTGGGGTTTTGTACTTTGTGCATTAAAGGGTTTGTATATTTCCAGCAGATAAATGTTACTGCTTGTGTAATGAAAAGTTCTACAATTTTCTGTATCAATTCCTCACGGTTTTCTAGATCTCTGCTTGCTGTCATTCAGTCTGCTTACTTTCAGAAGATAAAAATCAGTCCATGGTCATGTGATATACAGTCCATGGTCATGTAATATACAGTCTATAGTTATGTGATATACAGTCCATGGTCATGTGATGAACACACAGGTGCACAGCTCGTTACAGTCACAGCACAGTAATCAGACATCTGCCTGGTAACGAGCTGTGCACCTGTGTGTCCATCACATGGCCTGTATATTACATGAACTAATTTTTATCCACTGGGAGTAAGAAGAATGAATGACAGCAAGCAGAGATCTAGAAAAACGTGAGGAATTGATACAGAAAATATATTGGAAAATTGTATCTAATTTTTCCATTATACAAACAATAATATTCATTTGCTGAAACTGGAGAACCCCTTTAACTTTAATATACAGGCCATACTGATTATGGCTACACCAAAATTATATAGTTTTTTTTATTTTACTACGTTTCCATTATAAAATCTTTTTTTTTTCTAAAAAAAATCTTTTGCCTGGCTGCATTCCCAGATCATAACATTTCTTTTCTCAACATAGATTTATGAGGGCTTGTTTTTTGTGGGATGAATTGAAGATTTCATTGGTGGCATTTAGAGATAAGCGAATTGAAGCTGATGAAGTGGAATTTGATACGAATTTCAGGAAATATTCGATTCACATCGAATCCAAATTTCCTCACACTTCGAGGTAACAAATCGCATTTAGTTAAAAATGGCTGCTGTACATGTTAGGACATGAGGCAAGGAACTCTGGAAATGTGGAATCACCCACAATGCCATGCGTGCAGCCAATCATCAGCCAGCCCTGTGACGTCACAGCCCTTTAACCCCTTTGCGAGCGCCCACAGCATGTTTGACCGCTGCATCCAAGGTGATAAAACTCCTGATCGGTTATGGAGCAGGGTGTTAGCTGTCAGTTACAGCTAACACCCTGCTTCATAACCCATCAGGGGTTTCAACAACCTGGATGCCGCGATCAAACCTGACCGCAGCATCCAAGGGGTTCCACCATTTTGCTGCCCACCACAACTGTCTGCAGCCAATAAATAGCTGTTTTTTTTAACGCGATTCGCGATTTAATTTGGATCGAATAGAATCGTATTGGAAAATTTGGCGAGGTTGCTGAACACAATTTTTTAATACTTCGCTCATCTCTAGTGGCATTGTAAGGGACACATCTCTAATCACCATCTTTGAATATGGGCAAGTCTCTGCTCCTTTTTATGCTATTGTATGTGATATCAATAAAGATAAACTAGTACATTCTTATATTTCGGTTTTGTGTAATTTTTTTTTTTATTTGGGTTTGTATAAGTATGTAAATTAACTCCTGCCAACCAAGCCAGAGACACCTATCTCTAGACCGCACTGTTTTGGGGTTCTTGCCCCTGAATTTCTAGATGACTGGGGATAGCTTAGATGTAGCTCGGGAACATTCTGTTTGTCATTGAAGAGACAAAGCGGTGTATGGGGACTTATTTTTCAGGCTAATTTGCATGCTTGTTGTCCCATGAACCATTGCCTGAAAAACAAGTCTCCATACACTGCTCTGGCTCTTCAATGACAAACAGTACCCCCCTGAGGTTTGTATAAGGAAAGACATGGATTCTGGAAGAAAAAGCATCATTTTACTCCTTTATAAAACAACATCTTGTGTCTACAGTTTATAAAAAGGTATCCGCGAGCTGGATTGAGTACAAAGGGACACCTAATTAAAGGTGTTGTCAGGTGGGAAATAGAGTAGAATGGGTTAAAAAAAAAAAATATAAGTATTGTTCACTTCACTGATCTCATGACACTTAGTGGGTCCCTGTTGGTTTCTACTTCCTGTATGTACACATCTCCAAGATAAATGGCAAACATGCATCAATATAATGTATAGTATCATATATATAGGTAACACAGAGTAGAGCACAAACATCAAAGTCATACTGAACAGCCTGGGATAGCACTGAGGTGTCCATGAGATGCCATGGCATTTGGGGGTCAGGATTTGGTAATGGCTGAACACACGGATAGATATAAGAAACGGTTTGCTATCTTTCTTGTAAGACACAATATATAGGGTCACAGGTATTACAGAGGTTCTCCAAGACACAGCTGATTGGTGCGGGCGCCAGGTGTTAGACCCCCACCAATATGCCAATATGATATTGATGACCTATCTTGAGGATAAGCCAACAACATGTCAGTCTTGGATAATAATGTTAAACCAGGGATTTGTCTTCCCATCAGAATGGAATATTTTTTACTTTATAGCGAATTGGGTCTCTACCATTTAAAGATGATCTTTCACCACCTCTTTACGTTCTTTAATAGGCACTTCTTCACTAATTCTGGCGCAGTTATTTTTTCTATAGCACCCACTATTCCTGAGCAATCAGTGCAGGTAGCTTTACTGCCTGATATGCTAATTAGCCTCTGTACGGTCAGGTGGGTGGTGTCACAGAGGAAAGGGCAAGAGGAGTGTTTTGCAGCTTTCTAGCACTCTTCAATCAAATTCAGAACACAAAATCACACCTCTTTGTCTGCTCCTGTCCAAGACCACCCAGCTGACAGTAGTCAGCCTAATTAGCATATCAGGCACCAAAACTATCTGAACTGATTACTCAGGAACTGTGGGGGCTAGAGAAAAAATTCTAACTGTGTCGTAATCACTGGAGCGTTGCCTATTAAAGGGAGTCTATCACCAGAACCCAGTATATCAAGCTATCCCGCAGATAGATAGGTTATAGTCACCTGAATCAACTGGCGTTTCCCACTTATGAAAGATATCACGTTTTTTCGATATATAAATGAGCTCTTTGGAGCAATGAGAGTGTTGTCGTTGCTCCAAAGAGAGGTGAGACACGGTAATTTGCTCTGTAATGCGGTGGTAGCAGTTGAGTGTGCTTGGGGAAGGTGGTAGACTCTCTTTAAGAATTCAAAGAATTGGCGTTTGTGAAAGGTTCTCTTTAAACAATGTTTAATCCTTCCTCTAGAACTACTTGGGTTTGCAAGTATACAAAGGCAAATTTTCTTTATTATGCTTCAATTCAGACTATACTAAAAGAACAAATATTTATCTCCCCACAACCATGGGCAGAAAAAGAGCAAGGAGAGATAAAATAATAAAAAAACAAAAAAACACTAACAGAAAAAGGAAAAACCCAGCAAATAAAAAAAACAACAACTTTTATTTCCTTTCCTTCCCTTCCACATTACTTTTCCTATTGTCAACCCTTCCAGATACAATCAAATTTCTTACTTTTAAAGGGGTTTGCCCAACGTCCATATCCACAGGATATGTAATACGTTGCAGGTCGGTGAGAGTCCACAGGAATTCACAGGAGAGGTCATCAGTACCAGATCGATGGGGGTTCGACGCTTGGACCTCACATCGATCATCTGATTCAGCTGTTGGAAACTGTATACAAGGTATACGGTCGGAAACAGCTCTGCTCCTATTGAAGTGAATGGGAGCAGAGGGGCAGTTTCCTGGCACCACCGCTACAGTGTATGGAGCCAGAAGCTGTATTCAGTGTACAGAGAAGTACATTGCAGCAGTGGCAGCGGGGAACTGCAGCTTTGCTCCCATTCACTCCAATAGGAGTAGAGCGGTTTCTGGACATATACCTTGTGTAAAGCTTAGGGCAGCCAAACCAGCTGATGGTTTCGGACCCCATCAATCTGATACTGTTGACCTATCCTGTATGAGATTATCCATGGGTTTTAGACAATCCCAATTAAGTTGTGGTGGACAGGCAAACGTGCTCCCACTATATTCATTTCTAGGAGACCATAGAGATAGCCAAAGTACAGTGCTCAGCTAATATATTTCCACCGATCCCACAGAAACAAATGGAAAGACAGCACATCCAACCAACCACCAATCAAGTCAACTGGGGTGCAGGCACCCACATTCTCAGGATCGGTGAGGGTCCCAGTGGGCATTCCCCCGCCTACATGTATCTTATCCCTATGCTATGGACCCTTTAACATTCAAATGATTAGTCCATGCATTTAGTTGGGCCAGTTACGGATAATAACCAATTGGGCCAAAATAATAAAACTTTGGCCATCATGCGCAGGGTGATAACCAAAGGTAGCAGCCATTTTGTAGACACTGCTTCCTTGACGAAGGGACATTTCTAAAAAGGACTTTTCTGCGTAGGTGATCCCAATATTAATGAAATTCCCCCTTGGACCCCATCCGCCCCTCTCTCATCTCAGTATACTGAGTAATAAACACAGACAATGACATTTGCTGCTATTTATTTTCATAAACATGAGGTATTTCAAAGTGCTAGAAGAAAAAAAAGCACTAAAAATGTACATTGGTTGAAAAAAGAATGAATAAAAAACAAACAAACAAAAACATACACAGAACTCTGAAACGGTCTGGTTCTATGCGCCAAACAAGACATGAACAAATACAATAAAAAAAAACGAAGAAAGGACCAACGAAACGGGCTAAGAAAAAAGGCATATATAATACTTTTCTTTACAAAAGTTCTCCGTTCAAAAAGGTGATAAAGTAAATATCTACTCAAAACTTTCACAACTCATTTTCATACGAAAATATAAGTATCAAATTTAGTTATGTATCAGCATCATACTAAAGTATACAGGCAGTGTAAGAATTAGTCCAGTACATAACAAGAGATTAACAATATATTTGTATACAAAACATGCTCCTCAAACATTGAGGTGTTACAGTACTTGGGTCTGAACTTCCAGTCTAAATATCGGTAGTGAGAGCTACCCAGAATAGCCCCAGAAAGTTGCACGAAAAAGGCAAGTAGTAATGGTATATACAGAGATTCCTCCAGAGGTACAAGTGCTAACCCCAGAATAGTAACATCAGTTACAATGAGCACCATAAACAAACAAACCAAAAAAAAAAAAAAAATGAATGAACCTTACAAAAACAGATGTGATCAGCAGCTCAAAAATGCTCAAAACATGAAAAAAACCTACAAAGTTTATAGCAAAAAAAAAAAAAAAAAATAATAAAAAGATATAATAAAACAGTTAATCATTTGGCAGTCTACGCAACTCAAGAACCAAAAAAAAAAGTCATCCAGTTGTTTGGAAACGATGACGAGACAAAAACATATATAAAAAAAATCCAAAAAATTGTATCTTCAACTGCAAGAGTGAACTGGATTGGAAATTAAACCAAACATTCGTAATGTCAAAAACACTTCTCTCGTTATTTTTATTTCTCATTTTGCTTTGAAGAATCAAAAAATTGTGCAAAGTGGCAGTGACAGTTCAGAAAGAGAAGGAGAGAAAGGGAACAAAGTCTAGCAAGTCCGTGCGTTGTCGATTTTCTTGAGGAGCTGTTGCTGTCGGAGCTGAAATTTTTCTTTCTCCTGTAACAATCTTTGTTCGTCGGCCTGAAGAGAGTGAACGTATTCAGTGGCTTTTTTGAGAATGACAACTTTAGCGGCCTTGTCATTTTTAACAAGTTCGGGTACGTGGTCCCTTAAAGTGAGAAAGCTGGACCTCAAGTCGTTGCGACGTTGGCGCTCTAGAATGTTGTGGTTGCGTCGCCTCTCGCTGTCTTCTGAGTCGTAGTTACGAGGGCTGGAGCTTTTAGCCTTTGGTTGTACCACATTCTTTACCACGCGGGGAGTTTCGTTCTTTTGCTTCTTTTGAGGCGGAGCGACCTCTTCCGTCTCTACGTAAGGGGATGGGGCCGCGTAGTTATGTTGTTGGTGCACCGGAGCACACCGCTTGAGGATAAGTTCGGTGGGTAGGTTCTTTCCAGAGGCAAGGTTGGTGGTGGATTTAGAGCGCAGCACTGCTGGGCAAGGAACTGATCTGTTGGACAAAGTGCGCCTTTTCTCCACTGTGACAACATCAATCTCTTCTTCTTCATCATCATCTTCCTCATCGTCCTCCTCTTCATCTGCCAAAAAAATTTTAAAAAAATTGTTACCATGGATATAGATGACCTCAAAACTTGAGATTCGAAAAAAAAACATTGAAGACATCTATACAAAACTTTGAACCCAATCCAACCATCTTCTAACAAAAACACCAAAAATACTCTTGGATGTCTACAATGGACTAGTTATACTTGTGAATTTTTGATAAACCCTTGCAAAGGTACGATACATCAAATGAAACGCTATATCACGCCCATGTTTCTTGGGTTCTATACAGTGGAATATATTGTACAGTTAGATACAGGACCCGTGAAAAGAGCAAACTGGAGATTTGCTGTACTTGGAGGAAAAAAAAAAAAAAAAAAATGATTCAACAAATTGTCTTCCTCGGTGACAGGGAAAGCCAGACACAATCGCTGGGTTTGTTTCGAGGCATAATGTGCTGCTGGTCATCTGTAGGCCCCTTTAAGCCAGGGATTTGGTTTCTAGCCAATAAGACAGCTGTTGCGAGGAAGTGCTTCCTCCGAGCTGTCAAGGCAGAAACAAGAAAGGGGTTCAGCCAGCTTAGGACGATTATATTAACATGCAAAAATGTTTAATGCTACTTTTACATTAAAAAAATTGAAATAAAAAAAAAAATAAAAATAAAAAAAAAATCTAAAAATATTACAAAAAATTACACTAAAAAATAAATTCAATGGAACGCTTTTTTTTCAATATTTTTTTGGTTTTAAATGATAGTCTGGCCATAAGGGGGCACTGCTGAGAATCATAATTTACAAGTATTATGGGTTCTTTTTGTTTTACTGGTACATGATCTATAATTAATGAGCATTAAAAAAAAAAAAATTAAGGAAAATTAAAAAAATTAATTGACTAGGGGACAGGTTTATTCATTATAGTTGGCAAATGTCAGCGATCACTTCAGTAAGGTCTTTGTCTAGGTTAGAGCTGTATATTTGCCACCAAACAAGCAGTGTCAGACCAGCAGGGTCCACTTTAGCCGTGATGTTTTTGTATAGTATTCTGCCCGGCTACAATTAGTAGGCCAGTAGGATAAATGGCTATCACTGCGATTGAGGGGGTCTGGTGGAGCATTGGTGTTGTAATTCTGCCCGAGAAGCTGCTTTTTAAGTTGCCAAGCATCTGTTACTAGTAACTAACATGATAGGATTACCTTTCAGATATACAGCAACCCCCGTCTGCTGCTTCAGCTGCCTTAAAAAGGTCTCTCTTAATTCAATGAACCCTTTCAGAATTAAAAGCAAAAAAACATCGCCATCTGGTGGCCTCGGCGCTCAATAGACCACCGTTGATTGGCCTCTAACAGGGCGCTCTTCTCAATCCTAGTTGTAGGAGTGAGGTCAAAGAAGAAAAAAAAAAGGACTTTGTGAGCTGAAGTTACTGTGTCAGCTGTTTCGAGAGCTTCTATTCTACCCAAATGGATATACTCTTTACACCTTCCATCCGAGGATGATGGCGGAGCGGAGAACATGCCCTTGACCTGACTCAATGTCTTATTTCATCTTGAATTTGCTGGAAAATTGATGAGACGTCGAAAACAAACTTTGATTTTGCCGAGACAAGGACCCTCTTGACCCAGGGGGGCAAATACAAATCTAATAATAAGCATATTATATCGAAATAGACTAAATCCATCGCTAAAATACAAAGAATTAGCAATGTGAATGAAGATTCTACCTAGGTTTAATAAATTCTCATGTCCTGGTGAATTGAGTGAATCATAAATCATAAGATACAAGAGCGATCATCTCGTCCGGGTCGATGATGTACCAGTCTGGGCATTGCCTACAAGTATTAACATGATATCTACAGTTTACTACTCATCTAGCGTCACTTTCTGAACACACCCACAAACACAAGTGTATACACCCTGTCAGATGTCTACAGGGCACTTTCATGACCCACGGTGCCAAAAGGGTGCCTCTTGTACTACGAGTTTCTATGATCCATGCCAACTTGTAAAGGGCATGCCTTGGGCGACCAGTGCAAACCAAATACTATGTGCAGCAAATATCTATTATAACCACAGTAAACATGGTACACCCTCAATAATAATAAACATATATCCATGCCAGTGCGATTTACCATATGACACTGGTACTACGGCTAGCAATATTAATAATGTATTTACCAGATTCGCTGTGGCTGTCATCTCCCGAGCTGGCACTGGTTCTGCTTGGTTGGCTGCAGTTTCTGGCTGGTGCATTAGAGGGTACAGTGGTGGATATGGCACTGATGGGAGGATTAGCTTGCCCAATTCTACCGCTCTCTCCCTTGTTGATAGGAAATGGGAAAACCACGGCTGGGTCTACACAGTGAGAAGCAGGGTTGTTTAAATCCTCTCCTTGCCCAGGTAAGCTGCTGGCAGAAGGGGCGACGGTTTGGTTCTGGGCTCCAGATTCTACCATCCCCGCTGCTTTACCCAGCTTCTCATTGACTGCCCTTTCAAGCTTTTCCCTGGCAGAAAAGCCACTCCACATACAGTCCTGGATAATGATGGACTTGAGGTTGCCAGGGGACAAACCCAGCTCTGTGCTCCAGCCAGAGCTCCCAAGCAAGTCGGCTTCGGGGGGCAACAGCAACAGCTCCGATGCCCAGTCCAAGGGATCCTCATCACCTGGTAAACCATAATCTAGTAGGGGCCCCTGCCCAGGAGACAGAGGGTCACTCTGCAGCCCTGCTCGGCTCGGAGAAAGAGGAGGCGTGGGGAGCAATTCAAACTTCTTCCAGATGTCTTCCCCTGGGGGGGCACAGTCCGGGCCACACAGATAAAAATCATCCTCGTCTGGGTAGAAACAAGGCTGCAAGGAGTCAAACTCCAAGTCCGGGTTCTTGCTCACCACCCCGGGCATCTTCCAGCTCTTCTCAGCTCTCAATACAAATGCACCACCAGAGATGAATTATCCACAGATCCGGCCACTATCTAGAAGAGGAGAAAATGTCGTCAGAATGATAATCCTGTGGCCAGGGCCAGGCTCTACGATGGCAATAAGAGTAGGTGACGCTGCCAATGGTCCAGGGGGTGTTTCTGGATAGAGATGCAGGCAAGAGATGCACACAGAGAGGGCTGGACTGCAAGAAGGACTCTGCGCCACTCAATAGCTACTCCCACCCGACTGATCTCTCTGCACTCCTGAATGGATGTATATGCAAAGAGCCAGGCAGTCTGCTTTTGTGTGTGCCATGTATAGGTATACCCCTAAATGCTTCCCCATGCCCTCCTGCCCTGTGCCCCTGCACAACTTACTATGTGCAGTGTTATGACTGCAGCTGTCAGATGCCAGCCCTGCCAGTGAAGGATCATGTGCACTAAGTGTCAGATCACTACTGCAAAAAATGGGCACTACCCCTGGTGCAATCCTGACAACAGTCACCATGGCATGCAGAACCCATACAGAATACACACAGTATACCTACACAATGCAATGGTGACACAGACATAGCAGGCATGAGAGGAGAGCCAGCCTTACCTCCGTCTGCCTAGAGTTGTTGCTCCAGTTACTTGTCACTGTCACTGCCTGCTCTGTCACTGGCAGTGCACTGCTCACACTGCACCCTCTCCCTGGCAGTGCACTCTGTCACTACATGCACTTTGAAGCTGTTGGATATTATTAACTTAAAAAAAAAAAAAAATTGACACACCCGAGAGAAAGGAGGGGAGACAGGGAGAAGAGACCCAAATCCAGCACCCTCCTCCTCCCCTCATTCATGAAGCCTCCTACTTGGGAGGTGCTAGATATTTAGCGCCAAAATGCCTCCCCCCTCCCCTCTCCACCCTGCTGTCCTCTTCCCTTTCTCTGGCTGGTAATGTGAGCCTGCTGCTTATCACCCAATAGAGGGGCAGGCAGATGGGAGGCTGGGGAGGGCAGGGATGAGAGGCTGGGGAGGGCAGGCATGAGGCTGGGGAGGGCAGGCATGAGGCTGGCCACACAGCCTGTCATCAGGGGAGGGAGTGGGGGGCTGTGAGCTGTGTGTGAGATCATTGTCTGCTCCATACATTGTTCAGCATCCTGCCTGCATCCTCTATACTGCAGCCTCTACTACCCCCTATGCATTATGTAACATACAGAACACTGCGCCCCTTTCCATTTTACCAATATTTCCATTTTATCACCCAACCTGCCTGTGTAACCTCACGTAGAATATTTCACGTAATATATAGGTCATAATATAAGATCCAGCTGCAGGGATTTGGATGCATGCTGTATAGTTTGCAACCATTCTGCAAATCTTGCATGCCAGTCATTTGCAAATCCGACGTGTACAGCCAATGTTATGGTGGGACTACAACCCCCAGCCTGGCAGTCACTGTATGTGCTGGCTGCATTGTTTGTCTCACTGGGCTGTTGCATGTTCCCAGGTAAATAATATATATATAGAAAAAACTAACCCTATGGAGCTACAAGTGACTAAGTTGTCGTCACACTTGGCAGCCTGTGGCTTTCCTCAGCCTCCTGGGTGCGTGTGGGCTGATGAAAGGAAGGTACAGTCCGTGTTCCTGGAGAGAGTCTGCAGACTGCACTGTGCAGCAGCCACTCTGTAAATAAGCAAGCAGTGGGGAGACCAGGGCTGCTGGTTTAATAGGGGAGAGCACCGTCTAGTGGCTGCTGGGTGTATGGCGCACTAATATATGGTGCAGTGGAGATGTATGGCTAACCCACTCTGCATACAACCAGGGTGCACAAATGCAGCATACCATTCCTTAAGGCTACATGCACACAATCAGGATCTACAAGCAGAAACCCTGCACCGAAATCCGCAAGTATACACACAGAAACCTGCACCAATTGGCGCAGATTTTGGCACAGATTTTCCTATATTTTGAAGCCTTTTTTTTTTTTTTTTTTTAAATGAAAAAGAAATACATTGACATGCTGCAAATTTTAAAATATTAAATATCATAATTTTCGCACAGAAAAATATTGAATCATGTGCATGAAAAATAAAGTTTCTCATTGGCTAATGCTAATTGATTACGGTACAGAATTCCCGCATTACAATCCAAACGTAATCCTGATCGCGTGCACGTGACCTTAAACTGACATTTAGGTAGGGGGCCTCACGTGGCGTAAACGCGAATCCACAACCCCATAATCTAGCGAAACCCATCCCCACAGTGCGGGCGAAAATACATGCTGCAGATAGTTTTGGAAATCGCAGCATGTCCATTATACCTACGGAAACGCCGGTGGTTTTTCTATAGGTATAATGGAAGCAGAAAGTGAGGAAACCTCTGCAAACTTTCTGTGAAAGCGCTCCCAGAAAAACCACGATGTATTGCCGCCATGGTTTTTCCCACAGCGCTTTTTTGCTGCGGGACACCACATGGGGCCTTAGCCTTAAACTGAAGTCTGAACAGGCATGAGATTATTCACACTCAGACATAAAAATCCAATAATCCAGAATATCTGATAATCCGTCACCTAGCAGGTCCTATTCATAATTGGATTGTTACTCCACATTTTACAGTACACACAGTCAGTCACACAAATATACCGTATATAGTGAGATTCTGTTTGATCCGGTATCTACAGAAAAGTATATACAGGAAGGGAGGACAAAGCAGCCCACAATGTAATATACAATTTAGTGCCAATTTATCACCTGTGTGTTCAGCGGCGTCTCATTGTTTGTTATGGCAAGCTCTGCTTTTGGGAGAATCCAGATTTAGACTAAGGGGCCGTTCACACAGCAGAAAATAAAGAGAAATTAATTTCCATTTTCTAGCCGCCGGCTACTGGCAAAAAAGCAGCTTTTATTGTTGCAGATTCTGTCCCATTTTTTTGAGCCAAAGCCAAGAATGGCTACAAAAGGAATGGGAAATATATAGCAAGCTCTTATACTTCTACCTTCTGCTAAATACACTCCTGGCTTTGGCTCAAATAACTGCAGCAAAATCTGCAACAAAAAAAAAGAGCTGCTTTTCTCCAACAGGGGGCCTCAGTCTTAGGCCCCTTTCACATGAATGATTTTTCTGTCCAAATGCTGTCCGTTTAAAAAAAAAAAACGCACAAAACACAGACCCATAATAGTCAATGGAGCCTTTCACACACGCACCGAGACTCACTGAGAAAACATCACGGTATGCACTAATCTTTTCCTCTTTTCTCTACTCGTCTCCATCGTGCCATCCAAGTCTATGGGTCCATGATAAAAAACAAACCACGTCATCCATTTTTCACATATTCATTGAAAAATAAAAACTGAAAAAAAAGACAGCATCCGGGTTTGTTTTTTTTTGTCTCCAAGGGATACAACAGACATACGGCAAAAAGACACTCTGATGACACACAGGCCACAAAAACTGAACATTGAGCCATATTTTGCGGACCACAAGGAATCTCACCAACCCATAGGGAATCCGGGAATCCTACCCACGACGTCCATATAATATGGACAAAACTTTTGCAATTCAGTGCCAGACTCTCAAATTATGTGGGCTATGCCTAATTAAAAAAAAAAAAAAAAAGTCAATATACACGTAAATATAAAATTAATTCAGGTGTTGGATAATCCAGAAATTCGCAATTCTTTACTCTGAGAACTGCAAAATAATCTGGAACCTGAGAATACAGAGCTGAGGTTGCTACATGGCAACTTTGGCCACAACATAGGATCGCCATGTCGCCCTGCGACACCTAAACTACTGTAAGCGAATTAAATCGCACTGTGACTGCGACTCCTAGTTGCAACAAGATCGAGCACTGCTGGATTTTTTGTGACCAGAAGTCGCAGACTCAGCACAACAGATCAGAACAATGATCGGCAAACTGTAGTGTGAACTTAGCCTAAAATACACGCATTTACACAAATATACAGATTATGCACGTATACACACTATGCATGTATACTCACAACACACATATATGAATATGCATAGTTAAAATACACACACATTACAAATGCATTTACACATGTTACACGTACATATACAACACAAAAGCATATTACTTACATTAAGTCCATATATACACATATTATACATATACACAGGTACACGTCTAAGTTCACACCAGCTTAATCCTCATCCGTCACAGAATGTGAACAGACTGAAAAACTAACCTAATGATGGATCCAGACAGCAATATCAAGCAAGACAGAAGGCGGCTTCCATCTTGGTTTTTACATTGCAGTGAATGATGACGAATGCAAATGGAGGGTGCTCGGTCTACATCGTCTTTATATCAGTTTTTCAGTCTGTTGTTCTGATCAGAGCAACAGATGAAAATGAAGCTGATGAGAACCTCACCACACATATACAGTTATAAGGCATGTATATTCACAAGCATCTATTAATATGTACATACACACTGCACATATCTATACACATTACACATGGAGACATCATAGATGCATGTACACATGCACATTATACAAACATATACATATTACACATACTGCATGTTATACAGACATATATACATAGTTCACATGCTTGTACACATTTTGGATATATATGCACATATACTGTGCACACTATGTGGTCAGAGGAAACATACATGTACTTTGTGGGCTGAATCCCAGTCCCCCATCATGCAACTGGGGTCAGTACCCACCTGCCCCAATCTAGACAAAAAAAAAAAAAAAAGAGCAAAGCTGTAGTGCACAGCAAGACCTACCTAGGCTCCCTCCTGTCATCTGCACTCAGCTTGTAATGTCTGGTAACATCCTCCGCCCGATCAGGACTACAGGGTATAGAGTAAGTCTCAATACAAGAGCAGGAGGACATGTAGTAATGGCTGAGCTGCTTTGTATAGTATATAGCAGCCCTGGAGCTACAGCATGGAGTGCACTGTGTACACAGACAAGTAGTGTGGCTGGACAGATTACATTACATTAGATTAGCTTCCTGGGCTACCCCTTGGACTCCTGTGCAGTTGGACTGGCAGCACTGGCAGTATGTCCTCTCCTGTGTCCTGGATCTGAGGACGAAATTTCTCCGATTGGGATCCAAACCAAAAGTGATGGACAACCAATTAAACAAAGCAGCAGCCATTAACAGAGACAGTCTGCTCACATATAAAGAGACCCAGAATGAAGCCCGAGTGCCCCTAGTTGTCACCTACAACCCACAGCTGGAGATCCTACGAAGGATTGCCAAGGAGCTCCAACCTGTGCTACATAGGGACAACAGACTCAAGGACATATTTCCAGTCCCCCCTCTCCTTTCCTTTCGGCAGCCACCAAACCTGCGGCATATTATTGTCCGAAGTGCCCTGAAGGCCCCAACTGAAAATGGCACCTCACCTTGCCTGCAAAATAGGTGCATGACCTGCAGGCACATCCACACCGCTGACAGTGTACCTGTCCCACAGTCACAACAGGTGCACACGATTAGGGGGACATTTTCCTGCAGGTCTTCCAATGTGGTGTACCTCATAATGTGTGTGCAATGTCCCACGACAGGCCTCTATGTGGGGGAAACAGGACAAAGACTCAGTCAGTGCATGAACTCACACAGATCCACCATTAATAACAGCAGAACCGATCTCCCAGTGGCCACACATTTCTCCGGAGAAAACCACTCTATTGAAGATTTGCGGGTTGTGGTTTTAATGGGACATTTTAAGACATAGAGAGAGAGAAAGGAATGGGAATACAAGTTAATGCAAAAATTTCACACTCTGCAATTTGGACTTAATATTCATGCCAGTTTCATGTCATACTATGCATGAACCGTGAGGGTCACAAATCACCACCTCATTGCAAACAGATAACAGATCCCTCTGTCACCCCCCACAACTTTCCAGATTGTTTATTTTTTGACCGGTTGTGAATAACTTCTCTACTTAGATTGCATTTTGTTTTTTTTTAAGGACTCTAAGATTCTTTGAAGACCCATGTCTTTAGGGTATAAAAAAATCTGTGAATTTTCAGTTTCTTGTATAACACCATGTCTGATGAAGGAAGCTAGTACTTCCGAAAGCTCACCATCAAATATACTCAGCCTCTAAAAGGTGTCGCCTGATTTCTTCACTCTTCCACTACTTTCAATGGCTAACACGGTACAACATTATACTACACTCCTGTGTCTGTCACTGGTTGATAATCCAGAATATTGCTATTTTTACCACATTCTTATTTTGCAAAGTGAAATTTTATGTAAATTCGAACTACCAATCAGAGCTCAATTTCCAGCATTGTGGTTGCCACTTGCAACTGTTTATGCATTTTTCAAGCGAATTCAGGGACAGGATCCTTGAATGGAATCCAGGCGCAGGTGTGAACCTAGCCTTAGATGGTTTTGATTAATCTGCCCTAATGAGGCTAATAAATTCAGTCCGTTTAAAGGTGTTTCTGGGCAAAAAATATATATATATATTTTTTTTAAAAAAAGTCTGTTAGTGCTATTAATGGGTTAATAAATGCACCCAAATACTTTTAGCAGTGTTTTGAGTGTTTCCTGGGTTTCTCTGGGAGCTTCTGGCATCTTCTGTATTTGTTTACATGGTGTAGCTTCCTGCTGTCTTACCTAATGCAGCATGGTACTTGTAGTACACTACCTCCCTCTCACTACCTCCCTCTCACTACCTCCCCCTCACTACCTCCCCCTTCCTCTCGCACCCCCTCTTTGTCTCTCTAGTTATCCCGCCCACTACTAGCCCTTCCCAACTAACTCAGCTCACCCATCCAGCCCATCATACTTACCTCTCTTCCTTCCAGACTTCCTCCTGCGAGACGGCCCCTCCTTCTTTTCTGACTCTTCCGGCGTGCGCAATAGTTCCAGCGTTGCTCTATGTTCTGCAGCCGGCAATCCACCTCTAAGGTGCAGGCATGATAGTAGTGATGTTCCATTTCAGGAAACGGAGGAAAGAAACATCACCAGTAGCCAGAAAATGTCCCTGGGTAAATATACATTTTTGATAAATTATGTAATTTAGAAAGTAGGTGGGGGGATTAGATTAGTGTAGGAATTACATTTTATCTCGGACAACCCCTTTAAAGACCTATTCACACACTGTTTTGTTTTTTTTTTTTTTGTGTGAATTTCATGCATCAATAAATGCAGCCCAATTGTTTTCAGTGGGAAACCATGCCATTGTGCAAACAGCGACCCAGATTTACTAATAGCTAGACAGTGTGAAGTTAGACAGGTAGTCTGAAAACACGCCAGATTTATCACGGTGACTGATGCTGGATGATAAATCTGACGTATCTTCACACTGCCTAGTCTACATTTATACTACTTTTTAGGCTAAAGCCCAATGTTGCAGAAAAAACAGTGTTTTAGCTGCTGCGGAAACACAACAAAAAAAAAAAAACGTGTTTTACAGTACCAGCAAAGTGAATGAGATTTTGATTGAAAAAAGCGGTTAGGCTGTACAACCAACACCGACCTAAGTGGAGATCATTACACACAGAGAACTGAAATATCTCTCTGCCTGTTAAATCTCCCCCCCCCCCCCCCTCCTCTGCTACGTCCTATCTGTCTGTCTGCTATCAATGTAATGCCTCTTACCTAGGAACATTCCTGTACATGTTGTATTTGTATTTGTATCTGCTTATCTTATCTTTGCTGCTGTAACACACTGAATTTCCCCATTGTGGGACTATTAAAGGACTATTATTATTATTATTATTATTATGTTAGTTTTAGCTGTGGAATCGCCAGCACTTTCCCTATAGATTAAATAGGGGAAGGAAAAAAAGAGAAAAATGCAGCAAAAACTCAATGAAAAGTGCTGCAAAAAACTTAAACCACACCCATTTTTTTGAGAATCCATATTCACGTGTTGAAAATTTTTAGGTCAAACTAGATGCACCAGAGAAGTTCCATGCTTACATCAGTGTCTAGTCGTAGCCATAATAGTAAGTCTGGGCCAGTGTGTTTTCGCCACGTGTGGTTTAGTAAGCCATAGTGCATGGATATAGTCAGTGTACACACCTATGCCACATCCAACTGCAAATCTAGGATTTTTCTGACATGTGAACAAAGGATAGTCTCACATATACTGTTTGTTTTTTGTTTTTTTTAAAAAAAATAGCATTGTGCGCTGGATTTTTTCCTGACTTTTTTTTTTTTTTTTTTACAATGGTTAGATGTTATACTGTGTTTCTCTTTGTACCATTTTCTCTCACTTTTGGTACATATTTTGAGTTTGGTGGGGTTTTATGAAATGCAGAATGTTCTAGGTATAAGACTTTTCTATAGTAAAAAAAAAAAAAAAGTCTGAAAAAATTTCATGTTAAAATCTGAAACAATATTTTCATCCACCTGATATCTAGAATCTGATCAGCATGTGTATGAGCTAGAACATTGCACGCCTATGGGTGCATAAAGTACCAGCTTTGCTTCACTGAAATCAGTCTTGGAGTGCCGCCATGTTCTGTTTATTTTCACTTGGATATACAGGGAAGCAGTACATATACATATCGATACCTATATCCTTACATAGAGATAGTGAGGCAGTGCTATCTGTATAGTACCTATATTGTTACATAGAGAGGGAAGGAGGCAGTACTGTCTGTACCTACATAATTACATGGAGAAACAGGAAGGCAGTGCTATCTGTATGGTATCTCTATCATTACTGGAGTACTATCTGTATAGTACCTATGTCATTACATGTAGAGGCAAGGAGGCAGTACTGTCTGTACCTACATAATTACATGGAGAAACAGGAAGGCAGTGCTATCTGTATGGTATCTCTATCATTACTGGAGTACTATCTGTATAGTACCTATGTCATTACATGTAGAGGCAAGGAGGCAGTACTATCTGTACCTACATAATTACATGGAGAAACAGGAAGGCAGTACTATCTGTATGGTACCTATATTGTTACATTGAGAGGCAAAGAGGCAGTACTACAGGGAGGTCCAAAGATATGGAGACCCCTGAATACACCTGAATAAATGGAAAACTATGGTTGGGAACGCACTTCTACATGTGGCATGTTGCTAAGGGGTGGTGTCCAACATGGCAGCCATTTTGTAAGCCACCATCTTGGAACCAAGTAAATTTTTTTTAAATGGGAAGGGGTGCACGTGTATCTGATGTACGTTAATTCCTGCTAAAGTTATCAATTTTCTCTTTGTTACAAATACAGATGTGGCTGCAGATTAACATGTGAGGAGAGAACACAGATATCACTCCCAGAATGGCATTCCCAACCACCATTTCCATTTAATCAGGTATCTCCATAACTTTGGACCACCCTGTATTTGTACCTACTTATTTACATGTAGAGACAGGGAAGCAGTACTATCTGTGCCAACATCATTTATCAAAAAAGACTGGGAGGCAGTAATATTTGTGTCTACATCAATAGACACAAATAGTAAGTCGGTGGTGTCTGAGCTTCCATTGTATACAGAGAATTAGTACTATCTGTGCCTCTGTCATTTACAATAAGACAGCACTATCTGTGCCTACATTGTTACAGGGAAACAGTATGAACACATTACAGAGAGAAGCCAAAATAGGCTATTGCTATGTGACATCATGTTTTGGAGGGCAGTAGTAACACTAGTCAGACAGATGTAGAAGGAATGGAATATAAATCTAGGTTCATATGGCAGATTTTGCGGCAGGATCCACCGATGGCAGAAAGATTTCCTTCTCCCATTCCCTTCAGTGGGAGAATTGGGCAGAATCCACCCTGAGGATCATGCAGGATGCTTATTTTTTTACCCCACTTGATTTTTTCAGTTAGTGGAAAAATAAATGTCGGAATTTTTCGCCACGGATTTCACCGCAAAAACTCCATCTTGTGAACCTAGCCTAATATAGAGAATTTTTTTTATATGTAGCAGCTGTAGATTGAGAATTTACAGCGTGCTTAGTGCAGTCATCATGTAGTTAATCCTAGAGGCTTTCTGTTTGTGTTGTTTTTTGCGTCCCAGTTGTCGCTGGTTTGTACATCATTACTGACCATTAGTAGAAAGTTAGCAGCATCCCGGAGGAGTTGTAGCTACTACAACCGGTTATTATCTCAAGAGGAAATGCCCTTATCGCTATCAATCATTATTTCCTTCGGGTCGTGCTGGATTGATAGTTTTTTTTTTTGCTTTCCATGTAATTATATGGTGGAGTTTTACAAATAACCTTAGGTGGAAATGCTTCATGCTGCCTTAATGACTGTGATTAGACTAGGAAGCATTGTGATAAAAGCCGCTGACACTGCTGTCACCCCAACATTACCACCTCGGGTCAGGTCACACGTATGCTACAGATAGTAACGGACAAGCCATAGAAATGGGTGTTAAATTGATTGCTTAATTGAGAAAGATTACAGATCTAGCAGGGTTGAGGTTATCCCTCGGCACAATGTGCAGCGATACCATGAAGCTTTCTGTTACGTTTTCCATAGGACTGCGGGTAAAGAAATAGTTAAGGCTAGGGCAACACAGATCCTACAGCCTAAATTTTAACCTGCGGATGCAATTCTTGGAATTGTTGCAAGTTGCAAAAAACTTTTTCATCGAAAACTATCACCATTAAAATTTTTTCCAACTTACAAGTTCGCCTTTTGATCGGTGGGGGTCTGACTGTCGGTACAACCATTGATTGGTAGAATAAGGCTAGGGCTCCTGTCACGTGACCAAAGATCACCCTTTCACCCTGCAACTCCTTCACTTATGTAAGGGAATGGAATTGTAGTGCAACCTCAGGGTTCTGAGACGAAAAAAAAAATTGAACACTGCAAATTTTTCTGACTAGAAGTTGAGGTTACAGGGCAAATCTGTTCATTATTGAAGGAGGCGCGGGGTGAGTTGGTGATCTTTGGTTGCAGCCCAAGTCACCATGTAGCCCAAGCCCAAAAGGAGTACAATGCTATTATAGTGTTCCTGTCTCTTCGGTGTTTTTCCCGACACAGTCCATAGTCGGTGCTCCACCTAACATCATCAAATGCATCTTTGCACACTTGTCTCCCAGTACTTGGACATATCTGACAAGTGGAATTCTTAGAATATAGTGCAGATACACCAAGTGCCTAGCAAATGTTTGTCTGCTGTTACATGTGCACCCAGGGATGGGGGAAATATGGTGCTCATGGGGCTACGACCATTGCTGTTGTCCTTAGTGCCTCTGATTCAGTAGACCCTCATGGAGCAGCCACCTAGTAATGCCACCCTCTCACCTACCTGAGCTTCCTACCAATGGAAGAAGGACACACATACACACTGGACACCAGGGACTTCATTGCAAAGTTGTTTACCATGTCACAGGGTTGACAACAGCAGACAAAATGACACACACAGGTGTATAGCACAATGTTATGGAAATACATCCAGCAAGCAGATTTTCTAGCCTGGGGACAAACATTGTGCTTCCACTAGAGCGGAGGATGCAACACCTGCCTCCTGCAAACTACTGTCACTACTGTGTAGGTTACTAGTGGTGCCCCAGTTACAAGAATGGTTTGACGTCTAGATGAAATGGTGCTTTGCTCCCTAAGCTATCCAGGCCTCTTGTGCAAGCTGCTTCCCCCTCGAATGGGCTTTCCAACTACTTCCCCTCAATCGCTAGAATGGGCCGTTAAATAGTGTGTCCCTTCCTGCCCTGGATAGCCTGAACAACCCATGACATCCATGGAGTTGCACTGTTGGTACAATACACTTCCACCTACCTAGTGTGATGCAGTCTCCAGAAACTTCAGAAACAACAACCATGCAATGACATGCACCAGTTAAAGCGTCTAGTTATCGGACCCCAACAGATCAGATACCGATGACCTATCATGTGGATAGGTCATTAATATCAAAAATGCATTTGGAGGCCAGGAAACCCCTTTAAGCTCCCATCTGTTCCCGCCCAGTTGCCACCCGTGCTGTATCCATTTGCTTAGAAAGTGGAATGAGCGACAAAAAATGTCTAAAATTGCACTTTTTTTACTCACTTTTATGTGCACCAATGCATTGACAAAGTTACACAACTTTTGTAGATTACTTGCTTAGTAAAATGGAACAATATTATATGTAGAAAGATCCGAACCCCTCCGCATCCAGGGATGAGTGAGGATCGGGATAAATGTAAAGCTTAAATGTGAACACAGGAATATAAATGTGCGGACGTACGGTATATTTGTCTGTTTCACATTAAACAGATCAGCTATTGCAATTTTGCTACAGTGAACTACAGAGCAAAGTGATAAATCTGTCTGCTGCCATGAATAATGTATAAGTGCAGGGGAAGAGATGAGATAAAGCGTGTACCATGCAGATCACACCAAGCACATAACACAGTCACCGGGTGCACACAAATAAACCGCCAGATGTATCTGCAAACTAATTCGCTGGGAGATTTCCTGATAAAAAAAGACCTAAAATTTTACCTCATTTTATTGAAATCTCTGGGGGAGGCTAACAAAGCGAACTCTATTGTAAACTGTGTAGGCACCAAATGTATTCCGTGTGCTTGTCTCAATAGTTTAGAAGTACAGGTGCAGCAATGTTTAAAGGGGTAGGCCATAAATAACTGATCGGTGGGGGCAGGATTGTTTTAACACATTGGTGGGCTCAATGCAAAGGTTTCATAAGTGGCCCACCCATCACCACCATTTATAAATGCATGTGTCACACAAATTATTATTCCCACACAGTGGCCCCCACAGAGTATAATGCCTCTTTTGTGGCCCCATACAATATAATTCCCCTCAATGGCCCAACACACAATCAAATGCCCCTGCAGTGGCATCACACATTAACCTGCCCCTCCCAGTGGTCTCTCAGACATTAACCTGTGCCAGGGCAGTGGCCCCTCAGACGTTATATTATAATGTCCCTCTCCAGTTGCCCTCACAATATAATGTCCCCCTCCAGGTTGCCTACACAACATAATGTCCTTCAGTCCCCTCCAGGTTGTCCCCACTGTTTCATATACCCCTCCAGATTGCCCCACAGTCTCATGCCTCCTCCAGGTTGCCCCCAAAGTCTCATGCCCCCTTTAGGTTGCCCCCACAGTCTCATGCTCCCTTTAGGTTGCCCCCACAGTCTCATGCCCCCTTTATGTTGCAGTATATCTCATCCCCTGTTGTCTTCTTTCTCTGCTGCTGGCAGCTTCAGGGAGCAACAGGCAACTGGAGACTGGGAGCAGAGACAGCAGCCGAATGGTGAAGCAGGGAGCGGACAGCTCCCTGCCTCAGCATTTTATTCAACTTATATCTGCCCGGAGGATGCAGAGGAGTTGGAGTTGTGACATAGCAGGGTGGCCCGGGACAGCACTCTAAATGTACGACTACCTCGCTGTCCCAAGAGGCCCTCACTACCATTGGGCCTGGCGCAATTGCACCATTGGCCCTATGGTTAAAGTGACCCTTGGTGGGAGCCCTACAGCTCTGTATATCAGCCGGACGCTGTCACTGCAGCTCAGCACTCTGATATCAGTGGGAGCTGAGCAGCAGTGATGGCGCCCGGCCGCTATACGGTGGATGGAGCTTTCTGCTTCTGGCCCTGTATAGTATATAGGACTGGAACAGCTTTGTACAGCTGATTGGTTTGGGGGGCCAGGTATTTTTTGGCTTGCAGAAAGTGAATGCCATCTTTATTAAGTTAAGTTTTTTCACAAATCATGGACACCACACGTCTGTGATAATACGTCTGTGCGAACATAGCCCCAGTATGTGATCCCTGCCCCCCATCACTGTCATTTTTATAAGTGAGAGCCAATTATTTCATAGGTTTCCTTCATCTCTGCTTCTGTTTTGTACACAGATGGTATCGTATACTTGACATTCGAGGCAAATCTCCTGTTTTACTGCTCTCAGTGACTGTATGTATACCCTGAGGTCCACAGCTCATTTGGGCTAATGACCCTCTAAACTTATAGGGGCTATTTCAGGATTATTAGGTCTAACTAGCCAACTATGATGCCAGTACATTCCAATACATCATTACAAGTCATTAGGATGACATTCTGTGACCTTCCAATTTACCTCACAGAGCTTTATCAATCTATCAGAGTTGAGCCCTCGTGTCTGTCTTTCAACGCCAATGTTCTCAGTGTCCTTAAGAAGGAAATGTGAGGTGGCTCTTCATTGCCAAAAACACGCATGATTACCAACATCCCACCAGCCAAGCCCCGGCCGACAGCTTAGATTCATTGCTTTCCTTTGTCTGTAGGCATCTTACGTGTAACATTTAGTGGAAGGAATGTCCCACCACCATTTCTTGTTTGTTCTGAGGGGGAATAACATCTCCTACAACATCGAGTCATCACCAGGAGCTGAGCTCTTCATTGACAACTAGGAATTTCTTTACACCTGACGGTGGTGGGATTAGTCTGAAAGTAAAATATATTTCTGCTGAGAAGTTTATCTTGGCAGAGCATCATTCCATTAGAAAGATTAAATGTATCCTGTTCAGATCTCCAGCTTCTTGTAGTGTTTGCCTGGGGCTGAACACAGTAGTCCAGATGTTGATAGTCCCAGCGAACAAGAACGTGAACATTTAACCAGAAAATGTCTCTGTTTGTTCCAGCCGATCTTGGAACGAGAACACTTAAATCCGATTGCTACTGTGAGAAAAGAAAATAATAGCTGCTTGGGTGTAAACTCTAATTTTAGAGATGCGCCAAGTACAGGTACATAAAACACACAATTACACGCCTAATTATTATTGTGCTGCAATTCCGAGAGCTCAGGAAGAAGATCAGAAGGAAAAAGAAGTAGATTTCTTAAAGGTCTATTCAACTAATAAAAAAATAAGAATAAAATATGATATAAATTAAGTGAAGGAAACAGCGATACTTTACGAGGTTGGCCCACCATAATGATTTATCCCCTATGCACAGGAGAGGTAAGAAGTGACTATCTGGCTCCCCACCTATAATGAGAGCAGAGATCAAGTCTTCAGTGTAAATGTCTGCATTCAATTCTCCAATCGGTAGCAATCCCAGGGAGTTGAGCAGAGAAGCGGCACTAGGTGTGACCACCACTCCATTGGTACAGTGGATTCAGAGATCCTTCTCAGTGGGGGTCCCAGCAGGCGGAAAAACCAGACACTAATCCTGTGGAATTGTGAATCATACCATATATCTGTACTTCTGACTGAAAAATCCAAAATGACAGATCCTATTTTTTGCAGACAAAAGTTTGCCGTCGACCATTAAAAAAACAACCTTGGAGAAGAGGAGACTTGAATCGACTTATAGGCCACATTAGGCCTGTGGCTTACAAACGAGGGCATCGTGAGTGTGGTACTTACCTCTCCGCTCACTGCCTCCTCCTGCCCCATCCTGCTCTGGGCGCACATGACATCACAGCACTGCACCTGGAGTAGGAGAAGAGGGAGTAGTGTACTAATAATCACCTCTGTATGAGGGCAGTGATGGGGGCCCAGCCACTATATGTGGCCCAACAGCTTCAAATTTTCAAATGAGACCAAAAAATTGGCCATTTTGCCTAAAATGATAAATAAATTAATTTCTGACTTTGGTTAAAAAAAAACTGCACCAAAAACTCATGTTTTTCAAAAATTTCTGTGTGTGAAACCACCCTAATGGTGCTGCCTCTCCAAAAACCACCACTTTAGGTCCAATTTTTAAATCCCCAAGAATGAAATAAATTGGATAACATTAACAAAAACATGAAAAACTTGTTACTGAAGAGATCCTGGAAATCGTTCTTTCCTAACCAACTGGGTAAACTTTTTGTTCCTATATATTCCAACTCTTTAAAACTTTAGGTAAACTGTGAAGGTCAGAGGCGATATACGCAGTTCTCACATAACCTTTATCTTGTAGCTCTACAAAGAAAAAAATATTAAGTAAAAGGTTTGTGTTCCATAAAAGGCCTCGCCCCTTATAAAGGCCCCGTAATAATTTGCGGATATTTACATTAGTATATATAAGTAACTGGCTGACTCAAAAATATAAAAGAGCTCATACAAAGGACCCATAGTGATTTTTTTACAAGCATGTCTTTTCTTGTGACCAACAAAAACTTTGCTGGATTTGTATAATGTTATCTTTCTTTCGGTATCTGTTCCTTTACTTGTCCTTGAAATCAATGGTGGACGGCTGTTTTGGCTACTATTTGTAGAGCAATTATCATATGGGCAAATAGAAGTCATTGATTTTATTTTAGAGGGGGGATAGGGAGATTTCCTTTACCATTGTAGAAATACGTGAGAGTAGACATGTTCCTGAAATGTCCTTTAGAAAGTCATAACATGACTTAGTTGAAAGGTTTTGTGCCATTAAGTGCTAGATGGTGACCTTTTTGTATCGTACTGAATTCTGAAATTTGCCTTACATGCACACAATCCGTGTGTCATCCATGTCCTCCACGGACCCATACATTTCAATAATGAGACCAGGCCAAAAAAGGGGTTTTGCCTCGGGGCTCTTGGCTCCCTACACGGACCTGTGATAATACATGGTCATGTGTATGGAGCCATAGAAAGTAATGAGCCAGTGTGCTATACTTTAAAAAACACAGCTAGCACAATGACAAAGCACATAGTTGTGTGCATGGGGGCTTGAAATAGCCAATTCATCGTACTGTAAGTATGTGAGCCAGAGGGCGCTGTTGAGCGACCCAGGCCAGGCCAGAAAAGGCCCTCAGCCACGCCTTTGGGTGGTGGCACGTAACTCCAGGAGGGCTGGAGCATCCTGCAGGAAGCAGGAAGTAGTGGACCAGCGAGGACAGAGAGAGAGGCTCTGTCCCACAGGGCTGGCGTCCACAGGAGTGGACCAGCGAGGACAGAGAGAGAGGCTCTGTCCCAAAAGGACTGGCGTCCACAGGAGTGGACCAGCTAGGACGGAGAGATAGGCTCTGTCCCAAAGGGCTGGCGTCCACAGAGGACTGTTGCTAGAGCTGAGTAACAGTCAGGACAGTTAGGGGCTCAAGGAGTGAGTTAGGCCCTAACTGTGGCATAGGTTTTTTGTTGTTTTCCTGTGTTGCAGTTAAGCTGAATAAAGCCACTTTTATTTTACGCTTGGACCGTCTGAAAGCTATCTTTCCAGCGCCCAGTACCATGAACCACCGCTGTCCGGACCAGGAGAAGCCGCCATTTTGAGTTTAATTCCCCAAGTTATCACAGTACATATATCACAATCTGACCTATTTATGAAAAACTTGTAGGTTCAATAGCCGGTGTCTTAAAAGAATGTGCTTTTAGTTGTTCTTACCACTAACGGAAACAGTATCTTTACTTTCATTTGACGTTTCAGGATGTTATGTGTGCGTACATGAGGAGTAACACTATATCTGGTTTTTATGTGAGTTATTATGCAGTTTTTAGAAGTCGTCCTCCTCCCCTTGCATTCTGTATATGTAGTTCTCTCTGAGCTGGTGGTAGAGACAAGCTGTTATGCACAGCACACATTAGGTAAGGAGGATCTCCTCTATAACTGTCTCATTGAGAAATCGAGATCATGCAGGACATATATAGAGAAGTACTGATATGTACTCATGGGAGTAAAGCACTTTGGTTGTGAGAGAAGGCACATATTTAGCTCCAGAATCAGACTTATCTCCTGCACTTCCTGCTCACTTCTCTACCTCGGTTTTCCATAGACATGAGCAATGTGAGTCATGTGACCTGTAGTTCATCTTGAGATGGATAAAATATATTACAAAGTTTCTTATATATTCTCCTAAACTATTTTAGGGGCTATTTAAATTTTATGGTGACAATAACAAAAAAAAAAAAAAAAAAGTTTGCACCATTAGATAAGGAATAATATGAACTCATGGAACAATCCCTTTAATATTGGGTAAGTAATAAATTAGCTTTTCATACACATTAGATTGTCAGCTGATTCCATAGATTTGGCAGGATCACCCAACATCCTAATGAGTATGGGGGCCTAGTGATTCTCCCCTGACAGTCAGTCAGTGTCAGGGAACAGAAGGATTGGGCAGTTGCATTTTTATCTAGCTCAGTCCTTAAAGGGGTTGTTCATGATTACAGCCGATCAGTGCAGGGGAGTGTGTGTGTGTGTGTGTGTGTGTGTGTGTGTGTGTGTGTGTGGAGAGGAGTTACACAATTCTCTTCTGAACTGAGCGCACATGTGTACAGGGTAGTCAGGAGGAATAGCTGTATTTTTTTTTTAGACATGGGGGGACCCTTTCAAGTTGTATTTGCTCTCACAAGCCCTTTATTCTGATAACGTTTTTGGCCCATAGGGCCTTTATCAAGCCAATACACATTCCAGACCCACAGGTCCTCTACCGTGTAAATATGTGCTTTAGTTACACATGATCTTTATCAGGCCGACATATAGTTCACTTAGACATGGCCTTTATCCTATGAATATATGGATGGTTACACAAATATTTCAGCCATATGGGCCCTTTATTAAGCCAATGTTTATTTTGGTCCAGCCATTTAGGCATGTCAGTAAAGTTCTGCAACTGGGGTTTACACTAATGCCCACATAGCCTTACCAACCTCTGATTTATGGATTACTGTAACTTTATGTATTCAAGCCACCCTCATCAGACTATAGTTTACCTACTGGCTGGATATCCTCCACTATCTCTTTCTGTCAGTATTGTAAATATATGCCACTCTATCCCTAGATCTTCAAGAGATTTTGTTGATCTAGCCCCCGTCCTCTGTTCATAACCAGCACTTGCACATATCCTGGCTCTATTGAACAATTACAATAAGAAGTTTCAGCCTTTACTGGCGTTATCCTTTCAGAAAGCCTATTTAGTATAAAAGAAGTTGGAAAAATTACAAAAACTCTTACCTGTCAGGAGCCGACAGGCTTTTATGGACTGTATTGATTTTATGTCATCTATGTTACAGTAGTGTAGTGCAGCCTAATGTTTGGTTTTATATATAGTCCGGTCATCCTTATCTCTGTTTGCCCAGGTTATGTAATGAGTAGTCATGAGTCTATTACATATGGTCAGTTCCTGTCTGTTGCTAGCAGGGGGGCTCTGGCCTTTTGACTCCGGGCCAGGAAAACACACAGGCTTTGTTATTGACCCTGATCAGAAGTACTATTTGTTAAGCTTTTTAGGATACATAGCTCAATAAATACTCTTGTGTTAATGGAATTTACTGAGGTTCTGCTTGGCAGTGGTATATACTGACCATATATACAAACATATAACTCCCAAAAATAGTAGTATAAACATATACCCCAAAAACCTGTATAAAGTACTGGCATGATCAATATCAAACAGTATGCCGATGCTCATATTTTGCTATAATTTGAGCAAAAGTCCAATTGAAATCATGGTAAAACATCAATAATACTAAATATTTCATTCACCCCACATGGGACACTCTGAGCTGCATTTTTCCATAGAATTCCTATAATAATAATTAAAGGGGTTTTCTTGTATTAAGTAAACAGAGCATAATATACTTTTAAAGGGGTTTTCCAGAATTTCACATGTCCTCAAGCTCTAGGATACCGAGGATGTCTCTTTTCTTCAGTACCCAATATGGTAACAGCCCATTTAAGTGAGCAAGAATGAGCGGCAGTATCCTACACATCCACACATACTGTAATGACGGGTAAGGTCAGGGCCTCAGCAACAAATATTGATGGCCTAACTGGAGTCACCCACTTTTACAATTGAAGTAACTTTTAGGATGTGTCTACTTTGCATATTAGGAATTGCTGTTAGTAAGAAACCTGCATTGTGAATAGGGAATAGTGTTCAGAAAATTAATACGAATAAAATGCTGCAAATATTTAATGGCTCAAGTTTACTACTCCTCCTCAAATAGCTACGTAGCCTTGAAAATAAAAAGGTTATGGCTAATGACAGACAAAAATGCTTGATCCTTCAGGCCAAACTGGTTCAGTCCTTAAGGGGTTAATGCTAGAACTCGACGGCGACTTTTGATTAAGCAATGGTTGTCATATAATAGTGGGTGAATGTAAGCTAAATGAGATTAAAAGTTAAAGGGAGTCTGTCACCAGAACACAGCATATCACCACAGTCCTACAGATAGATAGGTTAGCGTCACCAGAACCCAGCATATCAAACCAGCCCTGCAGATAGATAGGTTAAGGTCACCAGAGCCCAACATATCAACCAAGCCCGCAGATAGATAGGTTAGTGTCACCAGAACCCAGCATATCAACCCAGCCCTGCAGATAGATAGGTTAGTGTCACCAGAACCAGCATATCAACCCAGCCCTGCAGATAGATAGGTTAGTGTCACTAGAACCAGCATATCAACCCAGGCCTGCAGATAGATAGGTTAGTGTCACCAGAACCCAGCGTATCAACCCAGCCCTGCAGATAAATAGGTTAGTGTCACTAGAACCAGCATATCACCACAGTCCTACAGATAGATAGTTTATGGTCACCTGAATCAAACAGTGTTTTGCCTTGTGACTCAGTTTCTCCATTGCTGAGATTCACAGTTTTTGTTAATATGCAAATGACCTATTTTGAGCATGGAGTGCATTGTCATTGCCCCAAAGAAGTAAGCAGCAATAACCAAAAAGCTTATTTGCACATTGAAAAAAAAAAGTGATATTTCAGCAACGGAGGCACCAATTCACAAGAGTGATAATAACCTATCTATTTGCAGGGTTTGGTTGATATGCTGGGTTTTGGTAACAGACTACTTTTAGGCTCAGGTCCCATGTTGTGGAAAAGCTTCCTTTTTTTGTTGCAGATTTTGCTGCAGTTTTTTAAGCTAAAGCCATGTGTGAATTGTGCACAAGGGAGAAGAGTAAAGGTAAGATCAAATGGAGGAAAATGAAGAAGAATTCCTCTTCATTTTTCGCCTCCATTTTCTGCCCATGGACTACCCTCAATGGCATTCAGTCACAGCTTTCCGCTGCTGATTAGGCCCAAATGAATGAGCCTAGACAGCACATGGAATGAATGAGTCTTGAGCCATGGAATCCGCTGCAAGATCGAGCCGGATGCTTATTTTTCAATGGGAGGCAGAATCTGCCATGGATTCAGTAACAGAATCCGCCCCCAAATCTGCAGAAAAGTCCACCACGTGAACGTACCCGAAGTGTTACCATTCCTCTTGTAGCCATTCTTGGCTTTGGCTCAAAAAAACGCAGCAAAATCTGCAACAAAAAAGCAGCTTTCCCATAACATGGGCTCTCAGCCTTAAAGGCAACTTGCCACAATCTTGACTTTGCAAGACTTTTTTTCCTCCAAAGGCACACTTTGGGATTTCTCAGCTCAGTTACTGTATTTTCCGCAACCAGAGCACCACCAGACATCACTTAGATCTGAACTATATCATCCGACAATAACCAGTATGGCAACACTCTCTATTCTCCCAGTGACAGAATTAAGGGCTTTAAGTCAGAATTTTTGGGGTTCTTTTTAACTGTCCAAACTGCAAATTTTTGCAAGATATAATGTTTCATACACATTAGTGGATCAATATCTTTGATGCAGACACCCTATTGTGCAGTGTTCTGACTAGTAATGGAGGTCATCACGGATTTATAACTTGGTGCAACACCTTTATACAACAGTAAATGCAATGACAGGCAGTGACATGATAAATTGCATGCAAGATAAACATGTATTCAAACACTGAAACCGTGAAAACAACTATAACACAGACTACGGGAACTTCAATTTTTGTGTTCTGTTTAATTTTTTTCACACTCAAATTGCTTGTGAATTTTGTTTTTATTCCACTTGGCTTCATCTCAGGATTTCTGTGTAAAATTCCATCAAATACTAAAAATGTCTGTGTCATGTTCTAAAAATCTCCAAGCCTATGAATTAACACACATTACCACACCATAAAGGGACGAGGGGGTATCCCTGCACTTATCTATGTCAAGCTTCTGTTTTATGTTGGAATTGGATGTGTATGGAGAGTGGACCATATGTGGGAGAGAATGGATAAATCAAGCAGTTTTATAGGGTTTACCTATGTAATATAAGATGTGACTACTGCTCTACATCTAATGCAGCCTGACAGTCTTCATGTGCATTGTGGCGTCTTGTTCTGATAACATTCCTTAGCTTGTGTAAATCTTCTTGATTCTTATTATTTGTGCAGAAAATGTAGGGTGTGGCGCTATACAGAACATATTATTTCCATAAGGGGCTAAGTCAGGACAAGGAGATGAATTTATGTTGAAATAAACCATAAACGTGAAGAATTTATGCTATAGGTTCATCCCAACAGCAAGTTAACAACACCCAAGAAAAAGAAGTCTCGATACTATCCAACCTTGGCCTCCACAAGGACACATGGAGGCCAAGGTTGGATATTCCCCTTCTGACTATCCCTTCTCCCAAAATAAAGCTGTCTCTTTAGCGCCACCTAGTTATAGACAGTCCAAGATCCAAGTCCATCAGGAAGAACAGAAGGTTTAAATTGATCCAAAAGTTATTTGTACCGTCAAAATGGTACCAATACCAAACGACAGCTCACCCCACAATAACCAAGCCCTCGCACACCTCCATCAACCTAAAAATAAAAAAATTATGGATCTCTAAATATGGTGCCCCAATCAGGTTTTTTAGTGTTTTTATTTTGTAAAAAAACATAACAAAAGTTATATAAATTTGGTATAACCATAATTATATTGGCCCACAGAAAAAAGTGACCATGTCCTTTTCATTGTATAGTGAGTACAAAAACAATGAAATTGCAGTATTTTTCATAAAGTCTCTCAAACAATATAAATAAATACATAAAAGCTAAAAATATGTACCCAAAAACTGGGACATAAAAAGATCACACGTGGTATGTGGCTTTAGACCGTTCTTGTCTTGTTCTTCTCTCGACTTTGTGACTTGATGACTGTTTCAGATGCAAGTCTATAATGTGAATATTTTTTATTATGTATCTACATTATACATTATTGCATGCCATGTTACCATAATTTTACAGTTTGAGTTTACTGCTATGGATATTTCTGCCGAGGAGGTCTATATTTCCATATAAAAGGTTCTCTTTTGTCGTTCCCACTGCTATCACTTTAGTGGGCTTGACACTTGATCTGTAGATTGGCAGGGGTCACAGAACCCCGCAGTGAGAGACCATTCACTGCATATCTCTGGATTCCTGTTGGGTATGGAGAAGTTTTTTCTCATTAGATCAGTCATTCTGCTGTTTTTACATAGTCCCGGTAGTCCATACAGTTAAAAACATAGAAGCATTGTATGTTCATGTCAGATTAGGACCAAATAGCGAAAAAATAGAAGTGACAGAATCCATGCAAGTGAGATCAGCATATGAATGTCCTATCACTTCCAGCACATATTACTATGTGTTGACTTATGTAGGAGTCTTTGTTAAGCAGACCTTGTACTGTGTATCAGGTTTTTAACAGCCCTTCAATTCACCTACGGTATAACCAAGATCAGGACCAATTGGTCCATCAACTCTTTCTTCTGCTTGCTACTTTTGTTGGTTCTTCTCAGTTATGTCTCAAGTTGTTTCTTACTACTTTGCCATTTGCTGGTAGTTGGTTGCAGTAATTGACTCCTTGTTCAGTAAAACAAAGCATACCCTTTGAGATATTTTTCCAACTATAGCACTTCAACTTCAACAACCAGCTCTGTGGACATAGAAAGGTACAAATGCAATAGGTGTCCTATAGTTTTTACTGCTTCTTACCTCACCTGGTACCAGTGACAATGTAGACTCAGCCAATGGGTGTGCCCAGTTGATTGGTCCCAATGAGTCCTGAGTCCTGGAAAGTGGCTCACTAGTCAAGCAGACACCTCCTCCAGCTGTGGCTCTACTTCTCACCACAGCCAGCAGCTTCACATTGCCAGCCAATCATTTCTTGCCAATGATGTCTTGCCTTGCCTGCTACTTGTGGTTTACTTTTCTTCCTAGCTTTCATTTTTGAGATGCAACTGATCCTAACCTTGACCTTGGTATATATTTCCTTCCTCGCCTCTTGGAATTGTTGTACCTGCTGTAAATCTTGACTCCTTTCCTGACTATAATATCATCTCATCCTTTGGCTTGTCCCATTCTGATCACTCTCCTAATGATAACCCTTGACTCCATTCCCGACTATACAACTACTCCATCAGCTCCACAAAGGACAAAGAAATTGCTTAAAGGTTGCACCCCATTCTAGCCAAATCTATTATAGCTTAGAGTCCACATCTCCAGTGAGAAACCTAACACCTACATAGGAGCAAGAGGGCACTAAAAATAAACGTTTCAGGGAGCTTTCATAAGGTTGTATTTCTTGTCCATGTTACTTCTGACCTGGGACAAAAGAGTATCCCATAAGGATTTCCTGCTTTGCTCTGATGTGATCTTCTATTTTTATGGACCTAACATGAACCAAAGTAAGCCTGTATGAATGTTCACTGACACCTAATAAAATAATGACTTCTCTGTCCGTACTAATTTTTTAGAGGTTTTCGGTGACTATTAACTTGTGCGACTTCAAGCAGAGCCTGGATGTCTTTCTCAAGAGTAATAATATCATAAGTTATAGGATCTAGAGATTTTGGGGTAGGATGTTGATCCAGGGACTTAGTACAATTGTCTTATTTGAATTTGGGAAGGAATTTTTCCCTCAGATAGGGAAATTTGCATCAGCCTCATGGGGCTTTTTGTCTTCTTCTTGATCATCATGGTGGGTTTATAGGTTGGGCTTGATGGACTTGTTTCTTTATCCAACCTTATCTACTATGTTACTGTGTATATTATGGTGGCTCATTGGCTAGCACTGGAGCTGGTTTGAATCCGGCCAAGGATAACATCTGCAAGGAGTTTATATGTTCTTCCTGTGTTTGTGTGGGTTTCCTCTGGGTACTCCGGTTTCCTCCCACACTCCAAAGACATACTGATAGGGAATGTAGATTGTGAGCCCTATATGGGAGAGTAATTGACAATGTCAGTAATGTGCTGCGGAATATGATTGCGCTGTGTAAGTAAATAGAATAAAATATTGTTAAAGGAACTCTCCATATACCTAGTTATACCTAGTGCAGGGCCTGAGAGTGCAGAGCATGGCACAAGAACACCAAAAATGCTTAAAGATTCATTTTGCAAATATTCGTGAGGTTTGTCTTCCTGTTTTGTTTCGGCATGAACCGGAAGTGTTATTTTTATATTCCGGGGTCTCTTCAGAGGAGGTGCAGAAACATAACAAATACCTATACTTGCTTTCCCTCACCTCTCCTGGGCATCTTTGTTGCATCCAGCGCCTCCTTTCAGGTTGGATGAGGACCCAGAGGGAACACCAGATGTCATGATGATGAACCTCCAAAGTTTCAGATTCGGGTCAAACCGAAAACGTTTAGAATCTGCTTTGTCCCAATTCAGCTCTTGCATCACTAGTCATGCTGCTTTCACTCAGGCTCTGCACTAGGCATAATAACACATAGTTATAACGCATAGTTTTGCCCAACATGTTCCTTTAACTAGTATCATTTATTGAAGTATATCGGTGTGTGTTATAGAGGGTGTAGAAAAATACTTCCTAGCTACTCCAATGATCATTTTCCACTTGCTGTGAACTACTAGTCCTAGCATGCATTGACAGAATCTAGCAGGACATGCTGGGGCACATGGGTAGAAAGCAGCTGGGGAGCCAGGAATGCTATATAAATTTCACATAACCGGGATATATCAGCTGATGTAACACTTATCTGCACTTATAATTACTATTAGCTGCATGACCTGGCAAGACTTGTGTATTTGCATTTTCCCAATGGTGTGGTCTGATTTGCATGAGATAATTTGTTCATTGCACAAGCAAGAAGCGAGGGTATAGCAATAGGATCCAGTGAAAAACTGTGCGGTATTTAAGTAGTAAAACACTGGTGGTGAGCTATACAGGGGGGTTCTGGGTAGATGGTATTCTCCACCATTAATCACATCATTCCCTTGTATCCCGAAGCTATAGCAGGGAATGTCAGTAACGTGATAACACTCACTGTTCTGTAAAATATGTGAAATTTAACAAATTAAATCCTGTAATCCACTTATATAATGAAGGGGAAACAATTATAGAAAAAACATTTTTTACACTTTAATTATTCATTACACGCTGATCAATTTTATTTTTTCCTACGAAGTAGTTGGAATATTTTTGTATAAAAATGACTGATCTCCTCGGCAAAGGAGTTTACAGTATCTTTTCAGCCATCATAGACGAGTGATTAAGAGATGGAACCATATAAAACCATGAGTTATTCTAAAATCATAATATATGAAGTGAAACCTCTCCATATTAACCATCTTCTTTGAGAAGACCACCCTTAGAAGACCACTTTTTAATGCAATATTAGGTGGTTGTCTCAAAGAGCTTCCATTCTATAATAATAAATTTTATTTACATAATGCCAACTTACTCCGCAGCACTTTACAAATGATAGGGTTCATGTAGTGACAATGAAACATTACAATATAATAAGGAGCTTGCAATCTATGAATCAAGAAAACCCATATCAAGAAAACGTATGTTTTTGTATCCTGTAACTCCAAATCACTGTCCTTAGGATAGGTCATCAATATCAGATCGGTGGAGGTCCTACTCTCGGCCCCCCAAAAACCAGCTGTGTTCAATTCACGTAAATGGGACAGAGTTGCAGTACCAGGTACAGCCACTACATTAGGGATGGCGCTGCCTCTGGTAAACATGAAGAGACCACATTTCTTGAATGAGCACTGCAGCTCCTGGTTGGTGGGGCATCAAGAGTTGGATCCACTCCAATATGATATTGACGACCTATCCTGAGGACAGGCCATCAATATTAAAGTCCCAGGAAACCCCTTTAGGCTAAGGCCCCAAGTAGTAAAACGCAGCAAAAAAACGCAGTGGAAATACATTGCAGTTTTTTTCTGCAGCATTTTTCATTGCAATATTGCAGAGCTTTCCTCTGTGGACTTTCTGCTTCTGTTATACCTATACGGAAAATGCCAGCGTTTCCGTAGGTAGAATTGACATGTTGCGGTTTTCAAAAACGTTTTTTCTGCAATGTACTGTACTGCAATGTACTATAAAATACGTTTTTTGCTGCAGCATTTCCACCAGCCTTAAAGAGAGTCTGTCACCAGAACCCAGCGTATCAACCCAATCCCACAGATAAGTTAGGGTCACTTGAATCAAACCGTGTTTTCACCATGTGAATTGGTGCCTAAATTGTTGAGATATTGCTGTTTTTGTCAATATTCAAATGACCTCTTTGGGGAAATTTTGGCTATGTACCTCTTTGGAGCAATGGCAACACCCTCTTTGCTCCAAAGAGGTAATTTGCATGTTGACAAAAACAGCAATATCTCACCAATGGAGGCAGCGATTCACAAGAGGATAACACCGTTTGATTCAGGTGAACCTAACCTATCTATTTGCAGGGGTATTGGCATGCTGGGTTCTGGTGTTACACTCCTTTAAATTTTAGGAATTCAGACTGCCTGCAGCCACCACTAGGAGGTGCTTAAGAGGGTACTGCATGCTGTGTTTTTATTTAATTCTATGTATAGACAGTATGCAGTAAACTCATGTGCTCCCCTTGTGTTCGTTGCAGGCTATGGATATGATTTCAAGCTCTATATCAGGTTTTTAAAAGGATGATATGTCACATACACAACAGTGGATTTATTCCGCATTAGTTTAAAACCCATGCTGTGGTCTCTGTGTTACTAAGCGCTGTATCCACTGCAGATACCATCTTCCCGGCCGACATCCCGTACATTTTTACTATATAGATTGCTTTCTTGTGCCCTAGACTCAGATGATGAAGTGTAAATGAAACAACAGAGAGGCCTCTACTATCAGTAATGTTTCCATTTATTTCCACTTTCTCCTAACTCTTCACAGACGTTGGGTTCATTATAAATTCATTTTTGCTACTATTGAATTCTTGTTCCCAATTTTTTACCTTTCTTTCTGAGCGTCTGACTCTTTATGTGGTTAACAAGCTCCTAATGGTCTACGTAGTGCTGAGCCAGAATGCAAACTCCTATTGACAGCTGCAAGAGTTATACTGCATTATGTCACTGCTGCTTAGAGAGAATTTTAAAAGGGGTATATTCCCATGTTCTAGGATATATCATAACATTCTGATCAAAGGTGGTCTGATCTTTGATATGTCCCCCAAGAGAATGAAGAGTCTGAGGTCCCTTCATATTTTCTTCGACGTTATCGCCACTGTTCCCTCTGTGCATGGAATTGCAGCATGACCCTAGTTAGGAAAGGGAGTGCTGGTCCTACAGGGGTGGACAGCTTGTGAAGCGGAGGAGTCCAATTGGTGGAGGAGCATCGGAACAACAAAACCCTGGTTGTTGGCGCGCAAAGAGCAGTTGACACATAGAGACTCCACTCCACCAGCCCTATGCTGTGTTACATGAACTTTCCCTTTTTGGTGTCAAGCCCCTCTTCTATAGAGAGCTAAGCCCCTCCTCTTCTGGTGATGTAGCCCATGTGCAGCTTTTTGTAGAAACCCCCCAATGATTATTATATTTAGAGGGGGTTCAAATGTCTGATTTGATGATAATACATGGTTGCATGTGTCTGTTTCTATCAAGAAGCAAAGAAATTTTTAACTGTGCCAAAGACGATGTATCATCGTACCCTGAATTTCTCTGTCTTCAGTTAGTAATTTTACGCTTCCCAAAACTGTTAGGAATCTCAATAACTGTGCTCCTGTCTCTCCTACTTGCATCCATCATTACCTTTGGTGCAGTACTGCTCGCAGCTGAGGATTTATGGTTACCATGCGTACCAGTCAAACTCTGGCTGGGTCTGCTCAGCTATTCAGAGCTTTGCAATGCTGAGCCAATAAGGGTGCTGTCTCATTGTCCAATCCAGAGCTGAGTTGGGTAATTAACCCTAGTATTGAGACTTATCACCTGCCTGTAATTGCATTTGTATTCTAGGCTCTGTGCTCTCAGGACTGTCAGTACCTTATCTTATTTGCTGAACTCCTGGTTTTCTGATCTTGGCTCGCTCTCCTGGATAGCCTTCCTGTTTCTGATTTGGCTGTATCTGTGACCTCCTGGATATGACCATGGCTTGGACTTGACATATCTCTGCTTTCAATTTCCGTATTCTCCTGGTTTTGACCTCCCTTGTGTTTTATTCTTTCAGGGTTTCCAGTTTGGTCTTTAGTTTGGCAGTGCACCTATTTTGTGGTTGTGGTGGGCTCTGGTGAATATCTTGGGTTGACCTTAAACTCTGTGAACCGGGGCAGTGTTGCCTTATATGTAGTATGTTTTACTTCCTGTCTTTTGTCCTGCCAGTTACCATCTACATACTAGGAAATTGCTTAACGAATTTTATCACCTTGAGAATTGCTTAAGAAGTAATTCCATAACAGTTTCATCTGGACACTGGGGATTTTTTGCATCCATTTGACAGTCTGACGGGACATTTTGGTGCATTCAAATTCTAGTCAAAAAGTTGCTTAAAGGACATCCTTGTAAACATTCTTCTGGTCAACTAGCATCTGGTTTTCATACCATACTGTACAGTACTAAGCCATATGATAAGTGCGCCATTTGTTTTACATTAGCGTTTTCTAATTGGATTTATCAGAACAGATATAATTCAGTAATAAAAGGAAGCAATTCATTAGAGTCAGGAAGTAATCAATTAGTTCAACTATCCTTACAATGCCTTAATGGCTTCCTAACTGTAACCACTAAGCACAGGCCATTAGCAGCAATTTCTAATTAGGCCAGCGATTCCCATCACTAAGTAAAATGTGTCCTAAGTGGGTGCTTAATACACTTTAAGTAAAGGTTGTTTTTTTTTTTTTGTTTTATTTTTGTGGTGTCTTTAAGTAAAAGCTGCTGTTGGATTAACAAGAGGTAAAAAACTTTACTGTACCTCATTTACTTTACCTCATGCGAGTGGACAGAACCTCAAGCACACCATTCTATATGTTTCTAAGGTAGACACATAAGTCTTAAAATGTAAAAAAAAAAAAAAATTAGATATATGAAATTTTGGTGAATTTTTGTCACCAATTTAAGTTATATCCACCGTAAAGTGCCACTTAAAAATTGTTAGAAAACAAGGTATTACATGGCTCTGTAGATTGCATAATAGAAAACTTTTAAAATCTTAAAGTAAAACATAAAAAAGTCTGGTCCTAAAGTACAAAATTATCCTGATAACCTATTCCCACACCAGGACATGTATTTACGTCACATTTGCAGTCTACTTTGCACAATTGGACATCCTTGTGATCACACAGTCACAGCAGATATTTACAATGCTAACAACCAGTCTTAGGCTGGGTTCACACTAATGCTTGGTTTCCATTTGGGGATTCCGTCCCCGAATCTGCTTAAAAAATGAAGAGAGAAAAGTCCTGCAGGGCAGAAACCTGGTGGACCCAATTATAGTCTATGGGGTCCGTGGGTAACCACTTTTTAAGCAGATTGGGTTTCCATTTTTTGGGTCCCCAAGCGGGCCGAAACAACGGAAACCCAAGCGCAGGTGTGAACCTAGTGTTAACCAATTACAATCATTTACAGATGTCTGAATCAAAACTGAGTATATACCTTAACTAGTGTATCCATATTGCGAATACCAGTAACACGGTCCTGTCACATCAGTAAAGAATACTAGGAGATGGATTTCAAAGTCCTCTCAAGTTGGTAAAAATTACAGGCATCTTCACCCATCTTTTACAGGCCTGAGTAGGGTCTGCTCCTTATTATTTGGTCATTCCTGAAATTGGGTTTCATTTGAAAGTAAGTGTTATCAGGGGTGTACACAAGGAGGCAGTTTCACGGCTAAAACAGTAACCTTGCTGATTCTGGCCAGGGAGTGAGTATGGTTCTCAGTGTTCACCTCTTGTAGAAACCCCTGGAAAGGTTAGATCAAAAAGTTATATCGAGAACATACTCACCACTCACTCCCTGGACCTTATACTGTGTGGGGGCTGGGAACATTATACTGTGTGCAAGCTAAGCTGTAGCATTATACTGTCTTGGGGTCTGAGCTGGGTTGTATTATACTGCATGAGGGCCAATAGAGGGCATTATATTGTGTACAGGAGCACTAAAGGGGGTAATATACCACGTGGGCAGAATCATACTATGTTGGGCATTATATTGTGTGGGGTCACTTAGGAGAGCATTATACTGTGTGTAAAGAACCCCCCTCGCCACCACCCAAAGATTCCCCCTCTGGAAAATCCTGCATATGCCTTTGAGTGTAACATCATGCTACCTGTGGCCTCACCCCTGATCTTCTCCTTTTCCTTCTTCATCACAGCAATATCCTACTTCAGGGGTAGGCAACCTTCAGCACTCCAGCTGTTGTAAACTACAACTCCCAGCATGCATACTTGCTCTGCTTTTCTTGGAACTCCCATAGAAGTGAACAGAGCATATTGGGAGTTGTAGTTTCACAGCAGCTGGAGTGCCGAAGGTTGCTGACCCCTGTGCTACTTTAAAGAATGGTCTCCTTAAGATAACATCTTATCTAAAGACAACCTTTCTCACAGAAAGCTTTGTTGACCTAATTTAGTTGACTCTAAAAATGTAGGACTACATATTGTCCATTCAAAAAAATAAGTTGTGAGCCACTAATACCGTACTCAGCAACTACGGTTCACAGATGGGGTCGAAAGCAAAGAACGCCCTTTCATTATGTATTGAATATATGGATAGATGGTTCGCTTGACAATAAGCTGATCACAAAGTGTCCCTTTGCAGGGGAAACCAAATGATCAGCTGAAATCTATGGGAAACCCTAACAGAAAGTGTGCCACCACGGGGTGAATTAACTATTACACTGCCCTTTCAAATCAATGGGTTGTCTGTGTAATGTCGGACTGAACAGATTCTCCAGACCAAGAGATACTCTTTGGAACTGTCCTCCAGTCTGGACAAGAGATGATCATGAACAGAAGAACTCCAGAGGCATATGAAAATTGTTTTCTAACCTGGACAACCCTTTCAAATTTTATCGACCACCTGACTTTTTGAACATTAGCTGGACTGTTTACTCTAAGCCATTGCTTTTCTAATGATATTTTCAGAAAGTGACATTTCCACAATGTACGCGACACATGGTTCTACTGGGATCAAATATATTTCAGATGAATACTAGCCAGTCTTGAGTTCTTGGGCTACTTCAACATGGCAATCCACTACTCATGTACTATATGGATAAGCTTTCTTTATGCCCTTCCCTGGCCCTTCCCAGTCTGAAAAATTTTGGTAATACAATCGCCTGGTCTACATAATCTGCTGCATCTGTGTAAAAAAATCTATTTTTAACAGAATCATGAAATCATTGAAAATACTGTCATGTTTTAGACTAAACAACAACCTTACTGGCACTTTGTTGAGGCATTGGATATCTCGCAACATCTCCAGAGACCCAATCATGGAGCGGAGAAGCAGCAGACAGCATTGTGCAAGAAATGGTGGGATAAGATCCTCTTGTTTTCCTTTTCATGTTTTTCTATTTTGTTTTCACGTTATAGCCGGGATTATATTGAAGCTTCGGAGGTGTTTTCAATTATTTCACTCCAATTCTCCAGACTAATTTCCTGCTTCAGATCCTTCTCCTACTGTGCCATGTAAATTCATTTCCCAGCCGTGGGTATTGGAATTACATCTTTACGCAGTGATAAAATATGATGCCTTTATGACAAGATCTCTCTGAACAATGCTTTTAATAGAGTGTCAGAATTCTGATTTTAGGGAACGGGATACTGGGTATGTAAAGAAATCCAAAGGTTTGATTCTATGAAATGAATGGCAAAACTGGAAATTATTAATAGATTTTTTTTTTTTTGAACCTTCTGAAATTCAGATGTGACTTCAGCTATCCTCAATACACCTGAGGATTAACGCTGGGAAGACCAAGGAGATGGTGGTGGACTTCCGTAAATTCAGATGCTCTCTAAACCAGTGGACATCCAGGGGACGGGCATCGAGATTGTCAACACCTATAAGTACCTGGGTGTGCTCCTTAAAAATAAGCTGGACTGGGCAGATCATATGGAGGCCCTGTACAGGAAGGGCCACAGCAGCCTCTACCTGCTTAGGAGGCTGAGAACCTTTGGAGTCCGGGGGGCACTTCTTTGGATTTTTTTTCAACTCAGTAGTGGCATCAACCATCTTCTTCGGAGTGGCCTGCTGAGGGAGCAGTATATCGACCAGGCATATGAATAGACTCAACAAGCTGATTAGAAGGGCCAGCTCTGTCCTGGGGAGCCCACTGGACCCTGTGCAGGTGGTGGGTGACAGAAGGATACTGTCCGTGGTGAGCTCCATGCAGAAGAAGAAGTCCCATCCCATGCATGAGACTGTGATCACGCTGGGCAGTACTATCAGTGACCAACTACTTCACCCTAAGTGTGAGAAGGAGCGCTATCGGAAGTCTTTCCTCCCCACCGCGATTAGGCTGTACAACCAACACCGACCTAAGTGGAGGTCAATACACACAGAGAACTGAAATTTCTTTGTGCTGTGATATCCCCCCCCCCCCCCCGCTACTTCTTTACCTGTACCTTTCTATCTGTCTGCCTACTATCAATGGGATGCCTCGACCTTGGAACATTTTGTATATATTGTATGTGTATTTGTATTGCTTATCTTGCATTGCATATCCTTGCTACTGTAACACACTGAATTTCCCCATGGTGGGACTATTAAAGGATTATTATTATTATTATTCCATTACTTCATAGTGTCGGGCAGGGGCTCCTTGGACCTAAAAGAGGAAATGATTCTGAGTGTCAATTCATTATCATCTATAAGGGGCATGCATTGTATGTATCCTCTCCAACTTTCCAATGGATCTTTGGGACTTATTATTATATAAGAACCTGGATCCACCGAGGACTCTTGAGCTTGTCCCTTACACTAGATTTGGTCTTCTGTGAGTAACAGAATAGATACTTTGCAGGGTCAAAACAATATACAATTACAACCCTCAAAGACACTATGCGGTAAGAGAACTAAAAATACAGATGACCACCAGCTTTTCAGTGTAGGAACTCTGCTGAACAGCAACCCATATCTCTAAATGTGGCCACATCTTTAATAGCTGTTGGCTTGAAGATTGTTTCACTAGCAACTATTCCTCTTCACTCCCTTATACTCAGGTTTGGTCAAACATTCATGTATTGTCAATGGAGAGAATGGTATAAAACACCTTTTTTTATCCTCCTTGAAAACAAAAAAATCAGATGAACACCCAACATCCTCTCTCTTGAAGAGTTGAGTGGTCTTCGCAACAGATATTCAGTCGATCCTGCTGTGACCAGTCAACATTTTTCTTGTGTGTATGGGACCTTAAGACCTTCAACATTAGGCTTTTCTGGTGTGAGGCTTTTCTTTTCCATGTGTCTTATAATATAAAATCCAAAAACATCAGCGAGTGATTCATTCCTGTTATTCCAAGAAGATGTTATAATGAATTGAGCATTTATATCCCATGTATGTTTTTTTTCGCTAAAACATCTGCCTTCAGAATCTCGGAGATAAGTAATTTTAGATAAAGGATGTGTTTTTATTTTGTTTTGCTTTTACAGATAAGTGAGTTTTATATGGTCACAACCCTTCTGAACAAGTGTCATTGCCTTTACTTACAGTATAAAGCCAATAGGATTATTGTTATTTTTTCTATACTGCTGGGATATGCTCCATAAAACCTAGCTTCATGGCTTATTTTGGCAATAAATCCTGGTTTACACATGGCATTTTAGCATTTCTGTGTGTTCTATCCTCATTCCAGTGAATAAAATCTAAAATATAAATTTGCATCTAAAAACACATGCAGTACCCTAACATCAGCTTTTAATAGAAACAGTTCTGCCAACATTGCCTAGAACGGTTTCTTTAACCTTTTCATAGCCATGGTCATTCACACAGATAGGATAAACTTCTTCATTTAGAATGACACATTCTGAGACTTCATGTACACTATTTCTGTGGACCCTTCCATTTCATAGGGAGTCATACAGCTGTCTTTAATGAAAATATTGTGGTATGTTTCATTGAGTGCCATTGTAAGGGAATCACTAGAGGAGCGATTCCCCAGAAGCTGCTGGAGAACTAGGGGGAAGGGGCACAACGAGACAGTGGACTCTAAGCTGAATCCCCCCACTGTCCCTGGCTAACTTGCCCGATCTGTCCTAGGTGACAGCCAGCAACCACGTCGACAGTCCCTCCTTATAATAAGTGATCACATAGAACGCAGACAAGACGCACAACAACAAAGGGAGGTCAGCTAGCCAAGGGGTCAGTAACAAACAAGCAAAGCAGTACAAAGTCAAAATCCAAGAGAATAGTCAGGGGCAAGCCAAAGGGTCAGAGAATAAAGTAACAAAGTATCAAGGAGTATAGAAAGAGAGCAGGCAAAACACAAGTGTAATAACCCGCAACTTGCTGAGAAATGACATCCTGTAAATAGAAAGTCTGGGCCCAGCCACAGATCTGATAGGAACACAGGCTGTCAATCACACAGGCCAGGAAGAGATTAACTCTATGCAGTCCAGAGAGAAATGTTCCTAATTACACGGGTGTGGCTTACACAGCAAGGGAACTAGGACCATGTTCAGACTGAGCATCAAGGAACTTAAAGAACCAAACTGAAGACGCCTCCTTCGCCACAGCGTGCGAGCGGAAGGCGGCGCCGAGACCCGAAACGGCAGAGACGTTACAGTACCCCCCCCTTTATGAGGGGCCACTGGACCCTCACCAGATAAACCAGTTTTAGTAGGACCCAGTATTTTCTCTGCCTTCAATTCAGGGTCTTTTTGCACAACCACAGACACTGGTGGGACAGGCAAACATTTTTTATTCACCTGGCATTTCCCACCTTTTGCAGCCGAGACCGTCTCCTCAGTAACACAATTTAAGGTGTGCAAAACAATACAGTGGGATGAGCACTGATCTCCCCATTTTACCAACTCCCTTTTACCCCAATCAAAAATAGGGTTATGGAGGTTCAACCAGGGGAGCCCCAAAATAATATCGGAAGACAGATGCTCCATAACAAAAAAGCTCATGACCTCTGAATGAGCAGAACCAACTTGCAACGTTATTAAGGGGGTCTTGAATCGGACCTTACCCCTGGCCAGTGGGGCAAAATCCGCTCCAGTAACTGCCAGAGGAGTGTCAAGTGGCAAAAGCTCAATGCCTAAAGCTGAGACAAACGAGAATGTGACAAAGTTTGCCGCAGACCCAGAGTCAACTAAGGCCTGGCCAGAAACAGATCTGTCCCCAGAGGACAGAGACACAGATAACAACATCTTATTGTTACTACTGGCAAATACCTGGTTGCCTGAGTGGTTCTTCTGATTACCACTCAGGCACTGAAGTTTTTCTGATGGTCTGCGGGGTCTGATCGAGCAGTCACTGATAAAATGACCGGAAGCACCACAGTACAGGCAGAGGTTGTTCCTGAGACGAAGCTCTCGTCGCGTCTTGGCATCCATAATTCCCAGTTGCATAGGTTCCTCACCAGGAGTCATGGGAGAAATAACAAGTTTCTCAGGAGAGAGTGAGGGAGAGACAGAAAACTTGGAAGAAGCAGACCCTATTCTCTCTTTAACATTTTCCCGGATCCTGCGGTCAATACGGACAGCCAAAGTCATGGCCTGCTCAAGAGTGGGAGGATCTGGGTGACCAACCCAGAGCTCCTTAACACGGTCACACAGGCCTTGTTTAAAGTGGGCCTTTAGAGCTGACTCACACCAACCTGCAGTCACGCTGCACTTGCGGAATTCTGCGCAATATTCCTCAGCAGAGCGTTTGCCCTGCCGCATGGTGAGTAGTTGCGATTACGCAAGACCAATGTGGTCTGGCTCAGCATATATAGACCGCAAAGACAAAAAAAATTTTTCAAAGTCAGTCCACTCCTCAGCCCCTGGAGGGAGTTTAAGGGCCCAAGCTTGTGGATCCCCCTGTAGGAGGGATATAACTACTCCCACCATTTGGGCCTGGGATGCATGTGGATTAATCCGAAAATACAGGCGACAGGATTCCCCGGAAAGTCTCAAACCTTTCACGATCCCCAGAAAAACGGTCGAGGAGTAGCATCTTAACTCTAAAAGGGGCAGAAACAACTGGAGATGCTGCAGCGGCATCAGTAACGGTCTGCACCTGTTTAGCAAGCTCATTTACCAGAACTGCCAAACCTTCCAACTTGGCTGCAAGGCCCTGAATAGGATCCATGCTGACCCTATGGGAAGCAATGGCAGAGTGTATGGGCCGGTTATTCTGTAAGGGAATCACTAGAGGAGCGATTCCCCAGAAGCTGCTGGAGAACTAGGGGGAAGGGGCACAACGAGACAGTGCACCCTAAGCTGAATCCCCCCACTGTCCCTGGCTAACTTGCCCGATCTGTCCTAGGTGACAGCCAGCAACCACGTCGACAGTCCCTCCTTATAATAAGTGATCACATAGAACGCAGACAAGACGCACAACAACAAAGGAAGGTCAGTTAGCCAAGGGGTCAGTAACAAACGAGCAAAGCAGTACAAAGTCAAAATCTAAGAGAATAGTCAGGGGCAAGCCAAAGGGTCAGAGAATAAAGTAACAAAGTGTCAAGGAGTATAGAAAGAGAGCAGGCAAAACACAAGTGTAATAACCCGCAACTTGCTGAGAAATGACATCCTGTAAATAGAAAGTCTGGGCCCAGCCACAGATCTGATAGGAACACAGGCTGTCAATCACACAGGCCAGGAAGAGATTAACTCTATGCAGTCCAGAGAAAAATGTTCCTAATTACACGGGTGTGGCTTACACAGCAAGGGAACTAGGACCATGTTCAGACTGAGCATCAAGAAACTTAAACAAAGAACCAAACTGAAGACGCCTCCTTCGCCACAGCGTGCGAGCGGAAGGCGGTGCCAAGACCCGAAACGGCAGAGACGTTACAGCCATAATGCGGTAATATTCTCCAATAAGTATTCCTAGCCTGATCATTTTGTTCTTGGGAAGATGGGACATACGCCACTATCAGAGGAATCTGGCAGCAGCTTTTTCCCTTCTCCCAGTCCAGTACACATGCACTGCCAAGGAGTCGGTGAGATTGCTGTCAGTCAAACAAGGGTTTAGCCAACAGCTATCTAAAAATTTTTTGTCCACTTAAGATTAGATGCACTTGCTGATAAACTGTACCAAAATTGGATTACAAAAATTTTAAAGCAAAGTAAACTTTGCACATAAAGATATGACTATAGGAGGTACAAAGGTAACCCTGCCATGATGTAAGCTCTATATAATGATTATGGGGACTCTGTATATTTTGTTTTTTGGAAGACAGAGACACCTGTCAACAGTGGCCAAAACTGATACAGTTTGCAAATCAATTAAAGAGACATCATAAATTTATGACCATTGGTGCTACTTCCATATATTTCTGACTGTAGCCATAATAGACAACTCTGAAAAAAAATGTTTTATTTACCATAGTACCAAGTCTTGAGCTTCAATTTTTGACCTACAAAATCTCTATATTACATGAAAACAAAATTGGCAATGTCCATTTTTAAAATAGCTATGGCCAATTTACTGCACTATTTATGCCAAAATATTGTCTGCTCCATTTTTTATAATTGGCCAATCTAGATTTGAGACTTGTCTGAGAAGTTCGGCGGAGAGAAAAGTTCTGTACGGAGGACTTTTCTCTCTTTCGGTTTCAGTATAAAAACGGTGGATAACTGACAGACACCTGGTGGACCCCGTTATAGTCTTTGGGTTCTGCCGGTGTCCATGGGTAACCCCTGTTTTGGCCATCAGGCTCTCCGTTGTTCAGATCCCCCAGCGCACCCGAACGACTGAAAACCCAGTGCAGATGTGAACCTAGCCTCATTATGTTGTTGCTGAAGTAAAACAAGAACTCAACCACTTTGAACAATTTGTAGATGGCAATTGGTCTGTCTCAAAGTAAAATTTCCATTAAAATGATTTTCCCACAAATCAAGTTATCTCCTATCCATAGGGGATAAATTGAAGATCAGTAGGAGTTCGACCACTCAGAGCCCTATTGATCAGGAGAACAGGGGACTTTTGTCCCCTGTCAGGAAAGGAGCAGTGGTCTGGCAGCATGTACAGCACTCTATTCATTTCAGTGGGAGAGCCAGTAATAGCCAAGCACTGTACTAAGTTCTACAACCAGGTATTAAATGCTATGATACCAGTAAAACTTAAACTGAATGTTTGTGGACAAGTTAAGGCTAGGTTCACATCTGCACTGGGCTCCCTGTCATTCAGGTTCACCAGGAGATCAAAACAAGGGAGAGCAGGACTGCTAAAACAGCTGTTACCTGCAGACACCTTTGGACCCCCTTGACTATAATGTGGTCATACTGAAAGCCATGGAAAGAAAAGTGCAGGACTTTTCTCTCGATTTTCTACTGATTTCTGGCGGTTTCTGCGGTGGAGTCTCCAACGGAGACCCCTAACTCTGACAACCAGTGCCAGGCAGCTACTGCTAAGACAAATAAAATCATGGGATGCATCAAGAACATAATTTTGCCTCTATACAAACCATTCAGACCACATATGTGATATTTTGTACAATGTCTTACTTACAATCATTAAAAAACCCAGTATCAGGACATTTAAGCTGTGCCCTAGGAACCCTACAAAAATTTCACAAAAAGTCTACTTAGGGACAAATTTGGATAAATTCAACCCCTTTGTGGCGCACTTCACGATATTGTCCCAACAATAATGGGAATGTTGCATGCATGTAATCTTGGCCAGCTGAAGGACATCAGTGAACTTGAGAGGGTGCAGTGAAGAGTGACCAAAGTAATTCAAGGAATGCGTGGATTGCAAGAAAGGTTACCAGATTTGGGATTGTTTAGTTTGGGAAAAAGGAGGTTATGGACGACCTGATTACAATGTACTAACATATGAATGGACAGTACAGAGATCTAATTACCTCTTTATACATAGGCTTCTAACCATGACAAGGGGCATCCTCTACATCTAATTGGGGCTCCTTCACTAAGGGGTAGAAAGGCTATGGAACAAAATGGGGCACCAATCCAGGGATTTATTTTGAATGCCATATTTGGAATTGTAAAGGAAATTGGACATCCACCCCGTGAGATTTTTTTTTGCCTTCTTCTGGTTGAAAATGATGGATATTTGTCTTTATTCAACCTTATGCAGTATGTAACTATGTATGTCTGTCGTTTAGATGGGTTGGAAAAATTCAGATGAAGGACCTTTTCATATACGATAACTGTAATTTTTTTCATTCATAGCTCACCACTCAATAGAGAAGTCCTCAATTATATAATTTGCTAGTTAACAATTTTTGACATTCACATTTGACATTCTTAAACCCAGACCAGAAGAAAACTTGAAAAACTTTGACATTTCAGAGCAGGATGTTATGGCATGAATTTGTGAATAGTTTTGATAATGGTTGTATTGGAAACAGATATGTTATGAATGCCCTGATGTCAGATAAGGCTCCTCTTTGGAATGGTTTGGTCCTGTATTTCCAGTAAACTTAGTTCGAAGAGGTGAGAAATTTTGTGGAAAGACTAACACAAGAGCATAAAGAAAACATGTTATTACACAGAACGTGCACAGCACAGGCACCGAATACCATGCGCCCATACAAAGAGTCTTTGCTCCTCAGAACCATACGTGTTCCACCCACTGGCCTCCATTGGCTCTTGGTGCTCTTATTGTTTTATCAGTCATGATAAATACTATGTTCTTACAACAGGTTTTGTTCAGGTTACATGATTCTTAACAGAATGTGTCCTAATAAAGCAACACATTGTGTCATCCCAACATATGTGGGGAGAAGCTGACAAAATTGAGTAATGGGCACATTAAGAATTCCAAAAAGCAATGCTGGAAGGGGAAACATTGAAATGCCTTACTAAACCAACAGCGACTTAAAAAGGGTAATGCTGAGCAGAGACGATTTCAGGGTCAATGAAGAACTTTGTAGATTCACTTCATTCATTTTTTTCTGAAGAACATATGGTCAAAGGTGAAGAAACATTTTTGTTTTTGTTGACTTGAAGGAAACGTCTGCTTCTGTACCACTGTCTACAATGTGCCGCAGTTACCATCTGCATAATGAGTTAGGCTATGTTAGGACTCCATCCCAAAATCCATCAAAAAGAGCAAAAACTTGATTGACCCTATTACAGTCAATCATATGACAGATCTGTTGGAATTCTGTTCTCAGTTCCTACATCAAAACTGTATTACACATAGGTCTACACATAATCATGCTCATAGGGCCTTTAAAGGGGTTGTTGAGGAAAATTTTTTATATTTTAAATAGGCTAGGGAAGGTGAAAACATTTTTTTTTAAAATCATACTTTTCCACAGTGCCTTCCAGCATGGTCTGGTCATCCTAGTCCATTGTTATCTTCCAGCAGAAGTCCCCGCCCTTATTACCGCTGAGGCCAATCAGTGGCCTCAGCGAAGGGCACATGACGTCACTACCCGTGACATCCCGGGGTCTCTTCCTGAAGTCGCTGACTGGCTTCAGACAGCTTGCTACAGTTTATCAGTCTAGAGTCCAGACTGTCTAACTGACGCCAAGTTCACACTAGTGCTACCTCTCCATTGTTCTGGTCCATTGGAGGACCCGAACAACAGAGAGGCGGACCAGTAAAATAATGGTAACACACAGAACCTATTGGACAGCATGGACTATAATGGGGTCTGTTGGGAGTCTGTCGTTTTTAAAATGAATCTGGTAAAGGAAAAATTTATTTTCGGTGGAGTTTGCGACTTTGCAACGGGACAGATGTGAATGTAGTCTTGCTGAGCATGGTCTATACTGGACACAATTGCCTCCACTTCTCAGCTGAGAGCAGGACTAGCTATGTACAGGGTTACTGACTGATAGTAAGTAGTCTTCTCTTTCACTGACAGCAAATAGATATATTGGAATGATAACATAAAGTATATTATAAAGTTGTAGAACACTTTATTTTTCCTTTGCACTATTTGCAGAGGTTTCCTGTGTTCAAGACTCCAGGACTTCTAGATCTGTAAATAGTCTTTCAAGGCGTTTGTATCTCCACTACAATACTTAAGTATGGTTGTCCAGATAAGAACACTTCTCTTGTCAGAAATCTGAACCGGTTTTGTGTAACTACATAAGGAGTTGTCGGAAGTGGGGAATATGTTTTTGTCAGTATGTAAGTAACAAGATGTCAGAAATGTCAGAAGAGTATAGTCTGATATCGTCAAAGAACTGACTGGAGACGCAGCGCACGCTTCTAGGTTAAGAAAGACTCGCTGATAGTAAGGGGTGCTGTAGTCTAGTAGGATGATGGCTGACAGAGCAGAATATACTGTATTATAGATAGTGCTGTAAATGTTTATATACAGTATAGGGATATAGTGATACTGCAGGTGTTAACTATACAGTTATCTGATACTTTGCTGCAATGGATTGTCCTCAGGATGCATCTGAATACAGCGGTAGAGCAGGGAGTTGTCAGCTCTCTGCTGCACCATTCACCATGTGACTCTTGCCATCTGCAGCTTGGCACAGGTAGGCAGAGTTCAGTGACATCATTACTCCTTCTGTTCTGAGCTGCAGATTGCACCATTCATCGTAACAGCAGGGCTAGGTTAGTATTGTTTTTCCCATACTTTATGGGAGGGACAAGAATCTTACTGTATGAGGAGCAGTACAGGGACATCATACTGCGTAGGGGGCACTAAGAGGACGTCACACTTTATGGGGGCACTAAGGGCACATCATACTGTGTGGGGTGCACTATGCTGTGAGGGGCACTCAATGTGCATTATCATGTGTGGGAGACATTAACAGAACATTATACTGTATGGGTGAACTAAGGGGGCATTGTACTGTGTTGAGGGGCAGTATGCTGTTTGGGGTGGTAAGGAGGTATTATACTGTGTGGGGACAGTAAGGGGACATCATACATTGCGAGGGCACTCATGGGACTTGTGTGAAAGCACAAAGGGAACATTATACTGTGTGGGATGTTCAAAGGTTACTTTATACTGCAAGAGGGGGATGAGAATGCATCGTGCTGTATGGGGCCACTAAGGGATATCATACTGTGTGTGGCACTATACTTTGTGGGGTTACTATGCTGTGTGGGAGAAGTCAAGGTGCATTGTACTGTGTGGAAGGCACAAAGAGGGTATCAAACTTTGTGAGGGCACTAAGGGGTGATCAATTTGTGAAAGGTCACTATGTGCCTTGTTGATACACAAAGAAGGCACTATGAAAGTATGTGGAAGTATTACTGTTTGATAGACAAAGAAGGTCACTATGGGATACTTAGGGGTTCAGGCAAGATTAGGTTGGACAAGAGAGTCTGGGTGAAGTTAGAGACATGATTTAACATCCCACACGCAAAGTAGGGAACCTTCTGTTATAGATGTGAATCACCCTGCTGGTTACATCTACGGAAAAATTAAGAATTTATGGCTTTCAGAAAGAAATTATGCAAGATATAAAATTCACTGTGTACAAAATAGCTGTGCCCTCAAAGGGTTAAAAAGCATTGTGTTCAAGGGCAGACATTGAAGGTTTTTTTTTTTTTTAAGAATATTGGTCAATATCAGAATGTGGAGGGTCCTACTCTCAACATCCCCAAGGATCGACCATGTTTACACTGTACACAGCCTACATAGTAATGACTGTGCAGGGTATTGCAGCTTTATCTCATTCACCTGAACCATTTACCGCCCACCATAAAAGAGTGATTCATGTCAGCACACATGGTGTATTGTACCTCACTCGGATACGGTGTAGAAGACATGGAGCTATCATGCATTTACAACACAATACAGAACATATTTAGGTTGTCACTTCTCATTACTGCTAAGTGATATCTTCTGTTCTCCGCTAGATACCATCAAGTAGAACTCATTATAGAAGTACAGCTGGGAAGGTAAACACCATGGCCAAGCCTCATCAGCTGTGAAGGTCTTCTCAACAAGGAAATCATCAATCTTGTTTTTTTATCTCTTCCAAATAAATGCGCTTTCAACACGTGAAAATATCTGAGCCAACAGCCCTCAGACATTTATCTCAAGGTGGAGGGGCGGCACAGAAGGGGGAACATTCCTTACAGTACAGGGTGTGTTATCAATGGCTTATAAAGTCATACCGTAATATAGAGTCAGCCGAGATCCACCACCTACATTATAGGATTCTGCACAGATAGGACTTGTGATCCTAATAGTGTGATGATTGGGAATGACTGTACAAAGAGTATTGACTGTGGGAATTTTTTATAGGATGCGAACGATTCTTGTGTACAATAGCATTGATAATAGTCTGACGAAGGGAGGCCATTAAGTCTCAATCTCAGGCAATTTACGTAGCTGTTGGCCGGCAACTATTTTGCCCTGCTCCAGTATACACAGGCACTCTTGGCATGGCCATGTGGTTCATGTCTACTAAACTAGGGAAGGAGAAAAAGTTGCTGCCACACTCCTGACGGTGGCTTATCTATACTTGACAACTTTTAAAAATTGGCCCCCGTTCCATTTTGGGGTGTGACAGGCCCTTTTTTATTGCATGGTAAGTCCCATTTTCGTGATATGGCCACAAAATGTGCCGGTCATGGCCCTTTCATATGATATAATATAATCTGATAGAATCAAGGGATTTTCCCCCTCTTGGGATGTGGGGAGGACACCCCTTTTTTGTAGGAGCCTCCCCATATGAGTATGAACAAAAGGACTGGGCCATTGAAATTCAACTGTCCAATCCTCATCTTCCCAGACGTCTTCCTTTGGGGGAGGATCTGTAGGCCTCCATCCAGATTTGAAGGTTGGCCCAACGCATTGAAATAGGTTCTGATGATACACATCAAATGTGCTTGACCAACTTTATGATGCCTATACACATTAGACGGCTGTCAATGCGTTTTCAGCCATCAGCTATTCTTTATGATTCCCCTATACATACATAAACATATTCTGTTTGGCTGAGTGTGCATGTACTTCCAATAGGAGAGGGGAGTAAACCACTGCTATTCTTTCTCTGAGAACAAATAGATCAGACGTTGAAATTGAACATGTCCGATGCTTCTTTCTCCTGACATCATCAAGGAAGAGTTGGAAGACTGTGCCAAAATTGTCAGGTTCCGTCTACTTTTTCTCATGTATATGGGAGCCTTAAGACCGTATGCACACTAACATGTCACAGCTGTATACAAGCTCTAAGTTGTAAGAAAGTGCCCTTAGAGGTCTTTCATATGGAGATTTTTTTTTTTTTCTGCTGAAATCCAAATAAAATAAAAATCAAAAAAATTGTCTGCCATATCACATAGCAAAATAGCATTGCTAAATAAGACTGCCATACACATTTGACTGATGGCCGATATATCTAAAATTAGCAAAATTGGACAATATTTCTCCAATGTGTCCTACCAGCTTTGGATTGTGTTTACATACTAAGTTTGGGAAGAAATCATGAAATTTCCTCTTTATCTCTTACACTTTCAGCTGGTTTTACGTGGTCGGGCTTGGTTATGGTAGAGGGGCCTAGCATTCCTGGCATTATGGGAGAGCTTCTGCTACAGCCAGTTACCTTGGCAGGTTTTTCAGAATGGACTGATTTCCTGGAAAACAGGCAAGTTTTTTTTTTTTTTACAAATTTCCCACACTTTTTTATTGTACATGGTTACATAGAGAACTTTTTTCATATTTCCTGCACATTTGTTTCACTGTAGTTACAATCCCAAAGCCTGAGGCTGCACTACTGAGAGATTTTGATGACACCATTCCCTTTTGTTTGTATAGATCCAAATTAGCTATACGCCAGTGTCCTTACATATTGTGTACACACTTATTTACATCCTAACTGGCCATACAATCATATACTTGGGTATGTGGATCTGCAAACGGCATAGCTGTCACCTGTCTGCAAATCAGATTGCAAATAGGTGGGGTTAATGCAACCATAACCCAAATGCGGGCATTTTGGATTTGGTTCCAGCCCGGCCTGTTTTTAAGGATAAAAGTATGAACACGGCATCGTACTTAAGTCAGTAAACCCATTGTCATCAGAATCACTCAGTAGTGCAGCCTTAGGCTTTGGGCCTATAATATTAAAATTCCATATTTTTCATTAGAAGTTGATAGTAGGCTGAAAAAACCTTGGCAAAATGACATCAAAATACTTGTGACCATTACAAAAACCTCATCCTAAAATTCATGGAGTTTTCAAAGTGGATTTATTCTTTTAAAAAAAAAAAAAAGTCAGTGTGAACATACCCGTGAACAGTTTCATTTTTTTAATCTAGAAATCGCCTCTGTTCACATCTGTATTGTATCTTCCGCTTATAATCCAACAGATCCTTTGCACAATGGACCCTAGCAGCATCCGGTGGGCCCCATTGACTTTTAATGGGGTTCCTTTGAGTTCTGACGAGGTGTCTGCCATTATGATGGGAAAAAGGTACAGCCTTTGACCCAGATGTGAACAAAGCCTGGGCCCTTTCCAAATTTCTTCTAGTAGTAAGATATTTTCCATATTGATGGGAAGGACTATAATGTCTGGTACACAAGCCCGCATTTCATGGAGATTTCAAGTAGCGAGCTATTCATGCTTTACAGCAGTGGATGAAGCGCTGCACATTTACATTCCCATAGAGCACATTCCTCTTTATACAGATTAGACGTTCCCAAATCTGCTGCCACTTGTATTTAATGTTCTTCCATGCCCGTAGGGGTTTATAAAAGCTGTTTTCTGCATTCTGTGTGTTTACTTGTTCCAATAACATTTCAAGTGCATTTCCACTATATGTTTGCTCCTGACACATACAGTATTGTGGGTGTTTAAATGCACTCACTTATGATGGAACAAAACTATTGTCTTTGACGTCTTTCAGCACCTGGCACAAGTTTGTCATGTGTCATACCCTTTGCATGTGTACAATTACCACCATTATTATGACCTCTGTCACTTCAGACCTTCACAGTAACAGAACAACAGCTGGCTGCCAGATAAGAAAAAAATATTAGAACTTCACCTCCTACACTGTGGTTACAGAAAAATATTGAGTTTTGCATCAGAAAATGTTGAACTTTTTTTTTTCAAACCCTTTTTAATTAAACTCATTTTATCCCTAAAGGATTTTTTTTTCCTATGAGAAAATTTTAAGTTTTTTTTCAAAAACATTTTAGGCTAAGGCCCCACGTGGCATCCTGCAGCAAAAAAGCGCTGTGGGAAAAGCCGCGACGGCAACGCATCGCGGTTCTTCCCTCAGCGCTTTGTGAAGAAAGTTTGCTGAGGTTTCTTCTGTGGACTTTCTGCTTCAATTTTATCTATAGGGAAACCCGCCGATGTTTCCGTAGATATAATTGACATGCTGCGATTTCCAAAACCACAACGGTTTTGGAAATCGCCATATGTCCACACCGCGTATTTTACCACAAAGTGAGCATGGGATTCACTAGAATCCCATCCACTTTGCTGTGACTAAGGCCCCTTGCAGACGACTGTGGATGAGATCAGTGTGCTATCTGTGTTTTTCCCGAATAGCACACTGACCCATTCATTTCTATGGGCACATGTACACGACCGTGATTTCCACGGATCAGTGTGCGGCCTGTGAATATAGAACATGTCCTATTCTGTTCAGTGTTTGCGGAACGGACTCGCCCATAGAAGCCTATGGGAGACTAAAAGCCTAGGACGGCACACGGATGTACTCCGTGTGTCATCAGTGTGCCGTCGGTTTTCGCGGACAAGCTAGGGATATAATGGGGTCTGCCGGGTTTCTGCTCGAAAGGGGCGAAAATGCTGACAGAAAAGCGCTGCATGCGCTCTCCGCATTTTTTAAACAGGTTCGGGGACCGAATCCCCAAACGGAGTTTAAGCGCAGGTGTGAACCCAGGCTTAAACTGATTCTATTCCCACAGGCAATTTTGTCAAACTTTGTACAAACATAACAGGTAACAGGGAAGACAAGGAGAGGAGGAAGTGAGAGTATGATAAGAAAAAACTATTGTAATTGCATATAATATATAGTGGTTATATAAAACTTTTTTTGTTTTATATCAGAATATTTAGAAATGTTTTCATCAAAGGAAGTTTTGTTCAAACTTTACACAAAGATAAAAGGGAAGACCTGGAGGCATGAAGTGTGGTTATGTGTGGGTATAAAGTCCAATATTATTTAAATATTTAAATTTTTTTTAAAAAACTTTTTCATTAATTTTTTTCATCAAGGAATTTTTTTTTCATACTTTACACAAACATATAAAAGCAAAAACCAGAAGTCATTAAGTGTGGTTATGTAAATAAGTCTGGGAAATGAGAAAAAAACTATTGTAACTTAACATCATACATAGTGGTTATAGAAAACTTTTCTGTTTTACATCAGAATATTTTGAAATTTTTTCAAAAACTTTTTATTCCTTAATTTTTATCAAAGGAAATTTTTTTTCATAATTTACACAAACATAAAAGGGAAGACCTGGAGGCATGAAATGTGGGTATGAAGTCTAAGAGATTTCATTAATATCAACCTCATATAGAATGTGGTAAGGCCTCTAATGTTAGAGGTTATAGCAATTTTGGAATCTTGGTTGACCTTCATTTAGAAGTTAGAGGGTGCAGAGTAGGGGAATTGTACAGAAAGTAGGTGTATCTGTAGTACGAGGGTGTTCCCGGAAGTTGATGTTGAGGATTATGAGGAAGCGGGATTGGAGGGCATGAAGACTTGTTCCAATCTAGGAATCACTCTTGAAGTATGATTCCTAGATCTTCATGAAAGACCATGAAGTGTATTTGGACTATAAGAGGACAATGCCTACTAGTGTTTATTCAAAGAACCATATAGTTATTCAAAAACACTTACAATTTTTTTTCTTACATTTATGTTAACATACTTGATTAATGACTATGATGAAAATAAATCTTAACTTTTTAATACACAACTTATACATAGGTTAGGTTCACACTAACGTCAGGCTGAGAGGTAGACACACCCCATTGACTATAATGGGATCTGTCGCGTGTCCTTTCTTTTCAACTGAAAACTCTGGATAAAAAAGTCAGACTTGTAGAACTTCTTTCGTCTGGCAATTTTCGGCAGATGCTACGATGGACTCTCCAATTGGAGACTCCGATGCATATGTGAATGTAGCCTGATCTGTTGTATCACTAGATTCATGACTTTACCATCTACATTGACCTCAAATAAAACATATTCCCAAAATCATATTACTTTAACCCTTTTCATCAGTATTTTTGGAGATTTTCTGGATTAGATTATTTCATTAGAATGTATATATGGCACAAATATACTGCAGCTCATCATATGAGGTAATAATGACTGAATATTTTATAACAATAGAGTCAGTGGGGCATACTGAGAAAATGCAAAGTCGATGGCCAGATAAGAAGATATTACGGTATCCTTGACCCAGGCACTTAGTCATAAGGAGGCAGAAATGTGTGAGAGACATTCCAGCTGACATGGTGAGACATTCCCAGGGAAACAAATGATCCATATTGGATTATTTTTCCTCTTATCAAGACCTGTCAAGACCTTATCAAGACCTGTCAGAATGACCTTTCTCCATTCTTTGGGAGATAGGAATGGCAAGTGATCATTAAGGTGACCATACACATACCAGTAACGTCAGACAAACCTGCCAATTCCAGAGGGATCAGCCAACTATCTTGTGTGTATGGGGGGGTCCCGACTTCCCCATCAGATGATGTTAGGGAAAGAAAGTTGAATTCAAAAAGCTTGATCCCTTGTTTACCCGTGAGATTGCTCCCTTCTCCTCTAAGAACACATGCACATTCATCTGAGCCCAACGTGCATGTGTAAAGGGGGGTTAGAATGAATACTTGTTAACCAAAAGGCCAACAACTACATTATAGAAGGTGAAAAGCCATTATAGTGAAAATATATGACCAAACTACTGTAGAGTAGATTAGAAAACAACTGCTTACCAAGATGGCCAGCCATGTTTGTCCGTACAACCACAGAATCAGAAAAATATGTTATAATTACAATCAGTAGCACCAAATCTGTTAAATTTTAGGATTTATTCAAAAGGTCATTTAGATCCTTGCCCTGGATTTAGGTGTCCTGGGATATCATAAGCTGCTGAATCTCTTCATGAATCTCTTCACACTGTACACTGCTGATTTTAGGTGCAACTCATCCAGCTGCTACCTACAGAAGTATTCTGACGACTCTGCAATAGTAGGCCTCATCAGAGACGATGATGACAGGGAGTACAGAGAACTGAACCGTTTTTTGTGGACTGGTGCCACCAGAACTACCTGAAGATTAACGCGGGGAAGACCAAGGAGATGGTGGTGGACTTCCGTAAAGGCAGATGCCCTCCAAAACCAGTGGACATCCTGGGGACGGGCATCGAGATTGTGAACACCTATAAGTACCTGGGTCTGCTCCTTAATAATAAGCTGGACTGGGCAGATCATATGGAGGCCCTGTACAGGAAGGGCCACAGCAGATTCTACCTGCTTAGGAAGCTGAGAGCCTTTGGAATCCGGGGGCACTTCTTAGGACTTTCTTCAACTCGGTAGTGGCATCAGCCATCTTCTTTGGAGTGGCCTGCTGGGGGAGCAGTATATCAACCAGGGACAGAAATAAACTTGACAAGCTGATTAGAAGGGCCAGCTCTGTCCTGGGGAGCCCACTGGACCCAGTGCAGGTGGTGGGTGACAAAAAGATATTGTCCGTGGTGAGCTCCATGCAGAAGAAGAAGTCCCATCCCATGCATCAGACTGTGACTGCGCTGGGCAGTACTGTCAGTGACCGACTGCTCCACCCTAGGTGTGAGAAGGAGCGCTATCGGAAGTCTTTCCTCCCCACCGCGGTTAGGCTGTACAACCAACACCGACCTAAGCAGAGATCATTACATACAGAGAACTGAAATATCTCTCTGCCTGTTAAATCCCCCCTCCCCTCCTCTGCTACTTCCTATCTGTCTGTCTGCTATTAATGTAATGCCTCTCACCTTGGAACATTCCTGTACATGTTGTATTGTATTTGTATCTGCTTATCTTATCTTTGCTGCTGTAACACACTGAATTTCCCCACTGTGGGACTATTAAAGGACTATTATTATTATTATTATTATTATTAAAACTCCATGGTATCTCCTCCTCCACCAGAAGTGACAGGAGAATAAAAACATCCTTCTCCTCTCCCTACACGTATTCTGCAAAATAGTTAAAGTGAAACTGTGAGACTATAATAATATTAATAATAATAGTCCTTTAATAGTCCCACAATGGAGAAATTCAGTGTGTTACCGCAGCAAAGATAAGCAGATACAAATACAACATGTACAGGAATGTTCCAAGGTGAGAGGCATTACATTGACAGCAGATAGACAGATAAGAAGTAGCAGAGGAGGGGGGAGGGGATTTAACAGGCAGAGAGATATTTCAGTTCTCTGTGTGTAATGATCTCCGCTTAGGTCGGTGTTGGTTGTACAGCCTAACCGCGGTGGGGAGGAAAGACTTCCGATAGCGCTCCTTCTCACACCTAGGGTGGAGCAGTCGGTCACTGACAGTACTGCCCAGCGCAATCACAGTCTCATGCATGGGATGGGACTTCTTCTTCTGCATGGAGCTCACCACGGACAGTATCCTTCTGTCACCCACCACCTGCACTGGGTCCAGTGGGCTCCCCAGGACAGAGCTGGCCCTTCTAATCAGCTTGTCAAGTTTATTTCTGTCCCTGGTTGATATACTGCTCCCCCAGCAGGCCACTCCAAAGAAGATGGCTGATGCCACTACCGAGTTGAAGAAAGTCCTAAGAAGTGCCCCCCGGATTCCAAAGGCTCTCAGCTTCCTAAGCAGGTAGAGCCTGCTGTGGCCCTTCCTGTACAGGGTCTCCATATGATCTGCCCAGTCCAGATTATTATTAAGGAGCAAACCCAGGTACTTATAGGTGTTCACAATCTCAATGCCCGTCCCCAGGATGTCCACTGGTTTAGGAGGGCATCTGCCTTTACGGAAGTCCACCACCATCTCCTTGGTCTTCCTGGAGTCAATCCTTAGGTGGTTCCGCTGGCACCAGTCCACAAAATCCCGGTTCAGTTCTCTGTACTCCCTGTCATCATCGTCTGTGATGAGGCCTACTATTGCAGAGTCGTCAGAATACTTCTGTAGGTAGCAGCTAGATGAGTTGCACCTAAAATCTGCAGTGTACAGTGTGAAGAGGAAAGGGGCGAGAACCGTACCCTGAGGTGCCCCCCGTATTACAGATCACGGTACCTGACACACAGTCTTGGGCTCTCACGTATTGAGGTCGATTTGTGAGGTAGTCTAGGATCCAGTTGGAGAGGTGGTGGTCCACTCCAGCAAGGCCCAGCTTGTCTCTCAGTAACCTGGGCTGTATGGTGTTAAAAGCACTGGAGAAATCAAAGAACATTATTCTCACCGTGTTCCCTGGTTTCTCCAGGTGAGACAGAGCCCTGTGCAGAAGGTGGATGATGGCATCATCTACCCCAATGCCCGGCCGATAAGCAAACTGGAGAGGGTCCATAGCGGGGCTCACTAGAGGGCGGAGATGTGTGAGAACCAATCTCTCTAAGATCTTCATCAGGTGGGATGTCAGTGCTACAGGTCTGTAGTCGTTGAGGTCCATAGGGTGAGGTTTCTTTGGAACTGGTACCACACAAGAAGATTTCCATAATTCAGGGACTATTTCCTGCCTCAGGCTCATATTATACATATATGTAATTATACCACACAGCTGGTCCCCACAAGTCTTAATTATCCTTGCACTGATGTCATCTGGCCCTGCGGCTTTCCTCGCCTTGATCTTTTTCATCTCCTTCCTCACCTGGGCCCGTGTGAAGGTCAGACTGTGGTCAGATAAAGATGGATTTCTGGATTTACTGGTCTGTTGGGAAGTAGCTGCATGGGGTGAAGTCATTGTGGTGGGGGGAGCTGAAGGACATGCTGGGGTGGGAGGAGCTGGTGTGTGATCAAATCTGTTGAAGAATAGGTTTAGTTCATTAAGCCAATTAACATCTGCCTCAATCTGGCAGACAGACTGTTTATGACCTGAAATTGACTTAAGCCCCTCCCAGACCCCCCTTATGTCTTTTCTTTCCATTTGCTTTTCCATTTTTTTCCTTATAACTGGCTTTTCCCTGCCTGATTTGATGCCTCAGCTCCTTTTGTTCTTCCCTCAACCCCTCCTTATCTCTTGTCCTGAATGCCATCTTTTTCTCCTTAAGTAGTGTTTTTATACTTTTAACTTCCCATGCGGTTGTGTCAAAACAATCCCTCAGAGCCTCATCACTCTCCTCGGACCATATCCTCACTGTTTGGCTGACAGCTGGTTCTCTACGTACAAGTGGCTTGTACACAGGTCGGAGATGCACTAGATTGTGATCCGATCTTCCCAGGGGCGGTAGGGCTGATGAGTTATATGCCTCCCTCACGTTGGCAAAGAACAAGTCCAGTGTTTTGTTGTCTCTTGTGTGGCAGGTTACATACTGTGTGAAACTGGGCAGTGTGGATGATGGAGAGGCATGGTTGAAATCTCCCGACACAAGTAAGAGAGCCTGGGGGTGTTTCAACTGTAAATGGCTCAGCGTGGCTTGTAGGACCTCGCAGGCAGCGTCAGCTTTCGCAGAGGGGGGACATATGCACCTATCACGATGACATGCGATAGTTCCCTTGGTAGATAGAAAGGTCTCATGGTCACAGCTAATAGTTCAATGCAGCTCTGCTTTAACCAGTGATATCTCAAAATCTAGTTAAGCTACAGATATGGTCTTATTTTAAAGACAGATTGCTGGCTTTAAAACAAGACCAAGATTGTGGCTTCGGGGTTAGAGGATTTAAAGTGACTGCTCCGTATACAGTTTCCCTAGACATATCCTGCTCAGGGTAAGCTGTAATGTACCTTGCTCAAAACCCGAGCAAGGTTTGTCCAGAACTTTAGGGTGGTTAAGGGCAATAGCTTATGAGGTGTCCACGATGCAAGCATGCTTTAAACTGGGGTTTAGTTCCAGGTACTCATAAGGACCTGACAACTGCAGTGCTCTGTAAGACCTCAGCTCAGTTGATACCTCCGACTCTGATATCCCGGAATCATAGATAGTTTGCCACACTGGGGAGACGCTGTTATTTTCCTTTGACACTTCCTACAAAGATTCTTCTTTCTAATGAAATGAATGATCTTCTGATTTCACAGATGATAATCTGTAATTATGAACAAAGCAGAAGGAATGTTCTCCGCGACCTCCAGATATGTAGAAATGACTTCTCTAGTCTGTGTTTATTAGAAGCAGAATAATCGAATCAATTATTACAGAGCTGATGGTGAATACAAAGGTCCCATGAAAGACACAGCTTCTGTGCATGGAATAAAAGTGAGAAAAGTTAGTGAATTATACAGTTAAGTCACTGTTCACATCATGTTTAGCCTACTCTTTTTGTACTGGATTGAAAAGTGCTGCCAATGGTATGGGCTAGACATATGCAGATGGAGACCTATATACCACTACCATTGACTCCTATTTAATTCCCTTTTGGGACACGTTGGGAAATCTTTTGTAACGGATGCGGGAAATATATCCCAGGCGCAGAGGGTGCACCTCATTTATAAGAAGGTGTGTTCCTTGTCATATTATTATTATTATGCTTACTTGTATTGCGCCATCTTATTCCGCAGCGCTTTACAGACATTATGATGTGCGCCCTCCACTGACTCTGGGGATATGAAGACTGGTGTTAGTAATGCAGTAATCCAGGGGACACTACATAATCTATTTTATTTTTGTGATTTTCTGTGCCACTAATTGTATATATTGTTTTATATGTGTGTTTTCCCATTTTATTGAGTGTTTTTCAGCTTCCCTTATGTTTTATATATGTGTTCCCCGTGGTTTATTCCACAGTGTTTGGCTACCTAATACAGAGGGTATTAGGGGACCCTGGCCAATCACTGGCCACTGGGTGTGGGGTTGGAGAATGCAAGTTTCCAGGGGACTGTTAGTTCAGGGTCAGTTAGTAGTGTGCCAAGTGAGACCTGCTGTGAGTCCTCTGCAGCCCCTGAGGGAAAAGAAGCATCATCAGCCCTGCAGCAGCCATATGCAGCCCTGAGACAGGTAAAAATTGCTGTCTGCTTAACAGAAGGAGAAGTGTGCCTACAGTTTGTAGGAAGTCGGTGGTTCACAGAACCCAGCAGCCAGGACCCTTTTAGAACCTTTTTACCTCTTTAGGTATCTGGGCCCCTGGGACTTCATATAATTCAGCCCCCATAGCCATAATGGGAGAGGCAGAAACTTTAGATATTGTTTGGAGTGGAGAAAGACACCATATACCACCATCTTATTCTGGGCATCCCTTATCCCAAGTCCGGGAATAGCCACCACAGTGGAAACTTTTTTGCCCTGTTCCTATGAAGTTGTCACCATGAACAGTCTATTCAATTTGAGGGCAGCATGTTAGAAGCAGAACTTTGCTGAACAGATTGGGGCAGATTTATTAAGATGGTCTAAAAGCAAAACTGTCTTAGTTTCCCATAGCAACCAATCACAATGCAGCTTTCATTTTTCAGGGGCAGAATACAAAATGAAAGCTGCACTGTGGTTGCTATGGGCAACTAAGACACTTTTGCTTTCAGACCATTTTCATCACTCTACCCCATTGTATATAGGTTTGCAGACAAAAGATTGTATGTAGGACTTTCTTGTCTGTGATTTTTAACAGAATCTATGACCATGGCTCCTCATGAAACCTCCAATGTGAACACAGCCTATCTATTATTCGCTCTAACCGCACTACCCCTTTAAGACTATCTGTGTGATCATTACATAGATGACAATATGGTTACACTTCACTACAGGTCAGTTATAAACCGAAACACTAAACTTTATTGACACAACACAGGACGACAATCTGATGTTGCACAAGAGAAAGCGATTATACTCTTCATTATTGTTGTCGTACAGTAAAAAATGCCAAACTGGGAGAAAACTTTGTGTCAACCATTCCCAAACATGTTATGGGTAAAACACCGCACTGTTGTGCACACAGACATTGACCTGCGGATCATTTCTAGTTGTTTAGCGTAATACTAAATGTTTCTATTTCGTAACATGTTAAACCTGTCTTACCCCCACGTAACACAAAAACTTAGAGCCGTACCATAGTACAACATAAAACAGAACGTGCCCCCTCCGCCCCTCCCCCACGTGTTTGTGGTGCTATATAAACAGGAAAAGACAAATCGAAGTGACAAAAGATTGCCAAAACAAATGAAGTATTGGGTTTTAATTGCCGCTTCTTCACCTCCCCTAGGTGAGGAATGTCTGCCATAAGGAGAATCATTCAGTGTACAGAAAACATTCCTCTCCTTTTCATGTTCCTCTTGCAAAGCTTCACTTGACAGTCACTTAAGATGTTTCTGCTTTTCCTGATTTTTATCTCACCAGGCACTGTCCAAATATGAGGCTACATGTCAGCGACATGCGTTGCGTTCTCCTTTTTTTTTTTTTAGGCAGACCTGTGTTGTCAGGTCTAACAAGTTTCCGATATCTGTGTTCAGTATCAACAGGAAGGACGCTTTTGCTGTATTAACTCTTGTTGCCATAAAAACAGACTTCTTGCATTAAAGCGTATCGTAAGCTCTACGGTATTAAGTGACTCGATGATTACGTTGCACAGAATAAAATGTGGGAAAGGTCTTTTAAGGACGTGAAAAAGGGGAAATGTCCCTATTGGTGGTCGTCGTTATATGGTTATATACACGGGGACTGACTTGTGACTGGAAATGGGTGAATCTCCATACCTCCCAACCGTTCCGGTTTCAGCGGGACAGTCCCGATTTCTGGGTCCTGTCTCGCTATTCTGGTCGGCGGGAGGTATGTCACGGCTTCAACTCATCTGTGTCCTCCAGATGCAGATGAGTTGATTTCATTGGAGAAGCTGAAGCCATCCTCTCCCTGCTACACCATTCAGCCCTTCATTGCTCCAAGAGCTGTAGACGCGATGTGATGATGTCACTCACATCGCGCCTACAGCTCCCTGTAGCCTCCGGAAGCAGAGACCTCAGAGAGAGAGCAGCAGGGGAGTGAGGAGAGGTGAGTACCAGTGTTTTTTATGTTAAACTGTGGGGGACATTAAACTGGGGGCTGCTGGAGGAGGACATTGAACTGGAGGCAGCAATGACCCCCTTTAGTTTCCCCAGTTTAATGTCTCCATTCAGCTGCCCCTACAGTTTAATGTCTCCCTCTAGTTGCCTCCAGTTTAATGTTCCCCTCCAGCTGCCCCCAGTTTAATGACAGTGGCTCAGTGGTTAGCACTGTGGGTTTGCAGCGCTGGAGTCCTAGGTTCAAATCCGACCAAAGACAACATCTGCAAGGAGTTTGTATGTTTTCCTCGTGTTTGCATGGGTTTCCTCCCACACTCCAAAGACATACTGATAGGGAAATGTAGATTGTGAGCCCTATATGGGACAGTGACTGACAAAGTCTGTAAAGTGCTGCAGAATATGATGGCGCTATATAAGTAAGCAAATAAATGTGTCACCCTCCAGCTACCCCACTTTAAGGTCCCTTCCCAGCTGCCCAGTTTAATCTCCCCTTCCAGCTGTACCAGTTCAATGTCACCCTCTAGTTGCCTCCAGTGTAATGTCCTCCTCCAGCTGCCCTTAGTTTAATGTCACCCTCCATCTGACCCATAGTTTTATATTTCCCCCTCCAGCTGACCCTGTTTAATATCCTCCTCTAGTAAACTAGGGCAGCTAGAGTGTGACATTAAACTGGGGCAACTGGAGGGTAACATTAAACTGTGGGGTGCACCAGGAGAGGGACTTTATAATCTGGGGGTATATAATGTTAGGGTGACTGTAGGAGCATTATACTGTGTGGGGGCACAAAGACATATGGATGGGAATGGAGTCAATGTAAAAGTGGCTGGAGCTAAATTTGCTGTGGGCGCTATGCGCCGCACATTCTTTCCCTCTTTCTGTCCTTTGAAAGTTGGGAAGTATGTGTAAGAGACAGCCAATGTTGTCCTAAGCTTCATTTGTCTGTATAAACTGTTAATGTTGAATGTATTTCTGTGATTCTGTTCCTTTAAGACAGCAGCCATTGTAATTGTGACATGATGCTGGAGTGAGACCCCCCCCCCCTTTTATGTCAGCCTGCCTGTTCTGCAGACAGAATGTGAGCAGAGCAGCAGGAAGTGACGAGACAGAGAGCAGCAGCCATCTTGGCAAGTGTTGTATTGAACTGGTGTGGAGATTTTTCTGTACAGCTAAGCTGTATCTTGGTCCAGAGACAAACAGAGTGTAAAGAGACAACAGGACTAGTGAGTCCATGTGAAAGGAACTGTGCTCAGTGGCTGATCAGTGAGACTGACATTGTGACTGTGTATATGGATACCACAGATAGAGACTCGCAGTGCTGTTGATGTACTGGACAGCACCTGCTAAACCCGGCTTACAACCCAGCTCAGTGTATGGATTCGGCAGGACTGTCAGTGTGCTGAGTGGAATCTGCTGTTGGATTACATTGCATTCATTGGGTTTCCCTGTTAAAGAGGACTTCATTTCTCCCAAGATCCTGATAACAGTGAGGAGAGGACACTTCACTATAAAAGAAAGGAACGACTTTGGGCCCCACCGCGCGCTTCTACGGACTGTAAGCGGTCCACCTGGACCACTGGGGAAAAGGGGGTGCACCCAAATGTGATGTCAGGGTCAGTTAGGGATAGTTTTGAGTATATTGTTCATTCAGTGTCCATACTGCAGAAGTGGACAGAGTAAAAGTAGAAACCATTGCAGAATTTGCCTTGAAATTGTTCATGCTATATTGTATATTTTGCTTGTCTTTATCCCTGTCATTTTACCTTCAAATAGCCTTTATTAACTTATAGTAAATATATATTCTTTTCTTGAACTACCGCGTGTGCGTTCATTTCTGGTTGCGGAGTCCAAACCACCTGCCTTGCTCTCGGTTCACAAATTGGCGTAGTCGGCAGGATCCGCTTACCAGAATGGACGGTGACGCACCCGTTCGGGAGAATGGTGCTGGAGGAAGAATGCCAGCAGGGGCTATAATAAGTCAGTTAGCTAAATTTGATGGCAATAATATGTCAGTGAGTATGTGGGTGGAACAGATACGAATGATACAGCGAATGTACCAGACCGCACCAGAAGTACTAGTAGAGCTAGCAATATTGACATTACAAGGGGATGCTAAGACCACGGTGATATTGAGGCCATTTGAACAAAGGCAGACATTTGAGCAAGTAGTCCAGATTCTAGAAACCATTTATGGAGAAACTGCATTGCTGGGGTCTCTGCAGGCTCGGTTCTTCCAGAGGGTACAACAGGAGAATGAAAGCCTTCCCCAATATGCAAATGCCCTACAAGAACTGCTCCGAGATATTCAAGTGAAGGAAAGAGGGGGCTCGCCAGCCTTCTGTAACCCTGATCGGACTCTCCGTGACCAGTTTGTCCTGGGGATACGTGACGGCAGTTTAACTGTGACTATGCAGGATTTTATACGACGAGAGACTGATGCTAAATTCCATGATGTACAGGTAGAGGCCATCTCCCGTGCCAATAGTATGTTCCCGAAGCCCCAGACCGCAGTTGGAGTTACTTTGTCACAGGGGGCTAGTTCTGGCTCAGAGACAGTAGAAAAGGGGACGGTTAAAGAAATTCTCACAGTAATGCAGAAACTGCAAGAGCAAATGGAACACTTGCACACCCGTTGTGATGAACATTCTATGAAAATTGCAGACTTCCAGAAAACTGGAGGTGAAAGGGTGAGCCGTCCATACCCAGAAAATCAGAATCACCCACCACCCCGCTGGAGGGATGAGGATAGGACCTACCGAAGGGGTCCAAATCAGTTAATGCAGTGCTCAGGAGAAATCGAAGGGGCTTACCGAAGGGGCCCAAACAGATGGCCAGAACGACGGGAGATACGCTGCTGGGAGTGTGGACGGATGGGCCACGTTGCTGCTAGATGTCCAGAGCAGCGACAAACTTATGAGAGACCGCCGTTAAACTGAAGTCCCCTGCTGCTGTAGGGCGTGTAGTAGGGGAGACTGACAAGGAGACTATGTGGGGAGAATGCCCTAATGATGACCTGATCGCTGCAAGTCCTGTTATACAGGTGGAAATGGAGGGTATTCCGGTTACCGGGATGATTGACACGGGTTCCCAAGTAACGACCTTGAGTAGAGACTGTTATGAACGGTACTTCCAGCAACATGTGAAATATGATCCCCATACATTCGTACGAGTGGTCGCAGCTAACCAGTTACCAGTTCCAGTCGTGGGAG